>CAOKZL010000660.1:0-552854 GCA_948472985.1 Iguana delicatissima
GCCTTCTACCCGGACCCGACGACACCTCTCGAGCGTTCCCTCCACTCCCTTGATGTGCGTCGGGCGCTGGCCTTCTATAAGGACAGAACTGCAGCCTACAGACAGACACCCCACCTTTTTGTCTGTTATGGCAGGCGTCGGAGAGGCCACAAAGTATCCACCCAGCGTTTCTCTAAGTGGGTGATACAGACTGTTCAACTGGCGTATGAGCTTGCCAGGAAGCCTCCGCCAGACCTGCTTCGGGCCCACTCTACCAGGGCCGTGGCGACATCTGCTGCCCTCCTGCGAGGCGTCGACCTGTCGGAACTCTGCCGTGTGGCGACCTGGTCCCAGCCGTCGACCTTCATGCGCCACTACAGGCTCGACTTCCGTTCCAGGAGAGATGCCTGGTTCGGTCGTGCTGTGCTGTCTTCTGTGCTCTAGGATCTGGGACCTGACCCACCATCCTACTGGTAAGCTACACAGTCTCCTAATGTATGAGGCACAGAGACCACGAAGAAGAAGAACAGGTTGCTTACCTGTAACTGTGGTTCTTCGAGTGGTCATCTGTGCCCTCATACATCCCTGCCCTGCCTTCCCCTCTTTTTCAGGTCCCATCTGCTTCGACGGACCAGAACTGAGGAGAGACCGTTAGTCGGCGGGAGGAGCATGCGCAGTACCGGCGTGGGGGAGGGGTTCCCGCCAAAGCTAACGAGCTCTAGAATCTTCCGAACGCTACCGCGCAGGCACGAAAGCTCCTAATGTGTGAGGGCACAGATGACCACTCGAAGAACCACAGTTACAGGTAAGCAACCTGCTCTTCCTAAAAAGACCTGTTAGGTCAGTGATACTGCCCTCATGAGACTCCATGCATCTCATGAAATGGACTGTAATCCTTTGACAGCTTGTGCCACTGTTAAATTTCTCGTCTTTTAAAGTACCAGAAGACTCAGATGTTTTCTTACGTTCTCATTTTATTGTTCTTTTTAAAGACGATGGCTGAAATTCTGTTGGCTAGTCCCAAGTCGAGTATGTCCATTCAGTCAATTATTGAGTGGTGTGTCTACACATAAGTAAATCCAGGTAAGTTAGTAGTCCTGCTCAGGATTAACAGTAGGATTTAGGCTGTTACTTTTAATTCTGTGATCTGCACTGATAAACTCTTTTGCTAGAGAGCAGCCTCCAGCTAATTTATGGGAATAAACAATATTGCAAAAAAGGCAGACATGAGGATAAGACAGCATGTCCTTCCTGTTGTACTTAGTAACTTTCTGCTTCATCTATTCCAATATTTGTTTAGCTGATTTTCTGTCCCAAAGTTAACTCAATAGAGTAATAGAAATTGTACCAATAAAGTGAGCCAGTGCGGTGTAGTAGTTTGAGCATTGGACAGTGACTCTGGAAGCTAGGCCCCTTGGCCATGCAAACTCCCCATCGGTGACCTCGGGTGAGACACACACTCTCAGCCTCAGAGGAAGACAAAGGCAATCCCCTCTGAACGAATCTTGCCAAAAAAACCTCTTGGTAAGGTTGCTTTAGGGTCACTGTAAGTCAGAAACTACTTGAAGGTAAACAACAACAAACTCCAGAAACGCTAAAACAGTCACAAAAAACAAATTTAAATATGTTGGCAACAGTTAAGACTTAACTACACAGGCCACTGTTTAATCTGCCTGAAGGAAAAACTTCCAGAAATATGTAAGATGTATCATGTGAAAGGGAACAAATGGATTTTAGGTAAATTTTGCATGAGATTGAACTCCACAGTATGGATGCCACCAGAAAGAAAGCGTGCTCTGTTTCCTTACCAACCAAGCAAAGTGTAGCTCACAAAGAATGACTTTTGCTGATCTAAATACACAGGGAGAAAAATAACAGAAAGAGCTCTCCACATTATGAGACTGTAGGCTGCTTGTAGTGAGCCCCAAAAGAATGGGTATAACTATAGATGGTCTGGATTTATTCTGAATCATGTTTGGTATTTAGCAAAGGCAATCCATGTCCTGAAAGATCAGTTTGTACCTAAAGGGGGGAAAAAGAACAAGTTTCAAGTCCTTCTGGGAGTGGAAAAAACTTGAAAACCTTTGGCAGTTCTTGGTGGTACAAGAGAAATCCAAGAAGACTCGCTCATGGTTAGCAGAAGCAAAATATTGTACGTAGTGTGAGGGTTTTGAAACATTATAATATAAAAGGAATGTTAAAAGTAGGTCACAATCTGTGGTATGGTTAAGTAAAATCACAAAGAGCAAATCAGCAGGGGAAATTGCTAACTTAAAAAAAAAATGATAAATCTTTTTGTCCGCCTTTGTTCATGAATGGCTTGTACTCACATAAAAAATTCAGGAGGCTGAGCACTTAGCAGAGGGTGGCTTTGTAGGCAACGACAGCTTATATCAGTGTAAAATAGTTATATTGACATTAACAAGTGCATGGCTTCTTCATGAGACACTGGAGACATGAGAGGCAGACAATTCTAATTGCACATTATGAAAATGAAAACCAGATAGGGAACCTCAAAGCCACAACTGATTTTGTAAGGAAAATATCTTAGGAGGGAGAATCTCCAGTAAAGGTGTAGGTCAGGAAAATTCAAATGAGCTGGTGGGTATAGCAGACAGCATGTTGTGGATCAGGCCCATGAATTCATCTCTCTTTCGCTATTATATGTGTATCTTCTTCCTCCCATGAGGTCAAGGCAACTACACAATTCTCTTCCTCATTGTAATGTCCTGAAAACAACTCTGTGAGGTAGACCAGTCTGAGACAACTGACCCAAGGTCACCTAGGGAGTTTCATAGCCAAGTAGAGGTTGGATTTCCCAAGTTCCAGGCCTGCACGCTAACCATTTACAGTGCAGTATCAGTCTAATGGATTCAAATCTTGTCACCGAGTGACAACTCGTCTCTTTCGCCCAGCCTCTGTCATAGACAAACTGATCGAATTGAAAGGATGTCATGTTGAGGAGGGAGTGGGCTTGTCTTCCACTGCTCCAGAGAATAGGACAAGGAGCAATGGATTCAAGTTGCAGGAAAGGAGATTCCACCTGAACCTCAGGAAGAACTTCCTGATGGACAGAGCTTTCCAACAATGGAATATGCTGCCTCGGAGTGTGGTGGAGTCTCCTCCTTTGGAGGTTTTTAAGCAGAGGCTGGATGGCCATCTGTTGGGAATGCTTTGATGGGTGTTTGTGCATAGCAGGGGGTTGGACTGGATGGCCCCTGGGGTCTCTTCCAACTCTATGATTCTAAGTATAACCTGACAGTTTGTCTATGACATTACACGGGGGTCCTTAGAGAAAAAGCACAAACCAAAATCAGATTGATACAAACTCATGAGCTTATTGCATGATATTTTTTCATTAACATGTTTTATTTGAAATCAGTTAAAATTATTATTATTATTATTATTATTTACTACTACAGTAGAGTCTCGGTTATCCGACCTTCGTTCATCCGACATTCTGGATTATCCAACGTTGCGGTTGCCTGGGGGCATGGATGTAGGCATTTCCACGCCCCCAAACACGCCCCCCAAATGGCGGCCACCACGGGCCTCCGGATTATCCGACATTTTCGGGTATCCGACGATCAGCCCGCCTGTTTATGTCGGATAACCGAGACTCTACTGTACTACTACTTTTTACTAGCCTTTTTTCTTTACTCCGGGGGGGGGGGAAATCTCAGAAGTGTTGAAGATATACTAGAACTGCCAGATTAATAATAGGTCTGAAGACTATTTAGTGGTTGTAGAGGAACAAAAATGAACATTAAACAAACTATTTTACATGACTGGATGTGTCAGACTGAGGGCAAGGAGGTTTTGGGTTTTTTTTTTGTCATTTGCGGTATCCATCTTACTTGTCTCCTTTCTAATTCTCCATATGTGGTTTCTCCAACTATCATTTCTTTTTGACAAAAGTTTCTTGATTTATGTTAGAGACATTTTGCTAATATAGGAACTAGTTTTGAAATGCTTTGTTTTATTGGACTACTGAGAGATTTGTCTGTTTGTCTGTAAAGCATGTTAAATAGTATCAACACAAACACATCACTGTTACCATTCAAATGGATTGTGTGTGTGATTTTCCCATAGGTAAATAAAAGTCCACAGTCATAAAAATAGAAATAATTGTATTTTTATAATGTGGAAATGGGGTGCCTTTTCAATGCTTCATCTCCTATCTCTGTCACACACATTTTATTAGTTAGCCAAAGGCCATCGACTGGGCAAAATAAGATTTTATGTATAATACAATGATGTAGCCAACTTACAGCCACAAAATACAAAACACAGATAATATACCAATTATATATTTAAACAAAATATAAACAAAATATTTGATCATTATGAAATAAATTTACATCTCGATAATATAAATAGGGATCCATAATTTTATTATTCATTCTCTTTCCTCCTTACTTTCACTGTGCTGGGTCATTTGGCAATCTGTCATATGGAACTCAGCCCTTTTCCTTTTTAATTGACTGAACAACCATTAGAAAATTGGTAAAGTTAAATATTCTGTGAGACTGGAATGTCAATAAAAACACCAGTTTATCATAATATCTCAAATCTAATCCTTTTATCTTCTTCCCAAACATTAATAATAATATACCTCAGATTTTAAAAACTGACTCAGTTACAAACCACTATCGCCCCTGCTTCTCCACCATGCATCTGAAATAAGAAAATAATAATGTTTAATTGCTTATAAAATTGTAGATTACTAAGATACGGGTTGTTCTGGAATTGCTAATTCCAACTGAAATGAATCCATCTGAATCCATTTATTCCAATTAACTGGCATCCTAACCTACAAGTCATTGTGCATGCACATTTTATTCAATTGGTCTACTCTTGTTGGGACTAGTGTTTGCATTTAAGGCTATGATACCTTTTGGCAGTAAAAATTCCATCTCCTTTTGAAGTCATTTTATGAGAGAAAGGCTTTTCTGCTCTGACCAAAATACTCTACAGTATTCTCAAACTTAGAGGTTTGTAGGGCTTCATCCCTGCTGTCTTTTCAAAGGCAACTCAAGACTTTTCCAAGGAGTCATTTGAATGGACTAATTTTACTGCAGTATGATGTTATACCAAGGATTTTATACTAGTTTTGACGGGATGGAACACTACTCTGGGTTTTTAAATGAAAAAAGTAGTCTATAATTTTAAAAGATAAAATAATATACCTGAAGCATTTAGAATTTAGAATGTTATATGTTTATTGCATATATGAATATAAGGACCCATGTGTGATTTTTGTTGCTTTAACTTCAACATCTACTTGCAGTTGATTGTCCTTCTAGCCTTCTTCTATCAGATTAGCCTTTTATTGATACGGTGATGGTTGTTTGTGTGCATATTTTTGTGTGTTTTTAAAAAAATATTGTTAACAACAAGATAAACTCAAATACACAAAATGTATTACACCAACTTCCCTGAACTGTTTCCCTCTGGATGCTATAGACTGACACTCCCACCATCCACATCCAGTAGCTGAGGAAGAATTTTTCAAATCTTGTTATCCTCAATTCATAGCATAGTTCAACATGTTTCTGCTTGCCCTGGGGTAGAAAATAATGCTGAGGTTGCGGTTTACTTTTAAAATCCTGTTCTTCATTCTTCACCCTGTCCCAGGATACCGAGATTTGATGTTGAATTTCCTAGGCAGAATTGCATCTTTTGGAAGCCATAGATAGGAATTATCCCTTTGTTGAATGCAAACTGAGATTCTCAAGTTGTTGACTCCTAAAACTAGCCATACTGGGACCAGTGTTGCCGAGCCCTGTATAATGTGTCTATTATTCCACCTTTTAAGTGTGGTTCATTTTGATTCTTCTGCATGACATCAAAAAACATTTATGTCATCTGAAATATGCATAAATTGACTGTTGTTTTTAAAAAAGAATGCTGATAAAGATCTAGCTGCTGGTTATACAGGGAATTCTGCTAACTAGGAATTATGAAGGTAATAAAAATAGGTAGCAATTTAGATCCTAGTAGATTTGAATGAAACATCACATGAACTTTTCCAGACAAGAATTCCCTCCACGCTTCCCCCACAGTTGCAATGGAATTCTGCATAACTTGTCTTGATGATAATGTGGAATTGGACGAGATGATATTAATAGTTAGTAGAGAAATGAAGGATGTAAGATGGTTTACATTTTGTAGGTCAGTTTCTTGTTCTGCATCTGCTAGGACTGACTGATGTGATTCGTCAGTCCTTTGAATTTTTCATGCTTCCTGTGACATACCTGTGCCTCATCTCAGGCAGAAATAACATTTCATTTTTTTAACTTCAGATCTTCAGTCTTCAGATCACAACACTCCATTAATTGCTTGCTAATACTTCATTTATATGAGATGACAGTGTTTGTAGAACTAATCGTTTTTTTCTGTTGGTTTCCCTTTTGAATCGGCTGTACTAGAAAGATATTTGTGTCTCTTTTGCTCCTAACAGGTTACAGCACACTTTGATGTCTTTTGAAACGTATCGTTCGCAAAGTTTTCTTTGTTCCTCCACTCGGATTCTGTTTAGCTCAAGACATCTGTCAGATTGCGTACAATGTGGATAACATAAAAAAAAGAAGTATAAAAAGGAGGAAACAATTGCGCAATTGATTCTTTGGGAAAGGTAATGCTTGTATGGAAACAAAAGAGTAATACAGACTTTCCTCATTGTGCATAAAAATAGTCTTTAAAGATAAATTTTCAGTGGTTTCTAGAAGAAATTACTTCTGGGACATTTGGTGTGTGTGTGAATTTCTCCTCCTCAAGTTCCAACATGGCGATGCAAGGCACAACACAATCAACAGTGGTTGCAGCAAAGTTGAAATCAGTGGGCTATAGGCTAGACCAACTAAGTCCCCTTCTGTAACCTTTGGTGAGATTTAGTTGTGTCAACATTACCTCTGTTTGCAGGATTGTGCTAATAATCAAGGCTATATCAGAACATTTAGCTGCCTGAGATGAAAGGATTCTTCTGTTCCCATGACTGGATTGGCAGTTACATCATTCTTCAGAGCTGACACTAGGATGCTGACCTCCTATGCACCAGAGGGCAGAAGTCTAGCTAGGGAACTCCAAGGCTGGGTAAAATGGCTCTTTGACCACCTCGCTGGCATTCTTTGCCCTGTGGCAGCTGGCTCTTGAAATGGACATTTCAGGGCTTGCCTCACAAATCATCCTAAGCTATTCTCAGGTTCTGATCATATCATTAAAATGGTATAATTTTATTAACTGCAGATAGTGAAGAACATAGATTTCTCACAAATGCTGATGTTAAAAAGAAATGTGTGCCTGCTTCATGTGTTCTTTTAATCTCCTCTGGCAGAGCATGTAAAGGTAATGCAGTATTGATAAAGCATGCTGGCAATGTGGCCTGCCAATTTAGATTATGTGTCTGGTAAAGACCTGCACATTAATGTAGGAATAAGGTTACTTTAAAACTCAGAGTGTGCCTTTAAAAGCACCTGATATTTATTTCAGAGAAAGCATGATTCCATCTGCAGGGCCAGTGTTGTGAATCAACAACTCTCCTGACAGCCTTATTCATATTCCTCTTAGAGCAGCAAAGCAGTGAAGCCACCCAATTGCTGTGATCTAAAACATACTGGTATCTGCTGAATAGCATCCACATATTTTCATACCCTCTTGTTGTTACACGTGTCACAATGTAGAAGGCTGTGTGTGCAAGATAATAATAAAATTGATGTTTTGGTTTGGGGGGTGGCAGTAGGGAAGGAGAATGTGTTTGGACTTCCTTTAAGCCAGGAGCAGGGAAAGTGTGGTAGATGTTGTACTGTAAGTCCCAGCAACTCTACCCAGTATAAGCAATGGTGAAGGCTGCTGGGAGTTACAGTTAAACAGCATCTAGAGTGTCATGCATTTATCGTCATCAATTTTATTATCTTTATAGCCTCACCTCTTCCTCAAAAACTAGGACTCAAACTTTTCCTTACTTTGGACATTTAAACTTGTTTCTTCCATCTTTCAGCAACTGGAATGGTATGAAACATGTAAATGAGAATATTCCACTTTAACTAGCTTCTGAATATTGAACAAGAAGCACCCTTGCAATTCACAGATAGTTTTTTTTTCTTAAAAAAAGACAAACTCCTATATTTCTTATTTACACAATATATTTGCACAGGACTAATGAGAGACCAGCATGGTGTAGAGGTCTGAGCACTGGACTATGACCTTGGAGATCAGGATTCAATTCCCCACTCAGCCATGGAAAGCCATGAGTTGACCTTGGATGCATCACACACACTCAGTCTTAGAAAACCCCATGATAGGTTCTGTATTAGAAATAACTGGAAAACCATTGTAATTCGAGGAGGTGTAGGAATGCCCTGACTCCAGTTTGTTCTTCCATATCCTAATTGTCCATACTGTTTCCAAGAAAGGTCTTAGAAAAGCCTTCTGGTACTCTTCTATGCTATAAGTTTCTGTCTGCTACTGCTGAGAATTCTGGATAATTAAGCACACTGTCCTTTGGCTTCGTTTCTGTCTTTTGCCTTGCCCACTCAAGGTCAAGGACTCTGTATGCTTACTAGCTGTAGATAAAACAAAGTTGCAGATGAGACTTGCCAAGTGGCACCTGCTTTTGGCTGTGGCACCAGCTCTTGGCTCAAGACCAACAGCCAAGTAGCCCTAGACAGGGAGTGTGAGGTGAAGAAGTTAGCTTGTCCCACATGCGTGAGTACTGTTGAAGATTCTATGGAAGATAGCCAAATCTCCTGGGCCAGGGGGTATAAATACTCCCTGGACTGTGCCCTTATTTTGGGGAGCTCAGCAAGGGCTGACAGCTGCAGTGCCATGCATATTGGGTACCAGAGGGGATCTCCTTTGCCACTTTCTGCCTGGTCTCTTGCCAGTGGCTGAATGAAGGAACTTGCTTGGGTGAGAACATCTATCTAGGTATGATAGGTTTAAGTGGGTTCTATCTATAACTGTATGCTAATACTGCTTACATGCTTGTATTGTTTAAACTGCTTGCTGTTGATAAACCTGAGACTTTTCCACCTATAGCTGGTATTTTGCTGCCTCCAGATCTTCTAAAAAGAACTCCCTTGCTTTTGGTGAACTGGCCAACCACCTTTGGCAAGACAGGTTCACCTTAGGGTTGCCATAGGTTGAAGGCACATAACAACAATAAATGAGGGAATTGAGGGCACAGGACAATAATGAGAGAATAATCTTCTATTATTTATAAACTTCTATTTAGTCAGAAAAGTGTTTCATTGATTTCCATGGATTCAACTTCCAGTGTAAGTGTAGTCTTGGTGAGTTTGCTGCCAGATTCCTAAACCATGGAAACCTATTGGATGACTTTGGGTAAGTCACATACACTCTTTCAGCCTTAGAGGCTAAAAGAGTGTGGCTTCCTCTGAACAAGGCTTCCTCTGCACAAATCTTGCCAAGAAAACCCCTTTATAGACCCATCTTAGTGTAACCATAAGCCAAAAGCAGCTTGAAGGCACACAGTAATAACACACACAAGCCCATGAGTTTCCTAGGGCTTTCTTAGACAAGGAATACTCAGAGATGACTTGCCGGTTCCTTTCTCTGAATTACAGCCTACACACCACCTAGCATTCATTGGCAGTCTATCACCCAAGTACTAACCAGTGTTGACCAAGCATAACTTCCAAGATCAGATGGGCCTGGTGTCGTCAGGGTATTTAAGCCATGATATAATAGTTCTGTGCAATTTAAAATTATATTCCAATGACTTGGACCTTAATTCTTGGTCACTATTGTTGAAGAGTGCCAGCCCGGTGCAGTGGTGTGAGTGCTGGGCTAGGATTCTGGAAGACCAGGGCATGAGTCTCCTCTTAGCCATGGACACCCACTGGGTGGCCTTTGGCAAGTCACATTCTTTCAGCCTGAGATGAAGGCAATGGCAAACTGTTTCTGAATTAATCTTGCCAACAAAAACCATGATAGGGTTTTCTAGGGGGTGTCTTAGGAATGTCATAAGTTGAAAAGTACTTGAAGGCAGATAAGAACAGCAATAACACTGTAGTTGTAACCTGCATGCACTTATTGTTGCTCAAAGATCCATAAGCCAAGGGTGAAAAAACAAATAATCGCCATCTATTATAGTATGTTTATTTCACAGAAACCGACTCCAAGGAAAAAAAATCTTTTTTATATTTGCTCAGCATATATGAATGTATATGCCTAATCCGTGATTGTACCATATGTATTTCTCTTCCCCTTTTCTGCTCCTCTTATTTGCCTTAATATTTTATAAAAGCTATAAAACTGTATGTGAAAAGACTTTTACCATTACAGCTCCATCACTTTGAGTAATACCCTTTTAAAGTCATCCAAGAGAGAAGCTGCCCCTGCAATTTATTTTTGTAGAAAATTCCATAATCTGTGTGCTGTGTGACATACTTCTTCATATCACCACTGAATCTTAATGCAATCAGCATTATTGGATAACTTGTTTCTAGTACTGTTGTCTATTCCAAAGTGGTATCTGTATTCAAGAACCCCTGATGGTAAAATGTGTAAAAGGAATGAATTGAGACTCCTTGCTCAGAGGAACCGAACCGGCAGTTTGCAAACCGGACAAGCTCAATCGAGAGGTCTGCTGTCTTCCTGGGGCCAGGATAAACCACGTAACAGAGAGGCTAGCCAGGCTGGTCAAGCCCACTGACCGTAAGCCCCTCGTTTTGGTTCACGTTGGAACCAATGACACGGTGAAGCGCAGCTTTCACCACATCACAAAGGACTACGAGCTTATGGGGAGAAAGCTTAAGGACCTTGGTGCGCAGGTGGTCGTTTCATCAATCCTCCCTGTTCAAGGATATGGTGCACAAAGGGAAAGGACAATAGTAGAGGTCAACAGCTGGCTCCGCACATTTTGCCACCGCCAACAGTTTGGCTTTTTGGATCATGGCTTGAAATTCCAGGAACATGGGCTTCTGGCAAGGGATGGGCTGCACCTCACGAAACTTGGCAGGAACGTTTTTGCAAACAGTCTCACAAGGAGGATTAGGAGGGCTTTAAACTAAGTACAACTGGGGAGGGAGACAAGATTATTCAGGACAAGGACTCGGCAAGTGCAGGGGAAAAAGGCCCAAATGATATTGGCCAAGTAGGAATAGCATCCGATCGTGGGAGGGGTGGAAAAAATGCTATGGGACTTGCAGGAAGGGCACGGGGACTTAAGTGTCTCTACACTAATGCACGGAGTATGGGAAACAAACAAGATGAATTTGAACTCCTAGTACAGCAAAATAAATATGATTTGATAGGCATCACTGAGACCTGGTGGGATGAGTCTCACGATTGGAATGTAGGAATAGAGGGGTATAGCCTATTTTGTAGAAATAGACCAAATAAGAAAGGAGGAGGAGTAGCCTTATATGTCAAGGATGTTTTCACCTGTGAAGAGATCCATGACTTGAACACCGGAAGCCAGGTCGAGAGCATCTGGGTAAGAATTAAGGGAGCGAGAAACAATAGGGATATTATAGTGGGGGTTTACTACAGACCTCCAGGCCAGACTGAGGACCTCGATGGCGCTTTCATAGACCAAATGACTGCACATTCAAAAAGGAGAGATACAGTAATAATGGGAGATTTCAACTACCCGGATATATGTTGGCAGTCAAACTCTGCAAAGGCGGCAAGGTCCAGCAAGTTTCTTACTTGTCTTGCAGACAATTTCATGGTCCAGAAGGTGGAAGAGGCGACAAGGGGATCAAATATTCTGGATCTGATCCTGACCAACAGGGAAGACCTTGTTAATGACGTAGAACTGGTTGGATCTTTAGGAGAGAGTGACCATGCCCTATTAGAATTTGGCATTCAGTGGGGAAGAGAAGGCAAGTGTAGCCAGGCATTCGTCTTAGATTTTAGAAAAGCAGACTTCTGTAAACTGAAGGAGCTGCTGGCTGAAATCCCGTGGTCAAGAATAGTCAATGAGAAAGGAGTTCAGGATACATGGGAGTTCTTTAAAAGGGAGGTACTGAAGGCACAGGCTAAGACTGTGCCATTAAGGAGGAAAAATGGAAGGCATCTGAACAAACCGGAATGGTTGACTAAAGAGCTCTCAGCTGAGCTAAGTATTAAGAAAAACATGTACAGGAAATGGAAGAAGGGAGAAATCACCAAAGAAGATTATAAGCAAGTAGCCAGGAGATGTAGGGAGAAGGTCAGAAAGGCTAAAGCACAGAACGAACTTAGGCTGGCCAGAGACATTAAAAACAATAAAAAGAGCTTTTTTAAATACGTCCGCAGCAAAAGGAAAAAGAAGGAGACGGTAGGGTCACTGCGCAAGGAAGATGGTGAATTAATAACAGGAGGAAGAAAAAAGGTAGAACTCCTCAACACCTTCTTCGCCTCAGTTTTTTCCCAAAAGGATAAAAACACTCAACCTGGCGGGGTGCCACAGGGTTCTGTCCTGGGCCCGGTGCTGTTCAATATCTTCATTAATGACTTGGATGAAGGAATAGAGAGCACGCTGATCAAATTTGCAGATGACACCAAATTGGGAGGGGTTGCTAATACACCAGATGACAGGATCAAAATTCAAAATGACCTGGACAGATTGGAGAGCTGGGTCAAGGCTAACAAAATGAACTTCAACAGAGAGAAATGTAAGGTCCTACACTTAGGCAGAAAAAATGGTATGCAGAAATATAGGATGGGGGACACGTGGCTGGCTAACAGTACGTGTGAAAGGGATCTAGGAGTCTTCATAGACCACAAGCTGAACATGAGTCAGCAGTGTGATGCGGCAGCCAAGAAGGCCAACGCAATTCTTGGTTGCATCAATAGGAGTATGGTGTCTAGATCGAGGGAGGTATTGGTACCACTCTATTCTGCATTGGTTAGACCTCATCTTGAATACTGTGTCCAGTTCTGGGCACCCCAATTCAAGAAGGATATGGATAAGCTGGAGCAGGTCCAGAGGAGGGCAACCAAAATGGTGAGGGGCCTGGAAGCCATGCCCTATGAGGACAGACTTAGAGAGCTGGGTATGTTTAGTCTGCAGAAGAGAAGGTTGAGAGGGGACATGATAGCCATGTTTAAATATTTGAAGGGATGTCATGTCGAGGAGGGTGTGGGCTTGTTTTCTCCTGCTCTTGAGACCAGGACAAGGAGCAATGGATGCAAGCTGCAGGATGGGAGATTCCGCCTGAACCTCAGGAGGAATTTCCTGACAGTCAGGGCTGTCCGGCAGTGGAATGTGCTGCCACGGAGTGTGGTGGAGTCTCCTTCTTTGGAGGTTTTTAAGCGGAGGCTGGATGGCCACTTGTCGGGAGTGCTTTGAGGGTTTTCCTGCATGGCAGGGGGTTGGACTGGATGGCCCTTGTGGTCTCTTCCAACTCTACATTTCTATGATTCGATGATTCTATGAGACATGCTGAAATTACAGAGAGCTGCTAGCCAATATAAAATGGCTTTGATTTCTATATTATGTATACAGCAGACAGCTCTTAATTTGGAGGTACATATATAAGTGATCAGCTGCACTGAAGACCGACTTGTAATAAATGTCTAATATATAAAAGTCAAAGTTTATTTGTTTGTGTCAGGCAAAGACCTCATATGATCGGCTGCCTAAGAAGATTCTATGGAATCCTGGGATTTGCAGTTTAGGGAGGGGCCTTTAGAATTGTTAGCCAGAGAGCTCTTGGGACTCAGTCAACTGTGTCTCTCTTGAACAGGTTGGTTGCTATGGATATGAGGCCTAGCAGCAAGGAGGAAGGTAGTATATTCCCTCAGGAACCCAACTTCCGCATGTTAATAACTCTGAAATCAGATTGGATTGGGGAATATGAGGAAAAGTTACAGGTACTGGACAAGACAGTTTGGGGAATTAGAGACACAGGATCTCAAATCTTTCTAACAAGTATTACCAATGAGAAAATAAAATACAGGGCAATGCCGGGTATATACTCTAGTGTGTATGTGTGTGTATGTATGTATGTATGTGCATGTACACACACACACACACACACACACACACACATATATCTTTTAACATCAAGAGTCAAAACCTTGAAGATGATAGCTTGGTAGGTCTCACTGTGTTTGCACCAGATGCTACATCAGTCTTTAGTGATTCATGATCATTTCGACTAAGTGATCCTTAATGGTTACCCACACTGGTGCTCCATCATACATTTGCTAATGTCAAGGGAGTCTTAAATCTTGTTATGGTCTGAAAGGTGTTGGCAAAGTCCACATGAAGAGTCTCCTTATTCTGTTACATTGATAAATCTGCTTATTTCCCCCTAGAGCAGGATGGAGAACATGTGCCCTTCTAGATGTTGTTTGACTCCCACTTTCATCAGCTCCAACCAGCATAATAATGAGTGCTGTAGACCATCATTATCTGGGAGGGTCACATGTCACTCAATCCTGCCTTAGAGAAATGCTATTCAAATTTAGTTCCAGAGAGGCATAGGGTTTGTCAGAAACTCATCTGGTCTACATCACTGAGACAATCAGTAAGAGAAGACATGTTTAATCCTTCCAGCAATACAGTGAGATAGATTAGGCTAAAAGGCAGAGGTTGGGCCAAGGTCAAAGTAAGCATGCCCAAGTGGAATTTTCTTAACCTGGCTCTTCTGGGTTCAAGTCCAGGATTTCCAGTATTTAGGTTACACTGTCTTTATAGCTCTATATGGGTAATTTTGTAGGAATGCTGTATACGGGCACAAAGAATCATATTGCAAACATACATTGGCCAATAGAATGCACCAAAGAATTTCAGAAGAAATCAGACTGTGCTTTATAGATTATAGCAAAGCCTTTGATTGTGTAGCTCGTGAAAAACTACAGATCACTCTTACAGGAATAGGTGTACCACAACATCTATTTATCCTAATGCAAAACTGTACTCAGGAGAAGAGGCCACCATTAGGACAGAATATAGAGACACAGAGTGGTTTCCAATTGGTATGGGAGTATTTTATCACCCTGTTTAATTTGTATGCTGAACTTTAATTTGTATGCAAAGCTGGATTAGACTCTGAGGAAGAAGGTGTGAAAGTGAGAGGAAGGAATATCAATAATTTAAGATATGCAGATGACACCGTACTACTGGTACTAGCAGAAAATAGCAGAGACTTGGAATGATAACTGAAGGAAGTCAAGTATGAAAGTGCAAAGGCAGATTTACTGTTGAACAAAAATGATGACCACAAGTGATTTACATAACTTTAAAGTAGATAATGAAGACATTGCGATTGTGAAAGATTTCCTATACCTTGCCTCAATTGTGAATTGAATTGGGAACTGCAATCAAGAAATCAAAAGACTAGGACCATTTCCACACTAGACCATTATAGTGCTATGATTCTGCTTTCAACATCCTAGCACTATAACGGTGTAGTGTGGTAATGGCCTAGGACTTCAAAATGCAGCTGTGAAAGAACTAGACAAGATTCTGAAATGTAAAGATATGGCACTGAATACCAAAGTCAAGATTGTCCATGGCATTTTATTTCAAGTTTCTGTATATGGTTGTGAAAGCTGGACAGAGAAGAAAGCTGACAGGAAAAGAATCAGCTCACTTGAAATGTGGTGCTGGAGTAGAGTTGTATGGACAGCTTGGATTGCCAAAAAGACAAATAAATGGATCCTAGAGCAAGTCAAGACACAAGTCAAGACAGAACTCTCTCTAGAAGCCAAGATGACTAAATGGAGCTTGTCATACTTTGGATGGATCAATCAAGGAAGCCACCACCTTGAGTCTGTAAGACCTGAGCAGGGCTGTTGTTGACAGGGTGACTTGAAGATCTCTCATTCATAGGGTTACCGTAAGCCAATGTCGACTTGATGGTAGTTAACAACAAATAGGTGACTTTGCTAACATTTACCTCTCCATTGTCCCTTCTTATGTGTGACAAAGAACACTCTGAAGAGAACAGCAGCCTCTACATATCCAGCTTCATCATGAGATTGGGAGACTTGATTTTCTGGGGTTCCTAATCATGTCTAGAGTCTTGATACATAGTTAGAGTTGCCGGGCGTCCCTTATTGAAAGAGATGCCCCTTGTTTGAAGGCCAGAAAGCGTGTCCCTTATAGAGCAGGCAGGTACCCCTTATTATATACTAACATATTTACCTGGTGTTGCCCAAGATTTTATTTTCTTAGAGGTAATTCTTGTTAGAAATACTGTAGGAATTACCTTACGTCATCTTAGGAATTGGATGCGGTTGAAATACACAGATTTGAGATCCTGTGTCTCAAATTCCCCAAACTGCCTTGTCCAGTACAGGTAACTTTTCCCCGTATTCCCCAATCCAATCTGTATTAAGAGTTGTTAACATACAGAGTTTGGTTTCCTGAGGGAATACACTGTCTTCCTCCTCCTTGCTGCTCGGCCTCATCTCCATAGCAACCAGCCTGAGCTCCCTGGCTGAGAATTCTAAAGGCCCCTCCCTGAACTGTCAGTCCCAGGATTCCATAGAATCTTCACGGTTAGCCAATCGTATGAGGTCTTCTCGCCGGACACAGCCAATTGTATGATGTCTTCGCCTTCCTGACACAGACAAACAGGCAAACTCACTCACAAACTTTGACTTTTATATAATAGATAAGGGCTGTCCACAGCAGGAAGACTGGAAGGCTTTTCCTTTTGTATTGTCTGAATGAGATGCCAAAAATGCTGTATTTTAGAATATGGGCCCTTTTTACAGACAGAAATGTGTGCGTCATGTAATTTATGAATGTGGACAACATGTTAATTTTACAGAGAAACACATGGCCAAGTGAGAGCCAGCATGTTGTAGTGGTTTCGGCATTGGACTATAGCTCTGTAGACCAGGGTTCAAATCCTCAGCCAGAGAAACTCACTGGGTGGCCTTGGGCAAGTCATACTCTCTTAGCCTCCGAGGAAGGCAAAGGCAAATCCCCTCTGAACAAATCTTGCCAAGGAAAGCTTGTGATAGGTTCATTTTGGGGTCGCCATAAGTAAACTTAACTTGAAGGCACACAACAAGAAGCATGACTAAATGAACTGAAAGCAATAGTTTCGTTTGTTAATAGCTGCTCTCTGAAAACCCTGCATGCCATGAATTTTTACTATACCTTTTTTGCTATTTTGAAAATCTGGCAACACTGTACATCAGGGGAGTCAAACTCAATTTCATCTTGGGCCGCATCAGCATTCTGGTTGCCCTCAAAGGGCCGGCTGTGTCTCTAAGACTATATAAATGTAGCTACTCTTTTATCATATTAAATAATTGCCTCTACATTTGATTATTACTGGTTTTAGTAATAACTAGCTCTGAAACTAGAAGTCTAGGAAAAACAATGGCAAGCAGATGTTCAAGTGTACAACTATTGTACAATTTATTGAAAAATGAGTTTTGAAAACAGAACGTTATTTTTTTTAATCATCAGACAAATATTACCAAGTACTGCTTATGACATTAACTGTATTTAACTTTTTGGTCCCAGTTGAGACAGGCAGAACAAATAATTGTGCTCTGATCTAATGTGCAGACTGTGGCATATGAAGTTGATAAGGTGATGTTGCCTGGCCCTGTACATTCTTGGACATTTTGGGGCTATTTGATCGCAGTTTATGGTCCCTATACCTACATAGAATTGGTCAGTATATCCGAAGTGTGCCACTTTCTGCCCCCCAGACCCTCTCTGTGCCTCTTTTTGCTCCCTGCTCTCCTGTGGCTCTTTCTGCCCCCCCTTCTGTACCTGATCAGCCCAATCTCCACATTGCAGACTCCTGGCTGCCGGTATTCTGAAGAGGGGTCCAGAAGCCAGCACTCACAATCTACTTCTACTTCTGACCTCTCCTCTGTCCAACTCTTGTGAGCTGCACAAAGCATTGCCATGGTAACCCATGGTAACTCTCTGATGGTAAAATTTGGACAGAGGAGCAGTCAGAAATAGAAGTAGATCATGAGTGCTGGCTGTTGGGCCCCTCTTCAGAATACCAGCAGCCAGGCCCGCAATGTGGAGATTGGGCTCGCCAGGTGGGGGGAGTGGTGCAACTGTAGGAGAGGTGCTAGGGCCACATGAAATGGCCTGGTGGGCCGCAGGCCTTGTATTTGACGCATGTGCTATACACAATACGGGCTTTCCTCTTCAAATTATTGCTCTTTGTGTGAAGAATGTGTGGTGGAGGGGAAAGATACTGCACTCCTCCCTGTGCATATTGATTTTAATTCATTTAGTGAATGCCTAAGTAGCAAACTAAGGTGGGTTAAAACCAGGCACTTTTAAAAAATGGTTCCTTATATAACAAAGTCCCTGCGAATAGAAAGCCAACACAGCATACCAAGGGCTGAATTAATCTCCCTGATGGGCCAGTTGTATACTTCTAATTATTTTTTTACTGTTTAAATGTGGTAGCTTTAAATAGTAGTATTCCCCACTGATCTGAAGTAATACAGTCAGCTGGGCTCCTTCATTCTTGTCGTATTGTTGCTGCATGGGCAGATTGAGCCTAAATGCACAGTGTACTCTGATAGCCTTCTGCAACCTTATGCCTTCCAAATAGACTGGACTGCAAATTCTGTCATCCTCAGGTAGCATGGCCATTAGTTCTCCTTTCTGGGTATGAGAGTTATGGTCTGATACATCTGGAAGACGCTAGGTTGGGAAAGACTGTTATTCTGTGATGGAGATGTTCCAAAAGAAGTTCCATAGCAGATGTTCTTTGGTCCCCTGGCAGAGAAGGTGAAATGGAAAGCAGACCTGGGAAGCAGAACTTCTGTGAACCATTCCTGTGGGCCCTGAATTCATTTCTGTACTGCACATTGCACATTGCACACTGTTTAGATTGTGTGATGGACAACCAATTCAGATTTTCTGATCAGATATGAACTGTATCCAGGAAGGAATAATAGATGTGGAATCAGTGCAGCATAGGGAATCATGTGTACAGACAGGATACTACATGAATGTCTGTCTTCTGACACAAATGTAGTCACAAGACGCCTGGTGCAGCTCTCATTTGTCATACATACAGTAGATGATTGTGTCATATACATTTTCATCTGCAGAATATGCCTCTTGAAATCTTCTTTCAAAATAGTGATTTTTTTAAAAAAAGTAAATCCTATGAAGAAATAATAGATCCTCCACTAGGATCAAATATTTGTAGCATGCAGCTATACCTGTTCTGTGATTTCCATATGTCCTAGAGTATATTAAAATATTTTGTTTTGTTTTTAATATGGAGCTTTTGTCAGGGATTGTTTGGACGCTCTTGGCCTGATCTGAAGGATTAGCCAAGAATGAAAAACAATGTCCTTGGCTTTGTCTTTCACCAGAGAGAGAGAGAAATTGATGTTAAGTGATAAGAAATTATAAACCAGCTTCTCTTCTCACACCCGTTCCACAGCTGTCAAAGGGTGTTTTTGCACTTCTCATTTGGCAAGGTGCAAAATATAACAGGCAAATCAAGTTCTGTCATCAACTTGCTACTTTTGCAAGTTACAATCCATTGAAGACCAAGCCAGCAGCTTGTGTTTGGGTCAACAACCCACACACAGCAAATGTTTATCCCCAGACCTATTTTTCAAAGCTTCTTGCCTCCAGCTATTCTAAGCCTTTTTTTGCTGCAGTCACTATTAAACAAGGCATCGTGTATTCCCATCTCCACCACATTTTTTTTCTATTTGAACTGTACATCTGTAATTCTGCTTCTTGAATTTGAATTAGATGTAAACATATGGCCATGATTCATTTGTGAAACTGGTAGAAAAATATTAACAATCACACTGTAAGCAAAGAGATTATAAGAAACTAAAAAATTTATCTAGTTCTCATCCAACCAGGCAATGACTCCACTAAATATCCACCTATGCCAGTTTCTGAAAGTTTAGTGCTGCTGTTTAAAGCAGAATGGAATGATTTAAAGTCAGATTAATAATGACAGGTAAGCTTTCACAAGGCTTCTCCACTACCTTGTCTTTGTCAGCACTATCTGATCTCTTGAGTTGGCTTGGAAGTAAAAACTTTTGTTAACATATATGGCTGAGTCTAGACAGCTCATAGGATTTCACACACTGGATCTTCACTGACTTCTACCGCAATTTTAAAATGTAATTTATCGTAAAGCTATCAGAATTTAATTGGTGTAGCTGGATAGGCGTAGGTGTGGCCTTGCTTTGATGCAGAGTTTAGTCCTTGCTTTATAATAATATATAACCTGCTTGCCTACAGAGGGACACTCAGTCCTTCCACTGATTAACAGAAAGAAAGAAAGAAAGAAAGAAAGAAAGAAAGAAAGAAAGAAAGAAAGAAAGAATTTCTAATGATGAAGAAAATAGGTTGGAGACATCATAGTTTCTGAATAGCTGGATCTTAGTTCTGTCCTGGACCAATTTATACATTTAGTACAGGTATGAGAAAACTGTGACTCACCAGATGGTGAAGTACAACACCCACTGTCACTACTGGCATTTTTGGCTAGAGCTGATGGGAACTGCAGTTCAGCAGCATGATGTGGGGAGGGGGCAGGGGTTCTCTACACCTTATTTATGAGAGAACAAAAGGGAACTTGTAAAGTGAGTGAATTAGCCTGCCAAAGAAAAGAATAACTCAAATAAGCCTTCAAGACATTCTGGTTTCTATGTACAGGAGACTGAAAAAAAGATGGGGGGGTTCAAACTCAACACTCACAATTTGAATGATTTGTACCACTTAATTTCTACAAAACACACCAATGGCTCAGAAAACTGATGGTTTTTACTACTGCATCAACAGGATATCACTCCATCAGATTTCTTTACATCTCTCCTAAATGATTGATTTATTCAGAGAGTTTGTGGGAATCAGAAAGATGTCTGCTGTGTAAAATTCATTGAAAGTTTCATTCACCTTTTCTCTACCCCAAAAAACAAGCCACTCTTTGCACCCAGGGCTGGATCAGTAGGGATGAAAATGCTTGGGGTGCTGGGCTTGGGGAGTATGTTTGTTTCTGTTGCGCATAACTAATCTGTTCATGTATCCACTTGACAGCTAAAATAAACAGTACAGATACTTAATCTTCACTTGTAAGGCTGGCTAGAGAGCCAGCATAGTGTAAGAGGCCTGGGCATTGGACTAGGACTCTGGAGACTAAGATTCGAATCTCCACTCAGACATGGAAACCCACTGGGTGACGTTAGGTGAGTCACATTCTCTCATCCTCAGAGGAAAGCAATGACAAACACCCTTGAGCAAGTAATGCCAAGAAGACCCAGTGATAAGGTCATCTTAGGGTAGCCATGAGGTTGAAATGACTTGGAGGCACACAGCAACAAAGCTGGGAACTGTGACTCATATGGCCAAAAAATTCATTAACAGAGCAAAATTTATTTGTGGAGAAATTTGAAACATTTATGTGTCATTTTAACAAATGGTGTGTGCACATTGTGAAAGATATTGATAGGCTGTTGATAATGGAATAATAGCACTATAACAGCGTAGTGTGGAAAGGCCCCTAATCTCTTAAGCAGCAGAAAACAAGCTTACTCCATCTTTTACATGACATTCTTTCAAATAAGAGCTTCACAAAAGTTCCTTTTGGAGAACTGCAACCTCGCAAAACCCCAGGTACATGATTACTGACTGGGGAATTCTGGGAGTTATAGTCTTAAAAAACAATGCTTTCGAACTCTGCGTAAGCTTTTATCCCAGAGTAGACTGGGAGAAATATTACTGTTGTGTGCCTTCAAGTCATTTCTGACTTATGGCGACTCTAAGGCAAACCTATCACTAGATTTTCTGGGGCTGAGATTGTGTAATCTGCTCAAGGTCACCCAGTGGCTTTCCATGGCTGAAAAGTTCAAATCTTGCCTCTGCTACAAACTCACCCGTCAATCTTAGGGAAACCTCCTTCCTTAAATTTCACCCACCACCACAAATATAGACAATATAGGAAATGACAACACTGGCCATTTCTGCCCTACACTGTTATAGTGCTATTATTCCCCTTTCAACATCCTGTGGAATTCTGGGATTTATAGTTTCCTAAGGCCAAAGAGCTCTCTGGCTGAGAATTCTAAATACTCCTCCCTAAACTGCAAACCCCAGGATCCCATAGGATGTCAAAAGTGGAATAAGAGCACTGTAACAGCGTAAGTTAGAAATGGCCACTGACCTACTCCCTTGACCTGTTTTTAGGATGACTGAGATAATGTGGCAAGTTGTGATTACACAAAATCAGCAAATAGGATTATTAGAAAGAAAAAAAGAGTTATGCATCAAGGAATGTAGCAGTGTGTAATTTGCAGAAGATTTGCAAAAGGTCAAAGGGGAGGGGAACAATTTGAGGTGGCAGAAAAAAAAGTATAATTTATGAGAAAGGGGAAGAAAATAGATTTGGAGGATAAACAAGGGGAATTCTAGATGGTGGTGATGGGTTGGAATTTATGAGGGTGCATGCCAGGATAAACGTAAATTGCATTTTAAAATGGATCTTTAAAAGCAATTTAATTTTTTCCAATGCAGTTTAGAAGGGATTGGGTGAATGAGGACAGCGACCTGTAATAAGCTGCTTTCCCCCAGAGGGTCCCAGTTTGCTATGTAACAGTCCATGTTGGCTTGCTCAGGGAGGAGGAGACTGCCTCCTTTCTTGCCACCTCCAGCCCCAGCTGGTCTTCTCCTTTTCCCAGGCACTTCCGCCCTCACTGCCTATCCAAGGGAAACACAAGGAGAAGAAGCAACTGCTGCCATCTTGCACAAGGGCAAAAGGTAGCATCAGCTCAGCAATCTGATCCCCCTGGAGGGAAGGAGGAGGGAACGGCCCAGCCGGGTTCGTCCAAAACCATCAGCAATCTAATTGCTGCAACCTTTTTTGGCCCTTGTGCTCATGAGCAATGCAGGCCACACAAAGTCCTTTGGCGGGCCGCATGAGGCCCCCAGGCCATATGTTGTGCAGGCCTGCTGTAGACTATGATGTCCTCTTTGTCAGGACACCAGAAATGGAATTACTTTATCCTGCTTGGGGTTAGAGAAGGGAAGGAGAAGAGAACCATGCCCACTCAAACCACATGATTGCCAGAAAATTGGAACTATGGTAGAACAAAATGATCGAACCAAGAAGCAATAGTTGAACAGCAGCAATGTTGGAGCCATTAATGAATTTTTCCTATCAATGAAAAGATGCAATTCAAGTAACATTGGAAATGCAATGCAGCAATTGGAGAGTCATGACATTGTGTAATAAGAGAAGATCAATCATGGAACTAAACCAGTGTAATCATGTAACAAACCTATAGTGTGACAAAGAAGCTTTGAAGCTTGATTTGGGGTATTTCCACATTAAACTGTTGAAGTGTTATTATTCCACTTTCAATTGCAAATCCTGGGGTTTGCAGCTTAGGGAGGGGCATTTCGAGAGCTCTTTGGCCTCAGTAACCTACAAACCCCAGAATCCCACAGGATGTTGAAAGTGGAATAATAGCACTATAACAATGTAGTACAGATTCCCTCTAGAGATTAGGGGCAGGAACCACCTGACCCTCAAGATGTAGTTGAACTGCGGCTCTCCTCACCATTGGCTATGTTGGCTAGGACTGATGAGGTCTGCCATCCATCAACATTTGGCAGGCTGCAGAATTCTCACCTTTGATCTACAGCCAACCCTACCGGTAGCATTTCAAGAATATTTCTCGTCAGACAGAAATCTCAGGGCACGCTATTCCAGCCAGCTCCAACACTATTTTCTCTGGACAAATGCGTGGTTTGCAGGCTGTTTCATTTCAGTTACTGTCTTGCAGAGCCCTATGACCTTCGTGGGACGTCATAAAAATTAACCATTCACCATTAAATCAAAATAATCTGGAAGAGGGGAAGAGAGAGAGTGAGATCTTTACTTGACATAACCAAATGACTAGAGTGAGGTTGTGCTTCTTTGACTTCTGTGTGACTCAAAGCCATTACAAGTGCAGAATGTGTCAGATTCAGTGTGCTCTTTGTGGATAGATTTTCTGAACATTTTCAGCTGAAAATGTCTGACTTTGAAACAACTACAAGAAGATTATGGTGGGCTGAAGCTAGCATATGCTTTATCCATCAATCAGTAACCGGATTTTGCTCCTCTAATGCTAGGGGCAAAACTTACTGAAGCAACTATAATTTGCTATCCAAATTTTATTAGAAAGGCACTGGAAACCCTTATTACTGTTGTTGTTAATGCTATTGTTCCTAGCAAAGAGGCTTAGCAGGCTTTTGTCATTGGAATCAATGTCAAAGGCACTCTTCTTCTTTAATACGGAATTGCTTATTTCAGAAATAGTGGTATTTTCAGGTGTTATACCCATCCACAGATCATGACAGTAATAGGGCCATTGCTCTGAGAAGCTTAGGGATATATTGCCTGGAATCCTGTTGGTGGATTCTGCGTAGGTAAGTTCTACTACAGAAGTGGTTGGACATGTTTCTCTGATGCACAGTGTTCACATTCAGTTTGAAGTTTGTGGAAGAAAAGTTTCATATGCAGTGCCATTGCATATGCAGATATGTTTTCTTTGTATCTGTCTATCTTTGCTGACATCAGTGGTAGTACTCCTTTGTAGTGCATGTGGTTGTGTAAATTCCACAACATTGCTATTAAAGAGAGGGAGTTGCATAGTACAATCAACATGTGACTCTGCATGTAGAGATTTATGCTATGGAGCATCAATTGATGTCCAAGACATCTTTCCCATGCTTCCTGTAATCATTAGTGGCATGTATTGTTCTGCTCTTTTAAATTCTCTTTCACATGATGCCATTAGGCCATTAGCTTAGGTGAGTGTTTTAAAGGACTAAACAAACACACTTGGAATTGACTGAAATAAGAAATTATAAACCTACATAGATTTCCTTATGGTGAGAGTGGAATCTGTACATGCAATAGAATGCTGCACAATTAATCTGTAGACTGAATGTCTGCAGTACCCAAGACTGGATTGAGAACCATACGTACTGGTCCCAACACATGCTTAGTATAAAAGAGACGTGAAAGCACATTTTCGTCTTTTACTTATTAGCATTAAATATTGGCACCTGGCATGGAAAACACTTTATTGCATGATGCAACTATTTTCAATTAAGCTAGTCCTCAATTTGTTTCTTCAAAATTTAGTAACTCAGTGCACTGTAATGCACTGAGACCATTGGCTAATGTTTGCAACATAAATATTTGCTAGAGGGAGTCTGTAATGGCTGATAGTCTTATATGGAGAGAAGTAGAAAGAACACTACGTGGATTTTTTAAAATAGTGTAGTAGGGGCTTGAATATCCTAAAGGTACCAGATCCCATCTGGTGGTGTATTCCTGCATGGCAGGGGGTTGGATTTCATGGCCTTTGTGCTCTTGTGATTTTGGAAGCTAAGCAGGGTCAGCTCTAGCTAGGTGTAGGAATATGTTGTATCTATATCAAGAAGAGTGCAGTGAAGCTAATGTAATATGAGCTTGTGGTAGAAGCCAGGAGAAAATACTCAGGATGCTCTTGCAGGATGAAAAAGAAAAACTGCATTTATTGTTTCAGGAAATCCATCTTGGGATAGGAAAATATATACACAAAAGATGACCTAAACTTCAGTAAAAGAACCCCTAAGGTTGGCTGTCATGTGTGGAAGTTGGTTAGCATCCATGCTGAGGTGTGAGCCTCATGGACTCTCCTTTCTCAGACAAAGGGAGACAAAGGACTGACTAACTTTTGGGAGAAGGAAGCCAAAAGGCTTGAGTACATAGATCAAAGAAAGAAATAGAGAGGTGAAACAAAAGGCCAGGCACACTCTCTACATTCCCCTTTCTCACTACTCACTTTACAAGGTCTGAAGCCTCTTTGCTTCCAACACTTAGATGGGAGCCTGCCAGCAAACGCCAGATGCAGTAGGCTATATTTCAGGGGAAGGAACTGGCCACCTGAGTATTGCTTGCCTAAGAAAACCCCATGAAATTCATGTGGCTGTCATAAGTCGACAGGCAACTTGAAGAAACACACACACACAGAAGAACACTTTGTTTAAGGTAATAGTGTTTGAGATTACTCTAGTAGCCACGTAAAAACAGCAAGGGTGCTGTTGAAGGATATTTTGGAGCTTATGTATTCATCTAAGCACTTTGCATTCCCTGAAGAAAAACAATTATTATTGTACTATTATTGTACTATTGTACAATATTCTGTTATTGTACTATTATTTACTAATGGCCCAAGATATCTTAGAATCATAGAATCATAGAAATGTAGAGTTGGAAGAGACCACAAGGGCCATCCAGTCCAACCCCCTGCCATGCAGGAAAACCTTCAAAGCACTCCCGACAAGTGGCCATCCAGCCTCCGCTTAAAAACCTCCAAAGAAGGAGACTCCACCACACTCCCTGGCAGCACATTCCACTGCTGGACAGCCCTGACTGTCAGGAAATTCTTCCTGAAGTTCAGGTGGAATCTCCCATCCTGCAGCTTGTATCCATTGCTCCTTGTCCTGGTCTCAAGAGCAGGAGAAAACAAGCCCACACCCTCCTCGACATGACATCCCTTCAAATATTTAAACATAGCTATCATGTCCCCTCTCAACCTTCTCTTCTGCAGACTAAACATACCCAGCTCTCTAAGTCTGTCCTCATAGGGCATGGCTTCCAGCCCCCTCACCATTTTGGTTGCCCTCCTCTGGACCTGCTCCAGCTTATCCATATCCTTCTTGAATTGGGGTGCCCAGAACTGGACACAGTATTCCAGATGAGGTCTAACCAAAGCAGAATAAAGTGGTACCAATACCTCCCTCGATCTAGACACCATACTCCTATTGATGCAACCAAGAATTGCGTTGGCTTTCTTGGCTGCTGCATCACACTGCTGGCTCATGTTCAGCTTGTAGTCTATTAAGACTCCTAGATCCCTTTCACAAGTACTGTTAGCCAGCCACGTGTCCCCCATCCTATATTTCTGCATACCATTTTTTCTGCCTAAGTGTAGGACCTTACATTTCTCTCTGTTGAAATTCATTTTGTTAGCCTTGGCCCAGCATTCCAATCTGTCCAGGTCATTTTGAATTTTGATCCTGTCATCTGGTGTATTAGCAACCCCTCCCAATTTGGTGTCATCTGCAAATTTGATCAGCGTGCCCTCTATTCTTTCATCCAAGTCATTAATGAAGATATTGAACAGCACCGGGCCCAGGACAGAACCCTGTGGCACCCCGCTAGTCACTTCTCTCCAGGATGAGAATCTGCCATTGGTGACCACCCTTTGGGTACGGTCAGTCAACCAGTTACAAATCCACCTGACAGTAGCCCTGTCCAGCCCACATCTTACTAGTTTCTTTGCAAGAATGTCATGGGGAACATTGTCAAAGGCCTTACTGAAATCAAGATATACTACGTCTACAGCATTCCCTTCATCTATCAAGCAAGTAACTCTATCATAAAAAGAGATAAGATTAGTCTGGCATGACTTATTTTTGAGAAATCCATGTTGACTTTTTGTAATTACGGCATTGTTTTCTAAGTGATTAGAAACTGACTGTTTGATGATCCGCTCCAGGATCTTTCCAGGTACTGATGTCAGGCTGACTGGGAGATAATTATTTGGGTCCTCTTTTTTCCCTTCTTGAAGATGGGGACAACATTTGCCCTCCTCCAGTCTGCCGGAACTTCTCCGGTCCGCCAAGAGTTTTCAAAGATTATAGCAAGCGGTTCTGAAATGACCTCTGCCAGCTCTTTTAATGTCCTAGGATGCAATTCATCTGGCCCTGGAGACTTGAATTCATCCAGTGTGGCCAGGTATTCCTGTACCACCTCTCTACCTATTACGTACCTCATTTCCCCTGCTTCCTCACCAGCTCCCCAACCGCCAGGTTGAGTGTTTTTATCCTTTTGGGAAAAAACTGAGGCGAAGAAGGTGTTGACGAGTTCTGCCTTTTTTCTTCCTCCTGTTATTAATTCACCATCTTCCCTGCGCAGTGACCCTATCGTCTCCTTCTTTTTCGTTTTGCTGGGGACGTATTTAAAAAAGCCCTTTTTATTGTTTTTAATGTCTCTGGCCAGCCTAAGTTCGTTCTGTGCTTTAGCCTTTCTGACCTTCTCCCTACATCTCCTGGCTACTTGCTTATAATCTTCTTTGGTGATTTCCCCCTTCTTCCATTTCCTGTACATGTTTTTCTTAACACTTAGCTCAGCTGAGAGTTCTCTAGTCAACCATTCCGGTTTCTTCAGATGCCTTCCATTTTTCCTCCTTAATGGCACAGTTTTAGCCTGTGCCTTCAGTATCTCCCTTTTAAAGAACTCCCATGCATCCTGAACTCCTTTCTCACTGACTATTCTTGACCATGGGATTTCAGCCAGCAGCTCCTTCAGTTTACAGAAGTCTGCTTTTTTAAAATCTAAGACGAATGCCTGGCTACACTTGTCTTCTCCTCCCCACTGAATGCCAAATTCTAATAGGGCATGGTCACTCTCTCCTAAAGATCCAACCAGTTCTACGTCATTAACAAGGTCTTCCCTGTTGGTCAGGATCAGATCCAGAATATTTGATCCCCTTGTCACCTCTTCCACCTTCTGGACCATGAAATTGTCTGCAAGACAAGCAAGAAACTTGCTGGACCTTGCCGCCTTTGCAGAGTTTGACTGCCAACATATATCTGAGTAGTTGAAATCTCCCATTATTACTGTATCTCTCCTTTTTGAATGTGCAGTCATTTGGTCTATGAAAGCGCCATCGAGGTGCTCAGTCTGGCTTGGAGGTCTGTAGTAAACCCCCACTATAATATCCCTATTGTTTCTCGCTCCCTTAATTCTTACCCAGATGCTCTCAACCTGGCTTCCGGTGTTCAAGTCATGGATCTCTTCACAGGTGAAAACATCCTTGACATATAAGGCTACTCCTCCTCCTTTCTTATTTGGTCTATTTCTACAAAATAGGCTATACCCCTCTATTCCTACATTCCAATCGTGAGACTCATCCCACCAGGTCTCAGTGATGCCTATCAAATCATATTTATTTTGCTGTACTAGGAGTTCAAATTCATCTTGTTTGTTTCCCATACTCCGTGCATTAGTGTAGAGACACTTAAGTCCCCGTGCCCTTCCTGCAAGTCCCATAGCACTTTTTCCACCCCTCCCACAATTGGATGCTATTCCTACTTGGCCAATATCATTTGGGCCTTTTTCCCCTGCACTTGCCGAGTCCTTGTCCTGAATAATCTTGTCTCCCTCCCCAGTTGTACTTAGTTTAAAGCCCTCCTAATCCTCCTTGTGAGACTGTTTGCAAAAACGTTCCTGCCAAGTTTCGTGAGGTGCAGCCCATCCCTTGCCAGAAGCCCATCTTCATGGAATTTCAAGCCATGATCCAAAAACCAAACTGTTGCCGGTGGCAAAATATGCGGAGCCAGTTGTTGACCTCTACTATTGTCCATTCCCTTCGTGCACCATATCCTTGAACAAGGAGGATTGATGAAACGACCACCTGCGCACCAAGGTCCTTAAGCTTTCTCCCCATAAGCTCGTAATCCTTTGTGATGTGGTGAAAGCTGCGCCTCACCGTGTGGTTGGTTCCAGCGTGAACCAAAATGAGGGGCTTGTGGTCAGTGGGCTTGACCAACCTGGCTAGCTTCTCTGTTACGTGGTTAATCTTGGCCCCAGGAAGACAGCAGACCTCTCGATTGAGCTTGTCCGGTTTGCAAACTGCCGGTTCGGTTCCTCTGAGCAAGGAGTCCCCAACCACCAGAACTCGCCTCCTCTGAGGCCTGTCTGGGGTTCTTCGACAGGCAGATTCTTCCAGGATTGCCTGGGCATTGTCTTGAGGCTGGGAGTGCTGTTCTTCCCGATGTTGGATACTGTCCTGTTGGTGTTCAAGTTCCAGTTGCCGAAGTTGGATTCCTTCTTGCTGATGTTCTGTTCCCTCCTTCTGGTGTTCCTCATCTTTCATAGCACCAAGAACGTTGAAGCGATTCTGTAGTTTGAGAGTCTCTGTTTCCTTCCTGGCCCTTCTACTTCTCCGTGTGACATTCCTCCAAGCATCGCTTTCCTGGCTCACGGAACTGATTTCCTCATCTGGTAGCTCCTCCGCGTATCCGGTCTTCAGGAAGGTCCTCTCTGCCCTATCCAAGAAGTCCTCACCTTCCCTAATAAGACAAAGATTAGAAACCTGTGCCTCCAGCTGCCGAACCTTGTCCTCCAGTAAGGTCACCAGCTTGCACTTGCTGCAGGTGTACCTGACAACATCTTGTGGCAAGAAAAGGAAAATGCCACAAGTGCTACAGGTGACAGCAGCAGCTCCCTCACCTTCCATACTTGATAATACAGAGAACAGTTGTTAGAAAAAAAATAACTGGGCCTTCTTTCTCAAATTGAGCTGTATAAACTATGTCTGCTCAGCTAACTGCCAAGCTCGGTTGAACTCTTATTAAATTTGTTCAGTCACTATAAGGATTGGTTGTTCCTAAACTTGAATGGTTGAACTTGAAGGAGTGAAGTAGATGATTGAAACTGCGAGCGCTGTAGGTGCGTGCTGCTGGGAGTTCCTAATAAAGCCTCCTTCCCCTAGCTGGCTCCTCCCCCTAGTTTGATTAACTCTCCCTAGAGTTGACAGTTAACTGACTAACTGACATACAATTAGCTGACAATTAGGCTGTGAGCTCAGGGAGAGCACATGGCCAGCGCAAACAAAAAAACAACACAGAGAAATAAGCAAACAAACTCAGCCCCACAATCCTGTAAAAACACCTAATCAAAGATGTCTTCACAGACACAGCTCACCTTCTGCTCTCTCCTCTGGAAGTCAGCAAGAAGACTGCTGGCAGTTCCTAATAAATCCCCTAGCTGGCTCCTCCCCCTAGTTTGATTAACTCTTGCTGTCAGCTGAAACAGATTAGAAATCCCTCCTCCCTCCACACATTAAAGCTAGCATATTAAGTCAACTTGCACCATTCAGACAACAGTTCTTGCCCTCATCTATTCCCTACACACACACACACACACACGAACTGCACCAGTGGCACCAGCTGAAGCACATTGCCTCACCCTGTTGTACAGCTCTGGTGGGACAGTTTGATACCCATCCCTTTGACTTGTGTGATGTAAGAAAAAAAATGCAAAGGGAGAATTTTTCACTATTATTCAATAAAAAAGAGTCATTCAGTTAGCTCATGCAATAAGATAACTGACAACAGGAACAGATGCTTATTTTTCACTTTTTATAAAATCAATTCATTTCACTGACATTCAACAGCAATAATTTTAAAGTATTATTAAACAACCAGTATTGGAGTTCTGGCAATTTTTCATCACGTCCCCTCACATTTTGTATAATATTAGGGGTCTTTTTTAATAACATTTCTGGTTACATGATAGCTATTTTTAAATATTTGAAGGATGTTATATGAAAGATGGAGCAAGCCTGTCTTTTGCTAACTCCAGAGACTCGAACATGTTCAGATGGAAAGAGATTCCATCTGAACATTAGGAAGAACCTTCGGATGGTAAGAGCAGTTTGACAACAGAATACACTACCTGGTAATGTGGTGGAGTCTCCTTTGGAGATTTCTATTTATTTATTTTTTAATATTTTTATTAAAATTTCTAAAAAAGGTATAAAATGGGAACATTTATTCTAAATGTTCCCCTCCCCCAACTCCCATAACAAGTTTTCTTCTCCAATTTTGCCCAGCTGAATCAAACAAAAAATACAATATAATACAATACAAGGAGTCCAATCCACTATACATAAAATCTTTGGGATAACAGTCATAATTTATCTTTTAACCAATCAATGCATTTTTACCTTTTCTTATCAAATTATAACATTTTTACCTTTTTTAATCAAATTATATCATTATAATCATTAGCTTTACAATTGTAGCCATTCTTTTATTTTGCTCCATTCTTTATCAAATTGTTGAATGGATTTGTTCTTTAATGCATTTGTCAATTTTTCCATCTCCATCAAATCCATAACCTTTAATTTCCATTCATTTAAATTTATTTTAATATCTTGTTTCCAATGTGGAGCATAGGTTAATCTAGCTGCTGTAACTAAATATACCTTATTTTTTTTATGCTTTCTGATTTCTGCCTTTGGTTTTATTATATTCAATAAATATAATTCAGGTATCACTCCTTTGGAGATTTTTAAACAGAGGCTGGACAGCCAACTGTAGGGAATGCTTTTGATGGTGTATCCTTGTATGGCAGCGGCAGGAGGCGGCAGTTGGACTCAATGGTCCTTGTGGTTTCTTCCGGCTCGGTGTTTCTATGATTCTATCATACTAGATCAGTGGTTCTCAACCTGTGGGTCCCCAGATGTTTTTGGACTTCAGCTCCCAGAAGCCCTGAGCATTGACCATAGTGGCTGGGGCTTCTGGGAGCTGAAGTCCACAAACATCTGGGGACCCACAGGTTGAGAACCACTGAACTAGACCATTCATACAGCCAGAGGAATGCTGCCATCTCCTTGGAGGGTCTGGAAACGATTCTTGCCAAGCTCACACATGCTCGCACCTGAAGTGAAAAAGGCCAAACAGGATTGATGGATGGATTCTACTCTCTGTGGTAGAAAAGAAAAATTATGTATTACGGTACTAAAATAAACAAACACTAACTCTGTGTGAAGGCTAGTCCTAAGACGAAAAAAGAAAAAGGAAGAACTGTATGGCAACAGCATGGCTCCAGCAGTGCCCACCTGAAGTAATGTTCTCTGATCTGTAGGTATTAATATGAGAGCAGGAACATGCCCTAAATACCCTAAAGTAGGGGTGTCAAACTCAATTTCATCTTGGGCCACATCAGCATTATGGTTGCCCTCAAAGGGCTGGTTGTATCTGTAAGACTATATAAATGTATGTACTTTTTTTATTGTATTAAATAATTGTCTCTGCATTTGATTATTCTGTGCCTCTTCAGCCCCCCAAACCCTCTCTGTGCCTTTTTCTGCTCCCAAACCCTCTCTGTACCTGGTGAACCCAATCCCCACATTGCGGGCCTCTGGCTGCCAGTATTCTGAAGAGGGGCCCATCAGCTAGCACTCGCAATCTACTTCTACTTCTGACTGCTCCTCTGTCCAACTCTCCCAAGCTGCACAGAGCATTGCCATGGTAACCCGTGGCAATGCTCCGACAGTGAGACTTGGACAGAGGAGCAGTAGAAGTAGAAGTGCTGGCTGCAGGGCCCCTCTTCAGAATATTGGCAGCCAGGGGCCCGCAATGTGGGGATCAGGCTCACCAGGCAGGGAAAGTGCCGCAGCTACAAGAGAGGTGCAAGGGCCACATGAAATGGCCTGTTGGCCTGGAATCAGCCTGCGGGCTTTGTGTTTGACACATGTGCCCTAAGGGCACTAGATTCCATCCTATCTTGGAAGCTAAGCAGACTCAGCCCTAGTTAGTATTTGGATGGAAGACCACCAACAAATACCAGGTGCTGTAGGCCTTTCAGAGAAAGGAACTGGCACAGCCACCTCTGAGTATTCCTTGCCTAAGAAAACCCTATGAAATTCATATGGTTGTCATAGGTCAACAGGTGACTTGAAGGTACACACACAGACTTGCTGGCAGGAGGTGGAAGATTTCAAGACTCCTCCAAATCCTCACCTAAGCAAAACTGGCCCTGAGAAAGTTAAGATTCTCCGTTTCATACGGACGCCAGCACCCACAGGGCATTCTTGGCGGCCAGCCGGCCGGCCGACCAAGGAGGAGGAGGGAGGCCCAAAAAAGAAGATCTGCTGCCGCCCGCGGCTTGCAGCGTCAAGGACTTGCAATCCCTGCGGGACGCCCCGAGGATTTAATCACACCTGAGTGACACTGTCATCTCTCAAATGAGGTGAGTGCCATCTACGCCTTCCGGAACAGTAAATAGTGAAACTAAATCCTTAGGCCGTTCCCGCTGTGCTTGTCTGTTACGGTGATGATTATTAACGGGGGCGGGAAGGGACGTGTTTTTCGCAGTTTCTTCTCTCCTTGCTGTAGCGCTAAAGGAGCTGCCAAGGTGGGGAGCCCGTTCCAGAAAGACTCTCGCTTCCCTCTCCTTAATTTTCCCGTCATCCGTGTGTGTGGAGGGAAGAGGGAGGGATCAGCACGCCTCGGCTGTTCGGTAGTATTCTCACCCCCCCCGTCCCATCATCTCCAATCATAGAGGGGATTTCAAAATAAAAACAGTGCCGCTGTCATCACTCATTCATACAATCGCCGGCACTTGGCGCAGGGGGAATCCCCGCCCCGCCCTGCCACTCAAAGAGGATTTCCCCGCCCACCAGTGGGAACCCCTCTGCCGCCGCTACCTTGAAAGGAACGTGGCCCCGCCCCTATTCAAATGAGGGGGCGGGGCGGCCTCCTTTTGAATGAACGCCGGACGCCGAGGGAAGAAGGGGAGCGCTGGATTCGCCTACCTCCTCTCCAAAAAGCTGAAGCGAGGTGAGTGGGCGGGGCGGGGGCGAGAAAAGAACTTCGGACGACCAATCAGCGTTCTCCTCCCGCCTCTTCCACCTATGGCGGAGACGAGAGGCGGGCAGTTTCTGCGGCGCTCTCCCAATGGTGACAAGCGGGCGAGCTAAATTGAGAACAGTAGCGCGAGGACGCGGATCGTTGCTCCCCGCCCCCCGGCGTCCTCGCTTTGACTCGCGGCGACACCTGGTTACCTCTCGACCGCCAGCCGCAGGTGAGGAGGGCTGTGGAGGAAGGGCCGGGACATTGTTCGGGGGAGGGAAGCGCTCGGCCAGTCGCGTGGTGTGTGGCTGCGCTTGGAACCCGCAGAGGCCATTTCCACACTCGACTGTTATCGCGCTATTATTCCACTTTCAACATCCTATGGAATCCTGGGGTTTGCAGTTTAGGAAGGGCCCTCAAGGCCAGGATTCCATAGGATGTTGAAAGTGGAATAATAGCGCTATAACAGGTTAGTGCGGAAACGTCCAGAGAAGGGCAGCGGCGGGATCAGACCGTTTTAGGCGCTCCGCACGCGAAGGCACCCTTTCTGCTCCAGAGCCTGCGCGCTCTGAAGGCAGCCGCTTGGGCGGGACAGGCGGGGGACCCACGGTGAAGGACGGGGGAGAGAGCCAGGAGAGGAGGCTTGGCGCCGGCCCTTCCCTTTCCTCTTTGAGGGGGGAGTGTGTGGCATCCCCGAAAGTTCCGCTGCCTGAAAGTCTCCTCGAGGCGGGCGGGCGGGCCAGTAGCAGGGGCAGGAGGCTGCCTCCCTAAACCTCCCTCCCTTCCTTCTGTGAGGGGGGAGGCTGGGGGGACTCGCTACGAAGACCCTATGAAGACCCCGGCGACCTCTTTAGAGGGAGCTGGCGGTCGGGGGAGGGGACTGTTCTAATAAATCCGGCTGTTTGTCGCTGAAGCCGGGCCGTCGGCCAGGCGGGGACGCAACTGCAGCCTCTCGTGGCTCGGGGAGGGCTTCCAACCGGGGAGGCTGGAGAGGAATCGCCCCTTCCGAAGCCGTCCTCCTCTTCGTTGCCGGCGTCCAAGGGGCGGCCGGGAGCGTCCCCTCCGTCCCCGGGGCAGGAGAAGCGGAGGCGGCCGCAAAGCGACAGAGGAGCCAGCGGAAAGGACCCCCTCCCTTCCCCATCCCAGCCCCCCAAAATGTGCAGCGTCTTTGTCGGGGCTGACCCGGAGGTGCCAAGATCGCGAATCGCAAGGGGCCTAGGAGATCCTCGCGGAGCCCCGGCGGCGGCTCCGTCTCCTGGCGCGCCCCCTTGGCGCCCTGCCCTGGCCCGGCCGGCAGCGTGGAAGTCGCGCGCCGGGAGGGAACTTCAGCTGCCGCGACTCGCCGGGAGACTGCAGGGGGCGGGGGTCGCAGGGAGGGCGGAGGGAACGGAGCGGCTCCTGCGCTCGGGCCCTGCTCTCTGGTGGAGGGTCACCGCCCCGCCCCGCCCGCCCCCCGGCCCCACCCAGGCCCCCGGCCCAGCCGGCAGGTTTGGGGAAAGTCGGCGCCCGCATCCTTGCCGCCCGGTGTCGCTTTTCGCGTCGCGTCGCGTCGGGAAAGGGCTCCGTTGGCTGGGCGGGACAGCGTGGCAGCGCGCCATCTAGGGGACAGAGGGTGCAATGGCGGCTCGGGTGAGGGAGGTGTGGGGTTTTTGCGTGGGGGAGAAGTTCCAGCCACCCTCATGACGGCTCCGTTGCCAGATACTCTTGCTCTTTGTTCATTTTCATATATTATTTTGAGTTTAAAATAGCTCAGATGAGGCAACCGCGTCTGCCTGGCTGTGCAAAAAACAAAAACTTAAACAAGCAAAGCCCTGATGATTAATCTTCAGTCTTGCAGTTCTTGGAGGAAGTTTACTACATATAAATGATGCAAAATACACCCCCTTCTCAGTCCTGGCAGTCCTGTTGTTCACTTGGGCTTTTTCTTCTATATCTGTTAATATCAGAAGGGTCGTTTGGGTGGTCTCTCTTTGAGACTGACCAGGAGAGATACCACAGGTGTTTTGTTTGATTTTTTACAGAGTTTGGAAACAATATTTTTGTTTGCACCACTTGGACTCCTCCAGCCAGCCATACTAGTTGCTGGGTTCTAGGACCTGTAGTCCAAAAAAATAACCTTTAAAAGCAGTGATCTTTTGTATCCTGGAAACCAACTGAGGCAGAATGGAAGGAGGAACTCTAGTGCGTCTGTGGGCCAGTTTTGCTCTAGTGGAGACAAAAATGGAGCAGGGATGTTGGAAGAGGAGATTTCAGGGGAGATGTATTCAAGGGCAAAGGAGCGAGAGGAACAGGAAGTGCCTCATTACAACTGACTTCTGAGGAGGGCCTATGCAACTTCAGTGAATGAACTGGACTGGGCGTCCCCTCTTCAGTATTTTTTTCCCTCTAGACAAACAGCAGAAAACCTGTGTTATGGAGAAAAATGCACCAGAGATTGAAAAGGTTACTTTTGAGACTGCATCTCCCCAAACCCCATAGCCGTTATGGCCAAAAAGTAAATTTTCCAAGCTCTGCAAAAGACTGTAGTATAGTAGACCCATTTAATCAATGAAATTTACTGGTGTGTTCACTTGCCATTCAACAGTGGATAGTTGGCAATAACAAATAGAGTTATCTCCTATTGTGCTTCAGAGGAAGCAAGCTGTAGCACCTTGTGAAAATATGTGTCACAATACGCATGTTTATTAGTCTTTAGACTGGCTGTTGCACTTTAAAAAAACTGTATAAAATGGAATGATAAACTTAGGGTGGCTTATAGCATGTGCAGAAGACATTTCAAATGCACACTGGTTTCTCCCACTTTATCCACTGTATGAATATAAGGAAAAAACCCCACACCAGATTAGATCAAAGGCCTATGTATATGTACAATATCTTGTTCCCATGCTAGCCAACCAAATGCCCATGGGATGTGTAATAGTGTTATTGTGAGCCTATCTGTGGCAATTTCATCTATATGTTTTGTATGTTGTTCCCCAGGAGCTGGCATTCAGAGGCATACTATCTCTGATGCTGGAGATAATATATAACCATTCTAACTTGTAGTTGTGACTGATCTGGAGTTCTAGTGCCATGAATCAGCAGTCCTGTGGTGGGAAACATCCAGCCCTTCAGATGTTGCTGAACTACAGCTCCCATCAACCTTAGGGGGCATAGCCAATGGCAGGGAGTTCTGAGAGTTGCAGTTCAACAATGTCTGGAGGGCTGTGAGATAGCTGTTGGCCCATATCATTTGGCAGTATGTGCAAGTTGGACTTGATGAAAGCATAGAAGAATAATGTTTAGAATATCCTATCCCATAATTGTTTAAATGAGGATATTTGTTATGTCACCCTATACTTCATCTCACAAACGGAACTGGGAAACAATCTCTTGCTTAGCCAAGCATCTCAGTAATGGACCGGTTTGGTCTGTGCATTTTTCCCTTGGGTCTTTGGTGTTCCTCTGTAATTATCCCATTTTCTCGGAAGCTTTTGAGTTTATTGCAAGAGGAGATGTGACTTTGTAAAAGTGCTGGGCTTCTGAGCAATAAACAAATAAACAGTAGAATTGTACTGTAAACAATAAAATTGTGACATTTTCAACAACTGAAAGATCTGCTCTGGCATATGTGTTTGTAGATAATATACTGTATCAGCTTCACCAACTGACATCTTCAGCTGTCAGAGAAAGTGTATGTGTGTCTTTAAGTCACCTGTCAATTTAAGGCAATCCTATGAATTTCATAGGGTTTTCTTAGGCAAGGAATGTTCAGAGGTGGTTTTGCCAGTTCCTTCCTCTGAAATACAGCCTACTGCATCTTGTGTCCTTTGATGGTTTCTCATCCAAGTAGTTACAAGAGCTGATCCTGCTTAGCTTTCAAGATCAAATGGGGATCTGGTGCCTTTAGGGATTTAGGCAGAAATAGAGAAAATTTCTCTCTTTATGGGGCAGGGGGGAGAAACAACCCTCAGCATACTTTCCTTGATTCAGGAAAAAAAAAACCATAAATAAGGAGACTGTGAAATTTATGAGACATATGTTTATATACAGAACTAAAATGTATGCAAGATAAGAAGAAAGACTATTCACAGCAGCAGTAATTAGCAACAAGACAGTCTTTCTAGCTTTACTATGCTAATTTGGTACTTCTAATGGAAGAGAAGTTCCAGTGCAGGCCTAAATGAACAGAATCAAGCTTGCTGATAAATTCTAGTTCAGCAATTTTACTCTGGGGTCTCCCTTTGAAACCTTTTGTTGAAGAATCAGGTCAGCAGCAGAGTATCCTGGGAGACTGAGATATTCTCCCACTGCTTTCTGAACGTCAATAGGTTTGATGTCAGATTTTTTGAGTCCACTTATTCCTTTCCGCAGTGATTGTGGCTGTGTCTTTCTCTCATCTTTTTTCTCCCTGGAGAGCTGGTCTTGTGTTGAGAGCCGAAGCCCTACAGTAGGTGAAAACATCAGACAAACTCTTCATTTCAGGACCAAACAGAAGGCATGTAGTCTGGATGAGCGAATGTAATCTTTTGTGAGTGGCCGACTGGAAATGATCCTGCAGTAGTAGCAGACTTTGGCTTCAGATCTTTATGAAAATTATGAAACTGTTCTTATTTCTGACCACAAGGATGTGAGCAAAAACTCAGTCAGTTCCTTGTTTATTTTAATTGTTTTGTTCCTTTTACTTAAAGATCATTAAAATCAATAATGCTCAGCATCACGTATGAATATGTGTAACTATTCAAAGTGCTATGCCTATATCATCTCAGTAATCCTTACAATGACACTGAACAGGCCAGTGTGATCTCTGAATTGCAGGAGGGGCAAGTAAGTGATGGAGAAATGGTCTTCTGTCTAGCATAATATACAGTAGAGCCCTGTGTATCTTTATAAAGACTCCAACACCACTGTTTTCAGAGGTACCCACTCCCAGTTAGGTGTAAATGGGATTGCCGATTCAGTGGCAAACGTTAGGCTTGGGCAAAAGATTTTCATGTCTTAACTCAAATTCTTAAGCAGAATATTGTAGCAGTAACTGTCCCTTCAAGGCTTAGTTTTATGTTTTTACAAATAGACATATATGGCCTATAGAAGCTTGCTTCTGTAGCATGTTGCCAAAAATGCCCCAAAGTCCCAAATTTTGGGGAATAAGAAACAAAGGGAAGGTGGCCAAAATTTTGTAGCCTTTTCTACTTCATATAAATGTATCTAGTATTAATTTTTTTGAAGGACAGCAAATGTGGAACATTAATGAGCCTGACCCATTAAAGGGGTACCTTAAGTAGCATTCATTGTTGGCTGCTTATTTATGCTATGAATCTTTTTATTAGAGTCTCAGGTATTACTGCAGTTTCTCCCTTCTTTCTTTGTAGAAATAGTTATACAAGACCTCTTGCATGGTACTTTAGAAGAAAAACAAGAAAAAAACTGAAACACTGGAAAATTAAAACAGAATAATCTGAAACAGAAAAGAAAGGCCAAGTTTATGTATGCTCAGAACAGAATTCAGAAAAAGTCACTTTTTTGGGCTACAACTATTAGAATCCCTCATCCATCCTAGCTTATGGCATGCTGACTGGGAGATTAATTCATTTCTGAGCTGGTGTTTAGAAACGTTTCTCTTTTGGACTACAGTTCTCAGAAACTTTTAGCTAGCATAGTTATGCTGCCTAGTGGGTTCTGGGAGTGGCCCTCCTAGAAAAGCAATATTTTCAAACTCTGCTAAGGCATAAGTTACACTGTGCTTAATTTTTAATTTTTTTTTTAAATAGATTTGTTTCACCTTTCTCCAAAATGGGACCAAAGTAGCATTTCATTAAATGTTTTTAGAATTCCAGCCTAATACATTTTATATTTGGAGAAAGTTTAAAATATTCATCCCCAGCAGCCCATATTTTGTATGAAAAATGCAAAGGTACCTTTGTTCATTAAAACAAAATAAAAGCTCAATTTGCATCCTCTTTATTTTAAGCTTAGAAACTGACATCCCTCCTTCCCACAGGAAAATAGAAAATATTAAGGATATGGGACGGAGTGGTCTGGGGTTTCATGATTCAGAGTTAAAATAAGTGGAGCAGGACGCAGAAACTGAATTAGAGTCGTCTATAGTCATGTCTGTCATATTTGTTTCCAAATCCCACCCTTTTTGTTGCAAATGAAAGTTGAGATTATCAGGAACTCAAATTATGTTCCAGGTTTACATGAGAATTTACATGTAATAATGTCTTCTGTGCTCAGACATGGTTGCTCTTTCAACTCAAGCAGAGAACTAGTGATCTTCTATATCTGTTGGACTGCAGGTCCCATCAGCCCCAGCCATTATGACCAATGAAGAAAGATATTGTGGATCCTAATACTGCAACATCTGGATGGCCAGAGGCTCTCTCTTCTCTGCATTAGTTCCTGGCTGCTTGTATTTACTGTATATAGATACAATTGCATCTACTGTAGATATTACTGAACAGAAATTTCATTTCTGAAGAACTTACCTTTTAATTCATCTTATCTTTAGGAATGGAATTAACATTTAAGTTAGCACCAGTGTAGTCAACTCTTCTTGAGGCATGGAGGAAGAACACAGAAATGTCATCAGACAGAAAATGGGTTAGTTTTTTCTTTTTAAGGAATGACTTGTACTCTCTTTTGTGCAATGACCTAATAAAATCAGACAGCATGAAACATCTGGAGCTTTTTTTTCCATGGGTAAAATGTAGTTCAGTGTGTCACTAAATACACCCACTCTACAGGGCTTGCTATAAAGTGCTGTAAGTCTAAGAGAGACTAGAAAAAAGCAAGTAGCCAACAAAACAATAAAACGCACAGTCACATTCAAAGCTAAAGCAAGTGAGGGTGACCTTGAAAGTGAGAGGTATAGTTAAGTGCACTGCAGAAAGGTGCGTGTGCGTGCTGAACTCACCATGTAATGTTCAGATCATTAAAAGCCCTTTAACTGTCTGAAGAGATCATACATCACTGTGAAACTGTTTGGCTTCCATCCATAGTCGTTGTTGACCTGAGTATCTTTGCTTGCCATGATGTGCTTCTCATAGAACCTTAGGTTGTATCTGGACCAGGTGAGTTATTTTGGGGGACTATAACTGGAATCTCTCAGTGGTCATGCTGCGTGGGGGATTTTTGGGAGCTGTCATCCAAAAAATACATTTTCAAATTCTGGTCTGGACTTATAGATTCTCCTGGTGCATTGTACAGCCACTGTGTCTTGAGGTACACCAGAATTTACTTGGATTTACTTCTGGTGCCCATGTGTGCTTCTTGAAGTACACAGCTGAGTCGAGTAATTTTAAAACATATTCTGGATCAAAGATTGAAAACTTTGAGCAGCTCTTGGTTTCTGTTCAAGGCTTTAAAAACAGATTGGCAACTGGTGAACATAAGGCTTAATTTGCCTATCCCTGCCCTGATTTCTTTTCCGGTCCCATGGCTGGCTCCATTTTGTCAGGGCAGGGGAGTGCTATTTGCTGCCTGCTGAATCTGCTCTCCCTTCCTGGCAGGCTTATCAGTAGTGATGGACAAAAGCAGAAGGAGCATGTTCTGTGACAGGCTGCTGCAAAACCCACTTCCTGTTCAAATTCCCACAATGCCCCAAAGTAATGTTTCAGGGCATTGTGGGAACTTCAGATGTTTGAGAACTTGCTGCCAGCTAAAAACCAACCTGGAATACCAATAGCAGCATCCTTAGGCTTTGGTACTTGTCTGTCTGCAGATGATGAAAGCAGATGGTGGTTCTGATTGGCTTTCATCATTTCTCCCCATCTTGTAATCACTCCATTATTCACCTCAGCTGGCTCTTCTCATGTAGAATATGAATCAGACTAAGAGCTCTTTTGCCCCTTCCCTCAAATATGAACAGTTGCCAAGGCTCTGGTTTACTTGCGTCAACAGGAATATAGCGTGTAGATCAAAATAAGTTAAAATATCCCTTCCAATAGTCCAACTTTGGAAAAGTTCACCTGGAGTTTTGTGCCTAGTTCTGTGGACCTCAGTTTAAGAATATCAGCAAGCTGGAATATGTCTAGTTAAGAGCCTCCAAACTGGTGAATGGTCTGGAGGAACAGTGCATTTTAAGTCTAACATATCCTCTGCAAGTAAAAGGACTTCAGCACAGGTCCCTGTAATTATCTTCTGGATACAGGCCCTGGCAAGACCCTACTGAGAAGCCTAAGCTGGGGGAGAGACTCCAGGAGTCTCAAGGAGGCAACAGAATAATCAACAAGTCAGGACCAGGAATGTCTCTGCACAAAGGTTGCTTCATTTCAGCTACCCTGAGTCCACTACTCACTGGTACTTTGGTATGTCCTTCTCATGGGTAGCAGGGCTTGTCCTCGGCCCTCTCCCTGGACTCTCAACTCTTTCTCTAAGGCAGATAAGAGAAGCCTCTATCCACTGGGCATTTACTCCTTTTCTGGAGAGTCTTCACATCTCTGGTACTTGAGTCTAAAGAAGCCCCTTGCAGCCCTTCTCCTAGCCTGCAACTTCTGTCTTCCTTCCAGAGTTCACTAGTGTTCTTTTATTGGCCTCTTCACCACATCCACCTGCAGAAGCTTTAATTGAGGTCAGCAGCTGGTTCTTCTCTCCTCCTGAGGTCAGAGTGCTGGGAGTGCTACTGGTAGGTCTTCTTCTTCCACATCCACCCTTTATTGTGAGATCTCAGGGCAACATGCAGTTAGAACAACTTGAAACAATACTAGATAAAGCAGTAAAATAATTTAAGTAGGATAAAAGAATATTAAGCAGGCTACCAACTTAAAACAGAAGAAGAGGCTAAAATAATTAAAACCATATACATGTACCCTTAAAGAAATTATTATACACCAAGGTCTTTAATAAAAAGCCATGTTTTAACTTCGTGCCTAAAAGAAACCAATGCGCAAGGGGAGGGCATAAACTAAGTGTGAAGCCACAACAGAAAAGGCCGTCTTGGTATCTCTTCCAGATCTCAGTTATGGGTCAGGTATTTGTATAGAAAAGTGCTTCTTCAAGTCTTGAGATCACAAGCCATTTAGGGCTTTGGATGTCATCACTAGCACCTTGAGTTCTGACCAGAAGCATATTGACAAACAGTGTTTAGGGAGCTGGGTATATTTGCCTTGGGGAATAGAAGACTAAGGGGTGATATGATAGCCGTCTTTAAATATTTGAAGTGATGTTATATAGAAGATAGAGCCAGCTTGTTTTCTGCTGCTCCACTGGGTAGGACTTAAACCAGTGGACTGAAACACAAGGAAGGAGATTCTGACTAACATTAGGAAGAAGTTTCTGATGGTAAGAGCCGTTTGACAGTAGAAGAAATGGTCTCAGAAGGTGATGGACCTAGATAGCTAGGAATATGTCAGTTGTAGATACTGTGTGGGCAGACGGTTGGAACAGATGGCCCCTGGAGTTCCTTCAGACTCTGTGATTCTCCTGTAATATGCCTGAGTTGCTCACTTAGGCAAATGGGAGCAAGGGAAAAAGTTACTTATTTAGTCTACAAATGCTAGGATCCCCCAGCCAGCATGGTCTGAGGCTGACATATGTGATAGAACCATTCTGCCAGGTCTTCTCTTACGTTTTGGAGAAAGGGCTCAATGGACAGGATTCAACTGGGTCCATCTGATAAAGGAGAATTTCTATTACCAGATCCATGATTTTACTCTCTTTGTTACGGTTATCCTTCTCCCTCTGCAAGCCCTTTTACCAACCTAAAACTCTCCTAGGGAGGGTTTCCCACCAATCTTGAGCAGATGCTGAAGGTGCACAGGGGCTCAGTCAGTGTGTAGGTGGAATTGCCTCTCCTTTCAGCAGCAGATGCATTCAATCAGCCCCAGAACTTCGTGCCTGTGTCCTGAGTCCATGTGAGTGGCATCAGCGTTAGCCCTTCAGCTGTGCAGTTTGAGTTGACTGCCAGTCAATATTGTTTAGGGAGAAGAAAACTGAAGAAGCCATCTGATTTGCATGCATATTCCTTTCTGTTTTGTGTACTCCTAGTATTGGGGTGGTGGTATCCTTTAAAAGAACATGAAAGCAAGATTGTCAGTATTGTCTGACTGTGGGTTAAATCCAAAGTAAATCATGTGTAGAGTCTCTGAAGTGAATGGGACTTAAGTTAGTTACTGACTTAAGCCTTGATTTGATTTCAGTGGGTTGCTCTAAGTGTGATTAATTGTAGATTTAACTCCATAATTATATTTTCTTTCCTAAACCCAGAATTGCTTGGAGAGGCATGCTGTGGCCTTGTATGAATGTTGGCTTGCTGACATGTCCATGACCTTAGTCTGCAAAAAGGCTGAAGCTCCTGAGATTTACTGTCAGTATTTGCAACGGAGATTAACATTGACTTCTGTTTTCATAAACCTTTAAGGGGAAGCCCAGGGAAGTGGGAGAAGAAGCTTTGTAGGGCTTGGAACTTGGCAGGAGATGAGATTTACTGGTTCTTCTCATCCTAATGCTGGTTGGTTTACAGATGGAACATGCTTATATAGGTCACACTGGTAAATATGGGATGGTTTGCAGACCTGAGCAAGCTGGCTTCACCAGCTTCTTTGATGAAGAGTGGAGGGAGCTAGGGAGTTGATAAAAAGAATGTAAAAGTGAGGACTGCAACCATATGTTGTAGTGCTCCTGTTTAGAATTCCAGTCAGTTGCTGACACTCCCAATTCATTTTTCTCCCCAGCCCCTCTCTCAGTTGACACTCAGAGTGGAATCCTCTTGGGAAGTTATGCTGGAGTAATTGGGAGTTATGCAGACTTAAGTATTCTTTGGGGTGTCATCCAAGGAGGCTTCCAGTACCTCCTTGCGCAATGGTTTTTCTCAGGCTGCGAAACAGCAGTGGGACTGTAGGAGTGCAGCTCTGCCTTTCTCTTAATTCAAATGTCTGTTGTTGGGTTGGCAGAGTTACTGGGAGAGTTCCATTACTCTTTTGCCCTCCCTCCCATTCCATGTCCCTCTGACCTGCGACGTCTGGGTAATTATAGTGATGGAGCTTTATGTTCTACGAGCAATTAATAGGATCTCTCAGCCTTTGTATTTTGCGGTCACTTAACATGTATATTTCTCTCGGGGTGATAAAAATCCCTGTTTTCCTTTCTCTATAATATCTTTAATACATTAGTTCTTTAAAGTAGTTCTTTGAAGTTCTTTAAAGTAGTTCTACAAATCCTGGGGTTCCATCTGAGAATGTTCATTGGGCCACATAAAGATCAGCACAGGGAAAATGATTTGGTCATGAGTACTTAAAATATTGTGGTTTGGATGTCTGTGCAGCTTTAGCAAGAGTCAAAAACCTTTTTCCTGTAAAAACTGCTGTCTTTCCAGTTGATGGGATGTTCATAGAGGAAAAGGATGAATTTGAGAAGAAATCCAGCATATCTAATAGAGACAATTGGATAGAAGGTTTTGAGCAGTTGTTTTTAGGATCTAAGCCAGGTTCACAAAGGTGTTTTTAAGCTGTTTAAACTTGGGATAGTGCTTAGAAGTGAAACATTTCTACCCATGTGAAAAGTGCAGGGTCCCCAGTTCCAGCTTGTGAACTAGTTTCTATCATGCATTATTCAGTGGTGTTTGTTCAACAAGACTTGAGAGATGGTTTCCTTTCTTCAAAGCCACATTCTCCCCATTGCCTTGATCTCTTTTGTTGTCACTTCACAGTGAAATTAAGCCATTGGTGGTTAGACAGTGACGCAGAACCTGGAAATTATATTTCCCTTGTCACATTTCCCTTGCTGGAATTTCCTTAATGCCCCTAACTGAATCTGGGAGTGTAAATATGCTGATGCTCAGCTCTGATCTAAAAGTTCAGCAAAATTGTCAGGTAGAAACTTTCCTGAGAGTTGTACTACTTCAGATTGCCATAGTAGTGGTGTATATGTATGTGTGTTTAAAATGCTAGCTTGGATAAAAATATTTTCCTACATGTAGAAAATGACACTGGAGATAAGGCTTCTTGCCTTGATGTGATAGTTTTCTGTATATGGGGAAGATTTAAGTGTGTGTGTGTGTGTGTGTATAATCCTCACATCTGCAGATTGAAGTGGAAGAAATCCATCCTGAGCTTATGTTAAATGTGTAGTTTGGATCTTAGTGTGCAAATTTAAGCAAATGTGCTTTGGAAGCAGAAAACTTGGAAGTGACCCAGAGGGTTTTGTAGCCGAACACACACATTTGGAAGTCTTTCATAGATCTGTAGCTGCTGAACTTGCTGTAATGGAATGCAGGAAGAGATAAAGCCGTCATGGGTGATGTCAGGACCCTGGAACTCCAGGACACAAGCTCTGAGTCTGAGCCAGAGTCCCTGGAGCCTGCTGCACCAGCACAGCCCACTCCCGAGGCTGCCCCAGGCACAGAGCCCTTGGCCCCAGTAGTCCCAGCAGCAGAGCCAGGGGCTGCCCCAGACCCAGCCCAGCCAGAGGAGTCGGATAGTGAGTTTCAAGAGCAGGTGCCTACTTACCAGCAGCATCGGGAGCAAAAGAGTGCTCTCAGGAGGTCAGAACGTTTAAATAGAAAACGCCAGGCAATCAGGGCCCAGCTGCGATAACACCTGGAGGAGTGATCTGCCTATAAAAGCAATCACTCAGCCTTGGGTCTTTTGTCGGCTCACAACTGACCATTCTGGGCTAAGTGCTTGTTGTGGATCTCAGCTTGGCCTCCTGAAACGCTGCCCGACCTGCTGGAACGTCGCCACCTCTTGATCCCGGACCAGCTCTGGTAACTTTTTTGTTCGGACAGACTTTGACTGTGTGCTCGCTTGGCTGTGACGTAACAGCCAGGGAGTCTCCCTGCTGCCGGTGTTTACTGCTATTTTTCCTGTTCTGTTCTGCTGAAGTAAAGCACTTTAATTTATTCTCTGCCTCATCTGCAAGAGACCTGTAGCCGGCTCTCTTGACTGTTTGCCAGGCCTGGGCGTTGACAGGTGACTCCAAACGAAAGAGGGATATTTCTAGGCATTTCTGAATTCCAGTTCTTTTATGCAGTGTTCTCCCACTGCCATCCATGGTCATATGTCTGTATATTTCTTAATAATAAATGACTGCATTTATGCGTTTGTGTCGTGACTTAATATTTCTGAGAGATTTCACATATGATATCTGTTTGAATTTGATCATCCTTAGGATTGCTATTGATTTGTGTGTGCATGTGTATGCATGCACGCTTGGTCTCTTCATGGATGGGTGAACATAAAATTTCTTTTCATGTGGATGCCCTACAGCAGACCTGCACAACATGGCAGTAGGTAAGGCCCAAAATTAAATAGGCTAAACTTCTTCAGGCTGCAGATAGGTTTTTAGCACCTCACTTTCTAAGTAAAGTTATAATAATGGTATAATAATGTTTTTATTTGCAAAATAAAATATAGTATAATTAATGATTAAACTATTTTGCAAATAAAAAAAGGGAAATTAGAGAAGTTTTTCCTAATGTTAAGGTGGAACTTCTTTTCTTGCAGTTTGGAGCCTCCCCTGTATCCTAGGGCCTTTCCTCCCTAAACTGTTAATAGTGCTATTATTCCGCTTTCATCATTCTGTAGAATTGTGAGGTTTGTAGTTTCTTGAGACCAAAGAGCTCTCTGGCTGAGAGTTCTAAATACCCCTCCCTAAACTGCAAACCCCAGGATTCCATGGCATGTTGAAAGTAGAGTAAGAGCACTGTAACAGTGTAGGGCAGAAATGGCTACTGTCTTACTCTCTTGACCTGTTGTTAGGATAACTTGAGATAATGCAAATGTGGCAAGTTGTGATTACACAAAACCAGTAAATAGGATTATTGGAAAGACAAGAGAGCTATGCCTTAAGAAATGTAGCAATGTGTAATTTGCAAAAGATCAAAGGGGAGGGGAACAATTTGGGGTGGCAGAAAAAAAAGTATTATTTATGCAAAAGGGGGAAGAAAATAGATTTGGAGGATAAACAAGGGGAATTCCATATGGTGTGTGTGGGGGGGTGGAATTTATGAGGGTGCACACCAGAATAGACCTAAATTGCATTTTAAATTGTAATTTCTCAGTGTAATTTAACTTTTTCCAATGCAATTTAGGAGGGATGGGGTGAATGAGGACAGTGACCTGTAACAAGCTGTTTCACCCGGAGGGTCCCAGTTCGCCATGTAGCAGTCCATGTTGGCTTGCTCAGGGAGGAGGAGACTGCCTCCTTTCTTGCCTCCTCCAGCCCCAGCTGGTCTTCTCCTTTTCCCAGGCACTTCTGCCCTCACCCCCCATCCAAGAGAAACAGAAGAAGAAGAAGCAACTGCCGTCATCTTGCACAAGGGCAAAAGGTAGCATCAGCTCAGCTCTCTGATCCCCCTGGAGGGAAGGAGGAGGGAATGGCCCAGCCGGGTTCATTCAAAACCATCAGCAACCTAACTGCTGCAAACTTTTTTGTCCCTCACACTCATGAGTGATGCGGGCCGCATGTTGTGCAGGCCTATCCTACAGCACAAACAGTGCCTAGAAGCAGTCCAAGTGTTGTGTATCTTAAAGTTCTGCCCTTTTACTACATTTCATCCTTTCTGTAGCCAGCTGAGAATGCTACCATTAAAAGCATATATTTATTCTTGACTTTATGATCCTGAAACAGTATTTGTTTGGATGCAGGTCCACAGATGTCAGTGAGCATTTTCTGGAATTATAAGTGGAAGGAATGATAAATTCCTTCCAGACTTAACAAAGTTTGAGCTTCAAGAAAATGGAGAAGAAAATTGGAAGCAGGATCCATAAGGTGTAGAATGTTTATTAAATAGTTGGCAACTGTAGAAGGATGATGTGACAAATGGAGACTCCCTATATTTTTAAACTGTAGTATATACCTTAGTCACACGCACGTTGAGAAAAGTGCTGTGTGTGTTAAAGTATGTGTCGTACAGATACTTCTTTTGTACTTGATGCTCCTTTAGGCCCAGATTTGTTTGTTCTTACTAGCAGTTTCCCTCCAAAGACATTCCTGTGGCCAGAATTCGTTGCAGGATAAGGTGTGTTTTGATTTAATTTGGCTTGGGTGAGCCTGTGTTGAACTGTGTCCTAAATCTTCTCTGAGAAAGAAGTGAGGATGCTAAGGAATGAAGCTCAGTTTTTCTGTATGCAAAGTGTATGATCTGAGCTAAGGTCATTTCATACTGATAACTGTGGCTCCTCTTAGGTGTTGTATGTGTGGTACAGGAAACGAACTGCCAGAACACCAATATAGCATAGAATTGTGCTTGCAGATATTGATTCATTGACGTTTTGGATTATTTTCAATGACACAGTGTTAGAAAACTAACAGCTATTTTTCTCTGGTGAGTCCTCCTGCTGAATCGTTCCATGGGGCATGCCTTTAGCTTTCAGATATAGCAGGCTTTATAAATAATGAATTTGGCAAAATTATATTAATCCAGCTATACATTCTACATGACTTTCAAATTAGTATGTTACAGGTTGCAGCCTGTGGCCCTAATCCATTGCAGAATAATAAACATTTTGATATTTTGGCTTATGTGAACCTGTGTTGGATTGTATCACAAAACTTGAGTGAGACAGAAACCTCCAGATGTACAGAGGTGTGCTTTGTTAAACTAACTGTAATCTAAATTTAATTCCTCCTTAATGTACTCTTGGGCACAGTCATGTGTCACAATAAACCATGGTCTGTGGTATCTGTGGTTTGTATGCTAAGCCATAAGTTGCATGGCTGAGAAACAACAAATCATGACTGGTCTTTCCTATTTCAGATTGCTTCTGATTCCATCCTTTTTCTGGGTAAACAGCTGGTCAAGCAAGCCATAGTTGCAGGCTTGGCCATCGTTGCAGGTCGGGTTTTAAACAAGACAGAATTCCTAAACGAGCAACATGCCATGGATTCACATTGTGATTTGTGGCTTTGCTAACGAACTGTGGCTTGCTGGCAGAGTCAGGTTCACAGACACAACCACTTGTTGTATTTAACCTCTGTACCCCATAGACTTCTTTTCCTGTCTTTTGGTGGCTCCCAGCTTTTTTTTTTACAAATTTAAATTACCTTCAGCCTGCAAAAAGATGAGCTAGCAAATAAGTATACGGTTATAACATGGTAGTCGTAATAATTTTACTCAACTTAATTCACTTTATTTGGAGTACTATATGGCTAAATTTCATATGAGCTACTGTAGCATGGTGACAATCATATATATATATATATATATACACACATCTACATATATGTGTGTGTGTTCTTCTCATGTATCAATTCCAAGTGTACTCAGAAGGAGGTAAGGTGTTGAAATTCTTCATCAAAGTAAGCTAAATGAGTCAGTGATAATATGCTTATTACTTTGCCTGAAAGAAATTAATCCAGTCAGAAGAGGTATATAGGGCAGTGATCCCTCTCATCTTCTGATTCACATTTGGTGTAACCCCCTCGTGTTTAAACCTGTCTTTGTAGATCTAAGGGACTAGAAACCTTTGCTTTAAAATTGTTAGCATCTTTGGGACTCTGAATTATGAGGCATGTCAGATGCATGTATTGGTGGAGAATGCAGCACTGCAGCATTGATCAATGTGTTAATTCTAAGATAGGAATGTACAGTTGTGTTTGTGGACTACAGCCTTCATCAGTCTTAACCAGCATGGCCAGTGGTAAGGGCTGCTGGGAACTGCAGTCCGGTAACATCTTGGAGGATCATAATTGGTCTGCCCTGTTTTAAAGCATGATATAGAAGATGATGTAAACTATATTTGAATGTTTTAGTTGCTGTTAATATGGGCGTACAAACGTGTTTCATGGTTTTCAGGGAGGCTGTTCTGCAATTGCGTGCTGGCAAAAGATTACTGCTCTGTCATTGAAAAACATTGTGTCTCCCATGCTATGAAGCGTAGCTTTCAAGTTAAATGGGACAGAAGAAACGTAGAATGTCACTTCTTCCTTGTTTTCAGAGAGTATCTTGACACAGAACTGTAAGCCTATGGAAAGACAGAAAAATTGCAGTGTGCTTTATTAATGACCCAACAAATCACTCTTCCAGGACTTTGTATTTGTGACCTGAGTTACATACTTCTGTTGCCTAACTGAAATGTGAATAAGCTGCTCAGGTACAGATATCATGCACATTTGGCAATTAATACCTTAAAAAGAAATTACTTAATGGACTTCTGTCTCTTTGTTTAGGAAGTAGAACACGTGGAGAGTAAGAAAGACTCTGTGGTTTTTTTTAGAATTTTGGTTGCAGGTATGCGTGTTCTTTTAAGAAAGGTGGTGTTCATAGGCCTGAATCCTCCTGCAGGAGTAGACCCATTGAATCAACTGTCTAATGAGTAAGCCAGCGCTTATGAAAAATCTCATCAATTCAATGAATCTCTTGTAGTTGGAATGACTAATAGGATTCAGACCACAGGGACATCAGTTCCAAGTGTCATGAAGGCGTGTGCTGGTTTAGAATGTGTCTTCTATGTGAAAGCTGTTGTGCTGAGAGAACTCTTTGTGTGGCATGGCATTTTGTATCAGTTAACCCGGAGGCTTTGTTAATCTAATAAGTAGCACCGGCTAAGTGACACAATGATGTATTTTTTCTTCTTATGTTTTACCTGCTATTTTAAATGATAATAATAGTGATGCACCATAAAATCGTTGTGTCACTTACTGGAAAAGGCCGCTCCTAGTGAGAGAAGTGGGCTTTGAAGACCAGGGACCAGTTCCAGAAGATGAAAAGCCTGCGGGTGGCTGGGAGAGTGGAATTAACTGAGGGAGATGAAGGTTTTGGAGAAGAGGTTGTAGGAAGAAGCCTAATTTGCTTGGGTGAGCGGCCGTTACCAGCACATCTGTTATATTCCAAGATTAGTGTTGTCTTAGAGAGTGCCTGCCTGCCCGAGCTGCTGGAGTAGGCCAAAAAGCTACATAACAATACAAAAGAACATCCATGTTAAATGTAATTAGGCTAATTTTTAGTGCTCTCAGCAGGAAAGCAGATGGGATACTCCAGTTCACAGCAGGGCAAAGTAACTAGTTCAGCACTTTAGAGATCTGTGCAAAATTATTAATAATCTGAAGCTGGAGTAGAAGTCATGTTGACCTTGTGCTGGAGAGAATGGTGTAGAGCTGAAATCTTGCTGATTAATCACAGAGTGTAGTGTTTATCCTTAGGCTGGAAGTACAGCTGCGTAGGTAGGAATGTAGCATAGTCTGGAACATGATGACATGAGGCTTGGTTTGTCTGATATTTAGCTTCCAGGTTTAGTAGATATTGGAGCCTCTTCTTTATCTGCAGAACCAAGGAAAGTGGAAAATATTAACACATGCAGGTCTGGCTCAGAGGCATATCTCGGGTGGGGCAAGTAGGGTATGTACCCTGGGTGCCAGTGCCAGGGGGGCACAAAAAAGCCATGCTGGAAGATTTAACGGCGGTGGCGGAGAAGGAGAGGAGGAGGAGGAAGAAGAAGCCCCAGAGATAGGGGTGCAACTTCCACACTTGCCCTAGGTGCTGTTTGCACAAGATACGCCTCTGGTCTGGATGTTGTATCCATATCCTCCAGAATTCAGTTTAACACACCAATAAGACTCCGCATCAAATCCTTCAGACACTACTTCGCTTATATTTTTGAGAATATGCGAATACGTCGTTTCTTCCTGTCTACAAACCATGGGGAAAATGTGCAAATTTGCAATTACAGAGTGAGGATATGTGCAAATATCACTGAATTGATAGGATAGATTAAAAGTGATCTTGCTGTTTTCAGGGCTGGCCCTACCATTTAAGGAGAGAGGTTTTTGGGTATCATGAAAGGGCAGCAGATTGTTATTTATTTTACTGCAGCATTATTCACAATTAGCTGCTTGTAAGGTTTTCTGCCTCATGCCAAATTAAATGGATTAAATAGTAACATGTACCTTAAATTTGGCAAATGGGGATACCATTTACTGTTCTGTTTCAGGGAGCAATATTTCTCGTAACACTGGCAAAAGTTTCACCTGCTTTTAATAATTTCATCTGGTATACATCTGTTAAAAAAAGTTGAACACTAGCAAGAGAGCTCTAGTGACTGCAGATCTTTTCACTGTGGTGCTAGCTTTTTAAAATGGGATCTTCTGTCCAAACTGCTTCATCCATTCACTTTTTTGATTTTTCTTTCTGAGTTCTTAATGGCTCTCAGTAATCGACACTGGAATAAGTCTGTATGTAGGCAATGTGATATGTATATTGGTGCTCCAAACCAAAAAGGTGATAACTAACGATTCATACATTTAGTGTTAAAAGATTTTATATAAAAATTAATCATCTTAAGAACTGATCAGATTACATTGGTCAGAATGCCTCCTGTTAAGATCTGCCTGACAGTGATCCAGCCCCAAGAGTAAGAAGCTGATTCAAGATTATGCTGCTATTTTAAAACCTTGTTAACATTAAGCATTGATACTGCATTGATACACAGCATGATAGACAACCCTTTGAGAAAGAGTGGGAAACTTGCAGCCTTCTAGATATTGTTGGATTCCAGTTCTCAGCATTCCTCATTATGGGATACACTGCCTAGGGCTTGATGTAGTCCAGAAATATGAGGAGGACTAAGTTGGACATGCTTCCCTTTGAGGCATGGTACTGAGCCTGAGGACATTAGCTGGATTAAACTCACAATTGACTCTTGTCTTGTTCTCGATTAGTAGATACTTGATTAGTGTTGTAGTAAAATTCTATATGTGACAATTATGTTGAAGTTGTTGGCAATGTTGGAGGCAAGAGATAGCATTATTATATAAGCATTATTATATAAAAGTATTGGGAGGCATTCTTCAACACTCTGGAACACGAGGACTGCAAGTCTATACATTTACATAGGAAGACATTCTACTGAATTCAGGGGGGTTTATTTCTTCATAGACAGGCATAGAAATGCAGTATATAGTCATCCCTCTACATTCGCTAGGGATAGGGGCACGGGACTCCTGTGAAAGTGGAAAAAACGTGAATAATTCTAGGCCTTCCCAAAACACATTTAACACATGAAAAAAGTATGATCATCATATTCAACCCACCGTGGATTCCTTTGAGGCATCAGGGTTCCTTCACAAGGCAGAAGTGGGCAGCTGGTGGGGCTTACTGCCACTTCTACTGCTGCCCCACATTATTTTTAAGAGGGACTTATAAGCCTCCTTCGCAGTTTCTCAGTCTCATGAGGCTTGCAGTCTCTATTAAAAATGGCACAGGGAGGCAGCAGAGGTGACAGCAAATAATCTGTGAATAACCAAATCTGCAAAAGTGAAACCAGTAAATGTGAAGGGCTGACTGTATATTATTTCCTAGAGAAGAAGTGGGCATAGGGCAGTGTCATACTGGAGTTTATTTCCAGCCCCCTCAAGCCTGACTTGCACCCTTGAAAAGGAGCTGGAAATTCCCCCAGCGTTCACTAATTCTTGCTGCCACCACCCACTGAATTCTGAATATCTGAGCAGTACAGTGGGACCCTGCTCAGTGGATTACCAATCTCTATGCTAAGGACCTTTCCTTCCCTCTCACCTCCCCCTTCTGAGTGAGAGAAGTCCTATCTAAGCATGTACCGATGACTGGCGTGGAAATGGAGAAGAACAGAGGTTTTACAGAAAAGCATTTATTCAAGGCATGCAAATAAACAAGACAATAATACACATGAGAGGCTCCCCCCTCCCAGGTACGCTTAAATTACAAGTAGTTACAAAAACAGATACATTCTTTAGATCAGCCAACTTCCAAAATAATAAAACAGCCCTAACGTGACTTAACTACCTAATATTCTAGTTACTCACATTTGGGTTCACAGGCTTAGATGGTCTAAGAGAGGAATGTGGCCAGGAGGCGAGGCATGGGGGCCTGCAGCCTATGACTGCCACAGATCCCATCTCTAGGATGTTCCTTTGTTGACTCTCTCCCACATGGCCTCGCAAGGAGTTTTTATAACCTCTCCCTAGAAGCATCTGGAAACATCTCCAAGATGCTCACCTCTTTTCCTTTTGATTGGGCAATTCTCCCCCTGTAACCTGTGAGGCTGACCCACAGTAAAGGTGTAACCTAATCCCCAAGACCTCATTAACCCTTGGTTTACCTGAAGAGGGAAGTATCCCCCTTCAGCCAAGTCTAGATAATGGGAAGCCCCATTATCACAGGCAGCCTGTGGCCTAACATGCAGCCCCCAGGGCATTTTATGGCCCCCAGGATGTTAAAAAAATTGCCTTTTTTTTGTTCCCAAATGCTCCTAAAAGCCATATAAGGGTATGGAGGGCATTTTTCCGCCATGTTTTGAGAGTTTTCAAAAACAAACTTGTTTTTTGCCCCAGATTTCCTCCAGAGGGTGTGTATGGCATTTCTACCACAGTTTGGACCCACCCTGGGCCAATTTAGGGCCAAGCGTGGGCTTTCTTGAAGCAGGAAGTGAGCAGGTAGTAACTTCGGCTCACCTCCTGTTGTTAAAAAAACCCCTCTCCTTGAGCCAAAATGGCCCAGCTAGGCCCCAAAACGTGATGAAAATGCTTCCCTCCCCCCAAAAAAGACATTTGGGGGCAAAAAAGAGGATTTTTGGGGGGGCGGTGCAGCCTTGTTAGGTCTTTTGGAAGGCTAATGTAGTCCCCTGCTATTCTACAGTTGTCCATCCTATTAAGAGAAAAAAAAAACTAACTTACACTTTTTGTAATGCCAATAACAAAAATGGGAAGTTGCCTTGTATGTTGAAACAAATTATTTCATCTTTTGTAGAATGATCCCTTTTCCATGTTTTCATCTTCTTTTCCCTTGTGTTGTTATGTCAAGTACATACGAAGAAAATTGTTCTCACAAAGCTCTTTATTTACTGATAAAATTAAAAGGAAGAATGTCCTGATCTAAGTGGTTACTTCTGAGCAAATACTAGCTTTAAAAAAAAAACATACAAATGTTGAGTACTAGGGCAGACAGATTTCATAACGTACTTAGTTTAAAATAGATTAATTCCCCTCAGCCCAGCCCTCAGATTTTGTTTTCCTTTTGGAAGATCTTTATCCATCTGAAGTTCTAAAAGCCTTAATAACTAAAATGCTTACATGTGCCACTTGGCAGGACTTCACTCTTTTCAGGCCTAGACGTTTGATGGGGGTGGGGGAGAAAACTTGGCACAGACTGAAAAGCGTGAATTGATATAAATTATTAAGATAAACACAGGCTTGCTAAAGTACAGGAAGGGGGGAAAAGGCTGGTGAGTCACACTTCATTTTCAGCATTTGTATTAATTTTTAAGCAGACTAGTTCCCATTTTCTCATTCCCTTCTTTCAAGACTTTGCTTTCCCATTCTCTTACGTTCTAAACTCAAATGTATCTTATTGGAAGTGCTTCCTTTTGAGTACAGTGGGACGTATATTCAGATGTAAGAGGGATACATATACAGATATACCTTAGTTAACAAAGTCACTGTGGCCGTTTCCGCACTAGACTATTATAATGTTGTTATTTCACTTTCAGCATCCTATGGAATCCTGGGGTTTGCAATTTCTCTTCCCTAAACTGCAAAACCCAGGATTCCATAAGATGTTGAAATTGGAATAATAGTGCTATAATAGTCTAGTGCAGAAATGACCTGTGTTTCTTGGCATTATTGTGACAGAAAATGCAGTACCAATGACAGAAATAACATGGAAAAAATAGGGAAAAATTCCCACTACACACAACAGAAGAGCAATTCAATATGTTTCAACAAACCTTTTATTCAAAATTAACAAAATACGAATGCCTACTCGGCCATAGAAAACCACTGTATGACCTTGGGCAAATCATATGCTTTCAGCCTCAGAAGAAGGGAAAGGGGAACTCCCTCTGAACAATTTCTGCCAAGGAAACCCTGTGATAGGATTGCCTTAAGGCTGCTGTAAGTTGAAAACAACTTGAAGACACGTAACAACACCAACCACAACAACCCTGTTATACACATGTGTGTACATTTCGGTGGGGGGGGGTGTAGAAGAGGAGGGGATGAGGATCTTGTCCTGCCTAGTAAGAATTTTGCCCCTCTTAAAGGAAATTTTTCTTCAGTAATCAATTTTTTAGCATTGCGGTTTAAAATTTCTGTTAAGTATTTCAAAGTACACTTTGGGCATCCGTAGAACGATCCGAAGAAAATTATCTGGTAGAATTCTGCAAAACCCCAACACTGCATAAACGTATTAAACATTGTACATGTAGGAGGGAGCTTTTCCATTTATGAATATTTTGTATGCCGTAGGACTCACCTTTGGCGCCTCTGCAACTGTCTATGAATGTTCATTCACAATTTTAACATATATTGACACCATATAGACATTCAGTGCTTCATGTAAGAAAAGCAAATTTAGTAATCTTGACTTTTGAAAGTAATCTGAACATAATGTGACCTGGCAATGTTTTATTGTAATAGTATTGTAGTGTTTATAATTGTATTGTTTTTATTACTTATACTTGTTTGAAATGGCCACTAGACTAATTCATTAAATTGGTATATCCATCTGTCTAATATATTTAAGAGAATTTCAAGTGAAGAGATTCTGTGCAGAGAAATCACAGTGCATTAAACTTTATTGAAAGTTCAAATTATGGAGTAGGATGATTTGCACAATATGGCATTTAATTATTGTTTACACAACTATTTTGCATGTTGAAAAATTGTATTTTAAATTTATTTGCTTTTTTGGAAGTTTCATGCCATTCTTTCTAATTAAAATGCATTAATTGGAGATTATTGATGTCAGTACCCTGTAAAAATGGAAATGTCTTCTATACTGTTTGATGTGCAAATCCTTCTGCCCCCCTCATTTTTGTCTCTGCCCCCTCAGTAAAAATTTGATCAGTACATCCCTGTTGTATGTGTACACACATGTGTAAGTTGCAGCATTCATAGATGCTGGAAGGAAAAGTGTGCCTCTTGTGACGTTGGTTTTGTGCTTTCAGAACACTCAAGTGAACTCCAGCTACTTCCTAACTACTTTAAGCATTGTTGTTATTGTGTACCTTCAAGTTGTTTCTGACTTACGGCAACCCTAAGGTCACCTTATTATAGGCTTTTCTGGTGGCTGAGAGTGTGTGACGTGCCCAAGGTCACCCAGTGGGTTTCCATAGCCAAACAAGGAATCAAACCCTGGTCTCTAGGATTGTAGTCCAGTGCTCAAACACTACGCCAGCTTGGCTCCATACGCTACAATTTTTACAGCCTCAAATACTTCTACATCTCTAGTTTGCCTTAGCAAGGCTCTCCTGATATTTATATTTCTTGTCTTTTGGCACCAAGCAAAGACAGAAGATTATCCTGAGCATCAAGATTTTTTTATTCTACTAATTAAATAGTATTATCACACAGTGTTTTTTCCTATGTTACTTTATTGTTTTTAGCTCTCTTATATGACCTGATCATTTTTGATTGTGGTTGGTATTAGATTTTATTCCTTGTACTAGTTTGGAATATCCTGGTGGCATCTTCCTTGTTTCACATGCGTTTAAAGTCATTTGACGATTGTTTGAAATCTTTTCTATGTTGCCTAGCAACTATTTTATGGAGTCATTAACAAGTATGAAAGAAATAAAGTAACCTCTCCTCTCCTCATCTGCAAATAACAAGAAAGGGAAAACTTCACATATTCTCCAATATTTACATATGAAAACTGGGACATGTGTGTCACCAAAATCTAGGTAAAAGATGGTAAAAGTTATTAATGAGGAAGAACATAGGAGAGACTGCTTATTTGGAAAGGCACAATTCCGCCCCCTCCTCTCCTCTGCTGAACTGAGTGTAAACTGCTTTTGTACTTTGAACTCAATTTGCAGCAGTGGAAGTAAAGTGAGAACAAAGGTGGAAGGTGGAAGAAGAAACTGGGACATCGAAAGCAGCTGAAAATGTGTGATGACATAGGATTCATCTGGGCTTTCCCTGCCAAACTGAAAGTATTTATTAGAGAGCATGGCTGAGCAAATAGACAGCAGTGTTTCTCAGAAAAGGAAGGAAGGTATAGCCAGACGGGCAGGTCAAGAGAAGCATTGTTTTTTTCAATAGAGAATTTTCCTGGGTCCTGTTTTATTAAGCTCTTGGTGGTAGGATTTCCTTGTGACTCTTAATTTAAGGGGCTGAATGTGCCATTTTAGTGTATCAGATCCCAAATACAGAGAGCCCCTCACACATCTCAGTTCTGCTCCCCATTAATGTCTGCTAAACTTCTTTCCAGAATATTACATCAGTCTGCATTGTAATTCAAATGGAGGCAAGAAGCTGTGAGAGATGTAAAGGAATTCCATGCCTTGTGATGTTCCCTTTTGTTGCTCTTAGGGTTTTAAGAAAGGAAGCCGTTTGCTTCTCTTAGATTAGGTTCTCTCTGTTCCTCCTTGTTACTTGTGGCTTTTGGTGTATCTCCCTCTCAGATGCTTTATAAAGAACAGGCAGCACTAAATCTTCAAGTCTGAAATCTGTACAGTATCACGCTGTCTAGGCCAGCTTTTTATCTTCTAGTTGTCAGGATTAACTAGCTCGACAGTCTGACTTTATGCTTACCTTCAGTGGTAAAAATCTACCAGATTTCCCCCTCTTTGGCCACCAGTACCACTCTTTCCTTCCTCTCTTACTTAGGAACAGAAAAGCACTGAGGGAAGACTCATCTCTAGCATTCCTCTTTATCACAGGTTAGGTTGGATTTTGAATGAAAGGCTTATCTGTGAGGGTTTTCTTAAGCTGGAGACAGGGAGTTCCTTTGAAGGGAGATAGAAGTCATTCGAAGGGTGATGGGTACATGTCCCCCCCCCGCCTCCACGCTTACCTCTGGCCAACTAGGATCTGCAGGTTTTGGAAATCATACTGAAACCTATTTTAATTGGAGACAAAAATGGAGGGGTAAAACCCTATGAAAATTCATGGGGTTGCCAAAAATCAACAGGTAACTTGAAAGTGCGCGCGTGTGCACACGCACACACAAATACATGTTATGACCAATGTTTTCTTCCTTCAAATTATTTTCTGTTCCCTTGGGGGGAAGCATAGTCTCCAGAGAGAGAGAGAGAGAGAGAGGGAGAGGGAGGGATTAAAAATTGTGTTTCAGTGCAAGGCTGAAGGACTATGTGCACAATGAACCCAAATGGAAGAAATGGCATTCTCATTTTCTAGAACAGTAGGTCTCAAACTTTGGCTATTCAAATATTTTGGTCTTCAACCCCTAGAAGTCCCTGCCAGCATGACCAATGTTAAAAGGTCCTAGGAGTTGAAGTCTAAAGTATCTGGTGGATCAAATTTTGAAAACTGTTGCTGTAACCTGTTGTGTGCTGAACTGATAGATGCAATTCTCCAACAAAATATGACAAAGTCTTGTTTTGGCAAAGATGTTAAAAATCACATAGGAAATTAAAATGGCAATGTTGGAATCACCGGTGTATATTTTGTCTCAGATGTTACTTCTGTTGTCAGTTAAGAATGTGTAGAGGGATCTCAATGCAGGAAGAGGCCATTCCCCTTCTTGACCATGTGGGGAATAGGGACAAGGGGCAATAAAAAACAGGTAATAAAATTTCAACTCCATTAGCAAAAGAAAAGTAACTACCCTTGAGATCTAGGCTGTACTTGGCCTGTGTAAAGGTAATTGCCCCTTTCTTAGGCAGCGAACATTGAGTTTCTCAGAAGTCTGTGTTGTCATATCTGGAAAAGCTTTTAGGTGCTGTATAAATAAACCTTGCCAATTGTAGTCCAAATGAAAGAGTTTTATCTTTGTTGGTGGTAGAAACCTCAAAAAGTTAAGTCTTAGTATATTAGCTCCCACTTGTTTCCCCAACAAAGAGATTTAAAAGGGAGATTCCAGGGTGAAATTACTAAATTGGAACTTAACAAAAAGTTTGTTTTGTATTTGTTCAGGCTTGAATCAAGATAATGGTTTCCTCTGTCTGCAGATTCCGATTTAGCAGTGCTGGAGTGATTGTGTTATCACCAATTACAGCTGTTGCAAATTATCTCAGAATGTTTCTTTAGCTCAAGCTTTGCACGTAATTGTCATGACTATACTTTTTTTGGCATTCTGTTGAAATTAGATCTTATCCTCTTATGTTTATTGGGGGAGGCAACATATGTACATATACCAACTGAGAATACCATTTCATGGATCACATTCCATGAAAATTGTAATAAATCAGATTTTTAAGGTGTCACGTGTCTCTGTTTTGTGTACATACTATGTAGTATGAATTATAAATCTCTTGGACATTTTAAATCAAAAGGCAGAGTAAAATGAATGTAGCCCAATTGATCATCAGAGGCTTCTACATTTCATGTAAACAAGTTGTTGTTGTTGTTGTTGTTGTTGTGTGCCTTCAAGTTATTTCTAATTTATGGCGACCCTAAGGTGAACCTATCATGTAGTTTTCTGGGGCAGAGAGTGTGTGACCTGCTCAAGGTCACCCAGTGGGTTTCTGTGGCCAAGTGGGGAATCAGACCCTCGTCTCCAGGGTCATAGTCTAGTCATAGTCATAGTCATAGTCATAGTCATTACTCCACACTTAAATTCATCTTGACACTCCACTTTTGTTTTCAAAATTCCTTCATCTCTTCTTTGGTATATCTGTCTCCATCAAATAATTGCTATCATTCTTTGAAGAGATGCTTTTTCCTTTTTGCACATCAAGGTTAGTTTCTGAAATTGTTTGCATTTTTTCACGTTTGCTAAAATGCAGACCTTGGTGATTTGTTGTATTCATAGTTGACTGGACTGTAGACTCCCTGCTGCTTAAGATGTTAACACTGTTTATCCAGAATTCCTTTTAGTTTCCTTTCATTGGGGAGATAGCTGCATAACCTTTGTATGACCTGTTGGGTAAGAACTTGACTGAGAAGGGAAATAAAAATAAAATCTCTAAACCTAACAACTAAGGATAGGTTCTCATGTGAATGCACATCACATAGTTACTCAATAGCTGAATGTCTCAAAAGATCCTACTGGAAATCATTACATTTGGAGTGATACCAATTTCAGTTGGCCCTCCACATTCACAAGTTTAACATTCATGGATTTGATTATTTGAGAGTTTCTCCAACCCCTGCCTCCTCTTCCTCAAGTGTAACTTTTTCAGGAGAATCTTCCCTTTCGGTGGCTCTGATTTGGCTGTGCTGCCCTTTAAAACCCAACTCTGGTACTTCTCCACCTCTACCAGCTGCAGCCTGGCCAGATAAGGATGACTTGGAGTCCAGTTTCTCAGCACCGTGAACCCTCCCCTGATGCCCGCCCACACCCGAGGAAGGAGATGAGCAAGAGTGAGGAAGTATAGGGCCACCATGCTGAACCACCCCTTTTCTCTTCCCTTTCCTTTATCAGATTTGGACTCTGGGTGCCATTCTCCCCACCATCCCTTCTCCTTGTTCCCACAGAACACACATACATTTTGATATTTGTGGTTTCTCCACTTTTGCAAGGGTCTTGAGTGTCTAACCGTAGCAAATGTGGAGAGCCAACTGTAGTAGGAAAAATTTGATCAGTGTTAAATCTTGGTACCTTTCCCCTATATGTCATACTGTAATGTTGGGTGGCAGGGAAATGTTATTGTCTGATCATTACAACAAAATTTAAACCCACAAGATAGCAGTACTTTTATTGGCCAATCAAAATGCACAAAATACAATATACAAGCTTACTGGAGGGATCTCAATGCTGGCAAAAATGGAATTAAAATTTCATTACTATTCCTTTATTGCCTTTTGTCTCTAGTCCTCAAATGGCCAACAAGGGAAGTGGCCTCTGCCCGCATTGGGATCTCTCTAAAGCACATGTGTCAAACACAAGGCCTGTGGGGCAGATCCGTCCCACAAGGCCATTTCATGTGGCCCTCGCACCTCTCCTGCAGCTACAGAACTCCTCCTGCCTGGCCAGCCTGATCCCCACATTGTGCACCACCGGCTGCTGGTATTCTGAAAAGGGGTCCAGCAGCCAGCACTCGCAATCTACTTCTGCTTCTGACTGCTCCTCTGTCCAAGTCTTGCTATCAGAGCATTGCCGTGGGTTATCATGGCAACACTCAGCATGGCTCACAAGACTTGGTCAGGGGAGCAGTCAGAAGTAGAAGTAGATCACCAGTGCTGGCTGCTGGGTCTCTCTTCAGAATCCTGGTAGCCAGGGGCCCACAATGTGGGGATCTGGCTCACCAAGTACAGAAAGGGGCAGGGGAGCAGAAAGAGGCACAGAGAGGGTTGGGGGGCAGAAAGAGGAACAGAGAGGGTCCGAGGGGGGCTGAAAGAGGCAGAGAGAGGTCTCAAATTTTAAACAAAGTTAATGTAATAAACAGTGCTTGGTAACATTTGTCTGATGATTAAAAAAATAATTTCTGTTTTCAAAACTCATTTTTCAATAAATTGTACAATAGTTGTACACTTAAGTATCTGCTTGCCATTATTTTTCCTATCCTTCTAGTTTCAGAGCTAGTTATTACTAAAACCAGTAATAATTGAATGTAGAGGCAATTATTTCATATGATAAAAGAGTAGCTACATTTATATAGTCTTAGAAACACAGCCGGCCCTTTGAGGGCCGCCAGAATGCTGATGCGGCCCAAGATGAAATTGAGATTGACTCCCGTGCTCTAGAGCATCTTAACTGATAACAGAAGTAACAGCTAAGGCAAAATGTAGGCCTGTGACTCTAACATTGTCACTTTTCTTCTCCGGTATGATTTTAAACATCTTTGCCTGATGAAGAAGCCAATGAAGCTTCAAAAGCTTATAGGATGTGTTTTGTGCATTTTGGTTGGCCAATAAAAATATCACTGTTTTGTGGGTTTTGGATTTGCTGCATTTTGCTGCATGGCAAGCTTGAATATGTTATTACCTGAAGTCTCCATAAATGGAATACTTTTCATTGGAATTGGTATGTGCAGAGAAATGCTGAGTACATATGTGAATTATGATTAAATCCATTCCAAAGGGATAACTGTATTCAGCTGTGGCAGCAAAACCATTAGGCAGTCTTGTGGCACCTTAAAGACTAATATAGGATAGGTTATGCTAAGTGCCTGCTTCGTCAGATGCATAAAATCAATGGGACATTTCCAGGTAAAGTTTTAGGATTGAGGTGCTTCAGTCTGTCTAGTTTAAGGTGAGTTCCCAAGTATTGATCACACAGAAGCAAATTCAAATGAAATCAAAGGGACTTTGGAATGACTCAGTTTAAGGTTGTAATGTACAGATGAATATATTGAAACCTGATTTCATCAGAGCTTGGAAATGTTACTTTTTGAATCTCAGCTTCCCAAATTTTCCAGTAACTGATCTTCATTCTGATTTCAGAATACCAGTCAATACCGTCTGATCTTGAAAACTAAATAGGGTCAGCTGTGGTTAGTACTTGGATGGGAGACTGCCAACAAATACAAGGTGCAGAGGAAGGAAGTGGCAAAACCAGCTCTCAGTAATCCTTGGCTAAGAAAACTCTATGAAATTCATTGGGTTGCCAAATAAATAAAATGAAGGTGACTTGAATGCGTGTGTGTGCATGTGCGCATACATGCACCCACACACAGAATAGTATTAAGTCCAGTGAAACAAGTTTGGTTTGGTGTTCCACAATTTGGAAGTAGCAAACTACCGAAACCATTGGCAATGCATTTTAAGGATCCAGAAGTACCACAGGCAGATGCAAAATAAAAGCAAGTGCCTAGCAAATTGCTGTGGTTATGAGTGTGAAAGCAAGCCTTTGTTGTGGATGTGCCACCAATATAGGCTTTTGTGGTTTGAGTTAGAAGGATTAAAAGTCTTAATCTTCACCCGCTTTAGAAAACGGTTCTTTGTATGCGTCAGGTGTTTTCTCCTTGCCACAGGTATTTTTAAATTAATTCCCTAAACTGTTAAGAATTCCTACAAACTAACTGACCCCCTTTTATGTAAAGCAGCTTTAGTAGTTGATGATGGAGCTAAATACAAAAGATCTGAACTTTTTGTTTCACTATTTCTCCCAGTGCTGATCTAGCTATTAGACACAAATAGGACGTTAGGAAGGATCTGCATTTTAAAGGAATTAGCACTCCTGACTTCAGGGATTAAAAAATAATAATCCACTGCGTGTTGTGAGATGCTAATGTTGGAATGCTAACCTCTAGAGGACTTACCTTTCAGGTTTGTACTACATACTCCAATTTTTAAATTATATTAACAACTTGCATGGGCTACTGAGAAACAACTGTGAAATGTAAGTGATTCTCTTCCTGGACATGATTAAGTAACAGAATTCAACATGTGGAATTCAATATGCGGAAGTGTCTCACTGGTACACTTGGGAAACAATCTTTCCAAGTCTTGCTCAGTCCCTTCATATAAACATGAATCTCATGAAACCTCTGCCTTATGAGATGGGGAAAAAGTTACCTTTCTTGGAGTACAATTCAGTTATACCTCTTCTCAGTGATATATTTAAGTCTCTGAGTCTCAAGTCAAGTCTCAAGTCTCTACCTTCAAGTTTCAAGTCAAGTCTCAAGTCCTTGAAGATACTTTTAAGTCAAGTCTCAAGTCTGGGAGTCAACTTTATACCTCAACCTATATTCCAGAATTTCTGGACAGAATTGAATAAAGTCAGGTGTAACCATTTAAGTAGAGTCGGCCCTCCACATTTGCAATTTTGCCATCTGCAGCTTCAGATGTAGGGAATAGGATCCTTCTTACTCCTCATTACTGAAGCTTCAAAAGCTTTAGAAGGAAGGATCCTTCCTCCTCAAGCCTGTTTCTTAACACATTTGCTGTACCCCTCTGAGAAATATGCCCTGGGGTGAGTCTTCTCTTCTGATCTTAAGAAAGGTTTTAGAAGGCTCCTCCATTATGCAGCAGGGACAGGCTGCTGAGCAGACCTCAAGCCTGCCTCAAGCCCATTGCCTAACCTTGTTTGCTGTTTCCTTCTGAGAAATGCACCCACACTTTGGGCTTGAGATAGATTGTCATCTGACCAGTAGGCAAAAAGAGATGGAGGCATTGTTCAAAGTCATAACGTTTCTGGATGAATGTGTTATGTTACTAAACCAAGGGCAGCAAGTTAGTCACTAAAAATATACAAGTCTGGAGTTGAGTCAAGTCAGTGCATCATTTATTGCCAAGTCGAGTCTGAGTCGAGTCACTGAAGCAACTGAAGTTCAACCTGAGTCTGAGTCAGTCGACTCAACTGTACATCACTGCCCCCCCCCACTGAACAGCATGGCTAGGCTGGCTGATTTGTTCTGGGAGTTGTTGTTATGTGCCTTCAAGTTCTTTCTGACTTATGGTGACCCTAAGGCAACCCTATCATGATGTTTTCTGCAGCTGAGAGTGTATGATGTGTCCAAAGCTATCCAATGGATTTCCATCACTGAGTGGGGAATCGAATCCTCGTCTCTAGTGTCGTAGTCCGCTGCTCAAACCACTACACCATGGTGGTTCTCTCTTAGAGTTGTAGTCCCCCAAACTAACTTTTCAAATCTCTGGAGGCTTATCATATTGTTGATGGTGATTATTTAACAGTTACACATCACAGGATGGTAGATCTGAAGTATTCTTTATTTTGTCCTCTTGCAGATACTAAGAAGACCAGATGTCAGTCAAGATGTAACTTGTCATCATGAGATATGCTTGCTAGATTATTTCTGTTAAATGTCACCCTGTTGTCCTCCCCTAAATTCAACTTAATAATGAGACAGGCTGCTTGTTGAAGGATGTCTGCTTCAGTTCTGGTGTAAATGTGAATCTGATAATTATAGGCGAATCCAACTGTTTGTCTCAAGTATGCTGCTTTCAAGTTAACCGCCATCCACCTTAACTAGGCATTTTGTTTTTCTGATATGAATTATTAATATCTTGTCAAAAGCTTAATAACGTTTGCTGTGATTAAATAGGCTGCCTTTGTTACAGATATAGCTGCCTGTCTCTGTTGCTCATCATAAACCTAACCAGGAGGTATACGGAGATTATGCAGTACCTGTTGTGATGCATTTAACACGCATCCAAAATTAGAGTTTGAAAGTCACATTGACTTTCCATGGGACTTGCACAATGCAGTTGTATATAGAAGTATATACCATAGCTGTGTAGTGCCTAAATAGCCTAAAGGCACCAGATCCCATCTGATCTTGGAAGGTAAGCAGGGTCTTGTACTTGAATGGGAGACCAACAATGAACACCAGGTGCTGTAGGCTAGATCTCAGTGGAAGGAACTAACGAAACCATTTCTGTGTATTCCTTGCATAAGAAAACCCTTTGAGATTCATGGGGTTGCCAAAAATTGGTGGGCAAGTTGAAGGCACACACACACATATGTACATGCACATACACCCCATAGTTGCAATCCTCCTACCATTGTTTTGTAGTAGATCTTTTTCTTGCTTCTCCAGATTATCATTCTTTTTTGCCAGTTCTGGAGCTATGAAACACGTTGATATGTCAGTCACAGAAGCTGAGAATCTTTCCTCCTCATTATTTGATGTTGTGTGTATAATAGGGATAGGAGTAGGGGCTGCATTGGCTCCCAGCAGACCCTTCTGGGGCTACACAAGTGGTAAGTATACTGGCAATCAGACAGAAGACACTCATTCTTTACATGCATGCACACAGCCTGTCTGTCAATTTTTCTCTCTCTCACACGATCATGATGGTTGCAGTGGGAACATGGTTAAAACCACAGCAAACCAGATCAAGGTTGCCCACTCTCTTTCTTCAACAGAATAAAGCCACATCAAATTAAAACATGGTTGAAATGTCTTCATCCTTTGCTGACTTGACCCCAAACACCAAAGGCCAACCTGAATGCGGCACACTTGTAGTACATCCAGAAAGCACTCTGCTGTGGGCCTGATTCGTATAAAGCATGTTTTCCGCTACATTTGGAGTGAAACTGCATGTTTACCTATGCCTAGGATCTCTCCCAGAATGCCTTCCCCAAATATTTTGCTTAGTAAGTGAAGCTGCTGCAGGTGGCTGGGGATCAATGCCATGACTAGCAGGGCTGGTTTTGGAGAAATTGTTTAGCTGTTTTTTTCTCAGCAATTTGTCTGTGCGAAATTACACATCTCCATACATCCTAAACTTATTTTCTTCCTGAAAGGTAGATGATATTGAAAGCAGAAAGGATTTGCAAAGACATATAAACCAGTAAAGAAGGAATCAAGCTGTTCTGTCTTCTCTCCTCCCCCATCATTCTCTTTATATGATGAGAGAGCCTCTAGGGAGGAAGGAAGGCAGTGGCAAAGGAGAACTGCAGAACTACATGAGAGAAATCATTCAGGCTTTGATGCTCAGTTGCTGAATTTCTGAACTAGTTCATACTGAAGAGTAGTGTGACTAGGGAGATATGCAGAAAAGGAGAAGTTAACCCTGATTGTGCAATCATCATGTAATGAACATGCATGCATGCACAGTCACTACTAACCTACCAGCGAGAGGGACTTTTGTATTTACAGGTGGGTTCCCATATAAATGTTCTTTTCTGGACTAGAGCTGCCCGAATCTGTTCTTGATAGAGGGCACTCTTAGGGCATGTGTAAGGAAGCCATGTCAAAACTGTCTGTATAGGTAGATTTTTAGCTTGACCTGTGGGGATTTCAGTACTGTTGACTACCAAAGTCAGTGCATCAAGCAGAATAAAGTGATGAAGACATTCCTGAACTATATCATTTTGGCTTGCAATGTGGGAGGAGGTGAGAGGGCAGTCTATATTGGCCAGCAATTAGCTATCCTTGCTGGGAGATTCGGAGTATCTAGTCCCAAGAAGTAACTCTTGCAAGTTGTGATGCTAAACCCACTTCCAGATGTTCTGATTTTTATGTGGAATGAAGAGTGTTTATTGTTGTTGTTTCCTTTCATACAGGAGTGATTTAAACATTTCACTCCTACATGGAATATAGTGGGGGGGAAAGGAACTGCTGAATAGTTAAATGTATAAAGTGGTGTGCTTTTGTTGTGGTAGTGGGATTGTGAGTGTCTGTTTCTTTCCATGTCCACTCTGTGAGTGTGTAAGAAAACAAGCAAGCACACCACACCCCTCCTGTGCCAAGATTGGAATCAGAGTGTGTCTGGCGTTGTGTGTGTGGGCTGATAGGCCCATAGCCAGAGTTTTGCTGCCAATCTGAGCTGCTTTGTCTGTTTGTTTAAAAAGAAAATGTCCTCTGCTTCCTGCAGTATATGACTTCTATTGAGCACTGTGAAGGACAAAGAATAGCATGAAATGTATTTTAAAGAAGAGGGTCTTTTCACAAAAGGACATCTCTACTGCTGGTAAGAATGTAAGTCTGTAAATTTTGTGCTCGCAGCCAAATACTAGTCATTTTATCATTTTTTTCCCTCCCTGCTGTGAGCAAGTTGTCAAAAACTGCAGTTTTCAAAGACTATTCACCATTCAGGAATTTTTCTATGCAAAAAATGCATGTGGCTTTTTTGCACAAAAAAGAAAGCAGCTGTTTTTGTACAGGAGTGTTGTTTCCTGTGTAAAAAATACCATTCTGTACACAAAACAAAAACAAAACATGCACTTTTTTGGACAGAATAAGTTGTAAACTGTGAAGGTTCTTGTTCATCTAGGATTCTGCCCATTAGAGCTTCCTAATGCTCAGGACCCTGTTTCTCGGCCATTTTGAGGAATATATTTGAATAGTTTCGCATCCTGAGCTGCTGGGAATAGCAATAATTTGTTGATTCGATGGCATGGTTGTAAGTGCTGTAGTGAATGGAGGAATTGCCATCAGCTTTCTTGGAAGTCAAATTACTGTATTCGGTTGTCTTTACTTGTGACGTGAGTAGCTGCCATGCCCATGCCCTTGGCGAATTCTTTCTTCCTCCTCCTCCTTTTATTCTTTTCTTGTTTTTAGCACATAGAAGGATCTAATTGTGCCATCTGATCTCCACCTACAATATGAAATGGAAGAGCCCAGGTACATTTACCCTCTCAAGTGAGAAGTAGGCCCAACATGAGGAGCTGTAAGAGTCTCTGCTGACCTTTGAACTGGAAGGGAAAAGTCAAAATTGTGTTGTTGTCAGATGCCTCCCATCTCTTGACAGTAACCATGGAGAGACAGAAGATCGAAATATAGTTTCCCGTTAGAACGTGCTGGCAGAATTCAAATGCATAGTTGTGTTAGTCTGGGTCAGTTTGCAAAGGGATATTGTTGGTGCCTTTGAGACTGAGAGAAAGAAGTTTGTAGCATAAGCTACATGCATTTGATGAAGTAGACACAGCCTGTGAAATTTATGCTGCAAACTTTTTTCTCTCAGTTAATCTCAAAGGTGCAACAATTTCCCTCTGAAACCTGTCACTCCAAATAACTGCTGAATTATCTTTATTCATTTTTATCTCCATGGAGCTTCCCTCCTTCATTTTTATTTCCAGAATTTTGTGAGCTAGTTAAAGCTGAGAGGTCAGCTAATGAGCTGAGAAGGAATTTGAACCTAGGCTTTTCCAGTCCATTGGCCCTTACTCTAGCCCCCTATACCATGTTAGCTTTTAATACTGCTTCATTCTATCCCCAAGAGGAATCATGTCTGAACTGAAGTTTCTGACTGCCAGTACCAATAAAATTGCTGTCTAATTTGCCAGTATGATTGGAGGACTTGTTAGTAGGAAGAGTTCTTCTATTGCAGGGGTTCTTAACCTTTTGTTCTCCTGATTTTGGACTTTGGTTCCCAGAATCCCTCACCATGGGTAATGCTGGCTAGTGTTTCTGGGAACTGAAGTCCAAAGCAGCTGGAGGACCTGTGGTTGAGAAGCACTGTGACTACAAAGGTGGGAATCATACAGCCTTCCAGATGTTACTGGACTACCAGAACTTCTTCCTCACTGCTACATCTGCTGCTACTGGCTAGATCTGATGCTAGCAGAACAATATCTGGAGGGCTGTATGGTTCCTACCCTTCTCTATTGGTGAAGGACAGGCTTCTTGTTTTGTGGCCTGGCCAATACAGAATATTCCTTCACTTTAAAAGATATCCAAACCAATCCTTTTTACATTGTGGGGAAGGAGTTCACATTTTTGTGGTAAAGTATCTGGCTCAGAAATAGGTTTCCCATGAACCTGAGTTGTGCGGTCTTATCCTGTTCATGTCTGTAGGACAGCTTTCTGATGGATGGTGTCTTGTAGCGGTAAAAACACACAGCTGTCCAAACTGTTGATAATCTAATAATTATAGCTAATAATATTGTCAAACTACAGACTCCCCCAGTTTGGTATGAAGAATGCAGTAAAGTTGTATCTTGCCAGTGAAAGTTTTCTTCACCCCACCCTATCTTTGCTGGTGTCTGTGTTTTCAAGAGCAGCCCATTTTCATGGGAAACTAGCATATGGATAATAGCTAGAGTCTGAAGCTAAGACATGCCACAAACTTTCCTGCCCTGTTTATTTTTGACTTGGCTTTGCAGTCAAGTGGGATTGCTAATTGTGGAGTATGATTGTGCCAAAAAGGATTGGTGGTTGGTTTTGTGTGTGTCTGCATGAAATTCAGTGGACCACCAGTTGAACTTCTTTTCCTTTTCTCTTGGAATATCTCCAGTGTGTCTTAAGTTGAGTGATGAAGGCAAGTGCAGCAAACCCTCTGGACACACATGGTATCCATTCCATGTGTGTATTTATAGAAAGATGGGCTGTTTCTAACTGCCCTTGCCCTTTATACCAAAGTAGTTTTATGCAGAGGTGTAAATAAAAGAGAGGTGATGCCAGATGGTGAGTTTATTAAATTCAAATGTTCAGTGTGTTTTGACTAATATACTTTAAGAGTGTAAGAACTGATATATTGGTTCAAATCAAGGCCTTGTCTAGTCCAGCATTTTGTTCCCACAGTGGCCAACCAGATACCTATGAGAAACTCACAAGCAAGAGATAAATGTAATAGTTCTTTAATTGCTCACATACCCCAGCAACCCTTATTGAGAGGTACAGTTTCTGATAATGAGGCTGATATATAACCATCTTGACTAATAGCTGTTGTTTCTTCAGTAGTATGGCTTTTTAAGCTCTCCATTTCAATAGGGTGTTTTCTGATTCTAACTCTCAGAAAAGTCACAGCTTTTTTTCCACCTTGCTTTTTAAGAAGCAGAATGTGGGAAATACAGATTCTGAAACCGGAGAAGATATAGAGAAGATCTGTTGAAAAATACAGATTTTTTAAGTTTTCCATTCTGCTCTGTGTGTAGCTTCATATCTTTCTTTTCTTTTTTGGACATCTTTTAATGTTATCATATTTTGTTCTCAGCACTTAGCTCCAAGTTGCTCATTCAGAAGTTCACTTAAGTAAGTGAAGTTCACCTGCTTCAAAATATGCATAAGACATGCTGGTCCTGATTCAGCTGCAGACTCTCTGATTGTAGTTCTGTCTCCAAATCCTGCTCTAAGAGCACCATTGCTCTCATTTTCTCAACTATATCTTTAATCTGAGAGCCAGCATGATGTAATGCAGGGCTTTCCAAATGATATGCTGCGACACATTAGTGTGTCTCCTGAAGTGTGTAGGTGTGTTGCCTACAGTCTTGGAAATTTATGTTATTATTTATAAACCATGTATTTTTAAAAATATATGAAAGGTTTTCATGAGATATGTTGTCCCCATACATTTTGTTATTACAATTTATGTATGTGTCTGTATCTTTTATAAGGGATTAGTTTAACCTCCCGTTTGCTAGTAAAACTGAATTACTGTGTTGTGAAATGATGCGTGCCTAGAAAATGTGTCACCAACATGAAATGTTTGGAAACCTCTGATGTAGTGGTTTGATGACTGGGCTATGATTCTGGAGACAGGGTTTGAATCCCACCACAGCCATGGAAGCCCTTGGGCAAGTCACTCTCTTATCTTCAGAGAAAGCCAAAGGTAAACCTCTTCTGAAAAAATCTTGCCAAGAAAACCCATGATAGGTTCACTTTAGGGTTGCCATAAGTTGGAAGTGATTTGAAGGCTACACAACAACAACATCTCTTATCTATGTGTATGGTTGTTTGCCACTTTGATAGCACTGCTTTGTGGAAGATGAGGCCCATAACAAAGCTGCCACTTCAAAGAGATGGCTCTGATTGGTACACTAGGGTTCCTCTAAGGACACATCCCTTCATGTAAAATTTGAGGGGGTCAAGAGCTTGAAGACGCTGTGGAGGTTGGCTCCTGCATGTTTATATTGATCAAGGGTATGATCTTGTGAATTCCACTCTGTTGAAGGGGTTCAGAATACTTTATTACAGTCATGATATACCTTAAGGTATTTTAAATTCTTTTCTCTTCATATTGTTTTAGTGGGGAAAATGCAAAAGGAAGATTGCTTCCCACTCATTCATAAGATAAACATACAGAGATAGCTGCACATGGTCAGTGTGGTGGTAATATCTCTGCATTTGACAGAGTTCAGACAAAGTATCTTTCTTCAGGGCCTTGCCATGGCCCTCATTATTTGATTGAGTATGCCAGGACTATAATAATGCTTTTAGGAAGGAAGCTCCACAGTTGAGATGCCGTAACAGAAAGGACTTTGTCTTGCATCCCAGGCAAGTATATTTCTGCAAGGTGGCAGAATGCAGAACAAGACTTTAGAAGGCAAGCACAGCAGTTGGGCAGGCTTGTGTTTCTCCAGAAGGTAGTCTGTGTAAAATGATTATATATGTCATCCAGATTCAAGTGGATATAGTTATGTGATATCCATCTCTGTGAACAGAAACAAATAAGTGAAACTCAGTTGTTTTGAAAGCTGCTCATAGTTTTGGGTTAGCATTTTCCTCTAACTGTCCAGGCTGAGATACTCTTCAGTGATTTGGAAAATATACCTCTAAACATTTTTTAATGTCAGCTTTAGGCCAACTCAAACAGCATGTGATTTTGTGTGTGTGTTTGTGTGTGTGTGTATGCAGAAAACTTTACATATACAATAATGAAAAGGCCATAAAGAACAAAGCCAGGAAACTTGGTGCTGAAAGGAAGTGAAAGAGTAATGCCCAGAATTTGACCTGTCATATTAGATTATGTTGCTCCTTCATTTAACCATCTCTATATAAACTTGATACTTTACACTAAAAATTTTAACAGTATTTCTGAAGAATGATCAATAGGGTTTCTTTGCTTCTATCAGGACATGTCTTACAGGCAATATATGTTCTGAGCCCAACATTTTTTGAAAAAGAAATACTTAAAATAATAAAGGTGAGTTCTTAGGAAAAATGAAAGCAAACTTTGGGCTGTAAATTCCAGATAAAATTTCATTTTTGATAAAAATTTGGAATTTTAAAATTTGCTTAAGGTTGGTTAAGGAGCACATGACATCTAGCTAGCTTCTTTGTTCTCTCAATAGCTCAGATGGCAGATTGTCATCAGAGTATCTTTAGATCGATGGTTCAGTTATAGTTTGCAGGAAAGACATGGAAAATGAGCCATAACTCTATGCTAGAGCATAAGCCTTATACACTGCATACCCTTCCTGCCCCTGAGGTTCAGTTCCTTTTGTCTAGTTAAAAGGTTTGTGGGCAGATATGGTGAGAAACACCCTGCTTGAGATACTGGAGCACCAGATTCAATGGCTTTTGGTTTAGATGGGCCAGTGCCAAACTAACTCCACATTCTTTCTAGATAGAAAGCATATGGGCAAGGTGATGACGTATTGGTAATTATAGTTAAGCACATTGGGTGCAACATACTGGGAGAGATTGGATTAGACCAGGGCTACAGAGACACAGTGTAGTGCAGTGGTTTGAACGTCAGACTACGATCCTGGAGAACAGGGTTTGATTCCCAGCTCGGTCATGGAAACCACCTGGTTCGGCTATGGAAACCTATTGCACTCTCTGTCCCCAGCAAACTCTGTGATAGATTCATCTCAGAGTTGCCATAAGTCAGAAATCCCTTGGAGGTACACAACAACAGCAACAGAAGACTTCTAGATGTCACTGAACTGAAGATCTCATCAGACCTAACATCTGGGGAACCACACTTTCTGCACTCTGTGTAGGTTATCTGCAGCTAATATTTTAAATGGCAAGGAGAGGGCTGATTCTGCTGGCCTGCTATTTTGAGATCAAGGAGGCTAGGCAGCTGAATTGTGACTAACGTAGTCTGAAAGTGACATCAGCAGGTGGTATCAAATGGTCACTGAGTCAACCAGGATTAGGGAATGCCACAGGAATGTAGCCAGAGAAGGCAGATGGACTGACAGGAAGGTGTGGCTACAATAAAAGGAGGAAGATTGCAAAGTGAAGAGGAGAGAATTAGCAGAGCTAGAAGTAAGAAAGAAAGCTAAAGGATGGAGGAGAGACTGAGAGTGGTGAAGGAAAACTAGAGAAGTGTATCAGAAGTATTTCAGAACAGAGCAATGATTTGCTGCTGCAACCTGACACTGCATGTCTGTGTTTCTCCAGCACTCTTTTATAATCCTCCCAGTGTTGATGCTGCTACAAAACTTCCAGTTTGACAGAGGGTGAGGAAGAAAATTGATGGCTAGATGGGCATAAAAATACTTTGTAAAAATGAGCTTCCTTGTCAGAGGCCTTGCTAACTGACATGTGCCCAGATCTCAATATCTGAAGATGCCCTTTCTCATGAAAGACAAAAAAGCTCTCAAGTAGTTTTTACATCCCTAGGACAGACATAAATGAAACCTGTCCTATTATGAGTGCAAGTGACTGACACCCACTGGCCCCTATATTTGTTTTAGCATGTGAACTTAGATGGTGTGTTCACCATTGGGCTATTATATTCCAGAAAAACATTAATTAAGCTTCCAGGAAGTGATGGTGCTTTAAATGTTCTCTGCATGCTTGCTGGTAGATTAATTAAATTTTTCCACAAAGAAAATCTCTTTATTACATTGTGGCTTCCAGCTAGGGACCAAGATTACAATTTTCACTGTGTTCTTGTCATGCTGATTGATTGCCGGCAACCTTCATATTTAATTGATATACAGAGTAAAGTGACTTTTTCACACTTTTTTTCCCTAAAGAAGCACAGACCTTTTCTTACTTGACTGGATTTGAGAGTGCAGATTAAACCTAAAGGGTACTTTAATGTTTACATTTGACAGTTTGGCTCCATTTTAACTATATGAGTGCAGTGTGTGGGTGTATAGGTGTAGATGAGTTGGAGAAAGATTGGTTATTTTCTCTAAGATTTCAGGTTGGAACAGTTGTGATGTAAACTAGAAGATTAATACCTGACATTGTTGTTTCTGGGATGCCTCTTATTATGTTTTCTTTGCGAAGTACCAACTAATTGCCATATACTAAACAACTACTACCATTATTAAAGTAATACCCTACTATTATTACTGGTTTATCAGCATATGAATATATTCCCCTCTGTTTTAGGATTAGTGATATTATCTGTTATCTTATAACTATACCTCTTTGCTTGTGTCAGTCAGTTTGGTTTTAAGATGATTAAACCTGCAATCTTATGCACACCCTTACCTGGGACTTTAATCTCACCTATTATCTTGTCCAGAAGCAAGTCTCAAATAAATTCAGTAGGGCCCTTATGCTGTAATTTGGACTCTTTGGCCTCTCTCTTGGTATTGTCGGTTAGGCAAATAGTTGTGTTGACAGCATTCTGGTTCTGAGTACAGACATCCTCCGCTTCTCTGAGGGGTTTGGGACCAGAGCACTGTCAGAAAGTGGAATTGGTTGAAGAGCGGAACAGAGTCTTTCGTGAGTTCTTCCCCTCTTGCTGCCTTCTTGTAGGGAACCTAAAGGAATTCCAGAGATTTACCAAGCGAGCCTCTGTAATTCTCTCATGTTCCCTACAGGAAGAAGGCAAGAAGAGAACTGACAAAAGAGCAGGCTCCATGTCAGAAGAATGGCACATGTCTGTAACTTAACAATGAAAGAGCAGAATGTTGAAAAACAAGTCATCAGAAAGCAGGAGACACCTGTCTTCAAGTGATTACTGAGAATTCAAGCAGATAGTTGCCTATAAGGAGTCAGAGAACGTATCTACATTACACAGTGTGCAGAAGTTTGGTACCACGTTAACTGTAATGGCTTCATCCTGTGGAAGCCTGCGATCTGCAGGCTGGGTTTTCAAAATATATAGATTTTCCAGCTATCAAAAGGTGAGGACAAATGAGAATAAGGAACAAGTGAAGAATAGAACAGATCTATGTTATACGGTTAAAGCAGTTTCTTACCACTTCAGCTTTCATCTGTGGTATCCTGGGATTTGTAGTTTGATGAGGTACTTAAGAATTCTTTCCTAGAGAACTCTAATCCTCTAATTCAGAAGAAAACATGTGAATTTTCTCATACCTTTTGACACTCTGGCTGCTTCAGCTCCCTAAGATCTGCCAAAGAGGATGCAGTTCATTGCACAAAGCTAAAAACTGATCAGTCATGCTCAGGGTAGTATTTCTGATCAGATCTTGGATAATTAAATTAATTTACATTTTATTCAAGCAGTTTAAAACATGTAGGAGCTATAGTGTGTATAATTTAGGGTAACTTTCTTTTTATTAATTTAGGAAAGAGTAGTACATAGTATGTTTATAATGAGTGTCAAGCTGCAGTTGCGGCATCAGCGCATTTAAATTGATGAGAAGTGAATAATTCACAAAAACATAACAGAATTTAGAGAGCAATCCAGTTGTTACTCACAATCAGAGTAGATCTGTTGAATCAAGAGGAATGTTAATAATAAAACACATGCAAGTTCTATTGATTCACTGGGTCTTCTCTAGTTAAGGCTAACAGTTGGATTTAGGCTATACAGTCAGCCCTCCATATTTCTGGATTTAACTTTCACTGATTTGGTTATTTGCAAGTTTCTTCAATCCCTGCCCCCTCCAGCACTTACTTTCCAGGGGAACCTTCCCTCTTGGCAGCTCTGATCAGGCCATGCAGCCCTTTAAAAACCCGGCTCTGGTCCTTTTCCTCCTCCACCAGCTGCTGTCTGGCTAGCTAGGGATGGTCACAGCTCAATTTCTCAGCACCACAGACCCTCTCCCAATGTATTCCCCACACCCAAAGAAGATGAGCAAGAGGGAGAAAGTAAAAAACCACCATTCCAACCCACACTCTTTCCCTGACCTGAGTGGCTGTTCTTCTCACCATGCCTCAGCTGTGTTCCCACAGACACACACATTTTTATATTTACAGTTTTTCCACTTTTGTGGGGGTCCTGTTGCCCTAACTGTAGTGCATATGAAGGGCTGAATGTAATTAATTAAACTAAATCTGAAGTGTTAGATAAAAGTTTCACAATTGTATTCCATAAATCAAAAGGCATCAAACAGCAACAAAAAAATTGAGAGCCAGTGTGATGTAGTCATTTGAGCATTGGACTATGAACTGAAGACCGGGGTTAGAATCTACACGCAGCCATAGAAATCTACTGCATGACCTTGGACAAGCCATACTCTATCAGCCTCAGAGGAAGGCGAAGGCAAACCCCTCTGAAAAAATCTTGTCAAGAAAACCCCATGATAAGATTGCCAGAAGTCAGAAATGACTTGAAGATTCATAACAACAACCACAACAACAATTGCAGCATTGTTGGTTGATGATTGTTCTTCAGGCATATACATAGTTATATAATATTCACTCACCTGCCCATGGGCATCTAGACACTTTGTTGTTGTTAGTTACCATCAATTCCAGTTTGAATTATGGTGACTCTGTGAATGGGAGATCTCCAAGTCACCCTGTCACTGACAGCCCTGCTTTAGGTCTTTCATGTTATGACTTCCTCAGTTGAGTCTATCAACCTGTAATTAAGTCTTCTTTTCTTCTGCTGCCTCCCACTTTACTGAGCATTAGCATCTTCTTTAATGAGTCATGTCATACCATGATATAGCCAAAGGACGATAGCCTCAGTTTGGTCATTTCAGCTTCTAAAGAGAGTTCTGGCATGATTTGTTGGTCGTTTTGGCCGTCCACTGTATCCACAGACATTTCCTCCAGTTGTACGTTCCAAATGAGTTTATTTTCTTCTTATCAGCTTTCTTTCCTGTCCAGCTTCTGCAACCATACACAGAAGTTGTACAGAAATTTTGAGAGACAATGAATAGAAATAGCCACTGGCTCTCACTCTATGCCTCCTGGCACAGGGTGACTATAAGTTCCATAAACAAACAAGGATTATAACATGGGTCTCCCATTTACAAGCCTACTGTTCTAACCATTATAATATGCTGGCTCTTATAGATCAGAGCTTACTGTATAAATCGCATGAAGGCTGAAATATAATGGTAGAAAAAGAAGGTAACAATTAATGGGTGTAATTGGCACATTATGTTTATACCGACATAAGATCCAGAATGGTGTAGTATTTTGACCATTGAACTATGACCCTGGAGATCAGCCTTGTTCCCTGCTAAGCCTTGGAAACCCACTGGGAGACCTCAGGCAACTCACACTCTCTCACCTCCAGAGGCCCCTCCCTAAACTGCAAACCCCAGGATTCCATAGGATGTTGAAAGTGGAATAATAGCACTATAACAGGCTAGTGCGGAAAGACAGTCAGTCATCCTGTCAACAACAGCTCTGCTCACCTCTTGCAGACTCAGGACCGTGGCTTCCTTCATTGCATCTATCCACTTGTAATGCAGTCTTGCTCTTCTCCTACTGCCTTCCAGTTTACCATGCATTATTGTCTTTTCTAATGTGTCATGCTGTCTTATGATATGTCCAAACAATAGCCTCAGTTCTGTCATTTTAGCTTCTAGGGAGAGTTCCATCTTGATTTGCTCTAGACTCATTTATTGATCATTTTGGAGCTCCATGGTATCCACAGAACTCTCCTGAAGCACCTCTCCTTTTCCTGTCCACTTTCTTCACTTCCTTTCTGAGATAACATAGCTCCACTTTTTAAAACAGTATAATCAGTAACAACAATGAATTACTCTTAAAAAGATACTGCAACAAGTAATAGGGACAATTTTTAAAAATGAAAACGTACTAAGAAAACCTCCTCAAACTTTGTTTTTGGTGGATTTGCACAAATGCTGAAGTGAATCCATAGAGGCATATGTATGAGTGGTGCGTGTGTGCGTGTGTGTGTGAAAGAATTGAGCTTTTTAGGCAAACTTTCTTCTTCCCAACTCCCATCTCAAATTACAGCAAAGGAAAAGCTGGAACTGAGTTACAGGGTGACCTAATGCAGCTTTCATTAAAAGCTTCTGGGTGCTGGAAAAATTGCAGGCCAGAGATAATTTAGAACCTATAATGTGTTTTTTTTCTTTTTTAGAAGACTATGTTTATTAACTGATATAGTTGTCTCCCTGCTTCCAATCTTCTAGTTTTTGAACTTGGATGAAGTAGCCTTCACCTCTTGTGTCATTTTGAGAGGCAGAGAAACCAGATTTTTAAAAGTCGCTAGACAATACACATTTGCTTTAATTAGCTGATACATGGCTCTTTTATTAAGAGGCAGTGGAACTTCATAAAAATTAATGATGTCTGGCTATATGTGTTGCCCAGATGTATATGGTGTCAGCTGTATATTTATGGTGCTTTTTTAAAAAAAATATTCTTGCCTCTTGGCAAGGTAGCAGAAAAGCACCCTAGTATATTGCAGCAACTTACTTACTCTTTCTTTCTTTCTTTCTTTCTTTCTTTCTTTCTTTCTTTCTTTCTTTCTTTCTTTCTTTCTTTCCTTCCTTCCTTCCTTCCTTCCTTCCTTCCTTCCTTCCTTCTCTCTATGGTGACTGCTCAGAAAATAAAAAGGAGGAAAGAAGAGGAAGGCAAAGAAAAAGAAATGTAGGAGCACTTTTAAGACTATCTGGCTTTATTTTTACATGCAGTTTTGTGGATATAAACCCACATCTTCAGATGCAGTGCAGAAGATAGTTATCAAATCTCCCTATTCTAAGCCCTGTTTCATATTTTTGGCAAAACAGTACTTCTAGCTGGGGTAAGAATTCTAGATCCAGTTCAGACATTATATTTGTGTTTATTGTTGTTTGTGTACCTTCAAGTAATTTCCAACTTATAGCAACCCTAAGATGACCCTATCATGGGGTTTTCTGGGGCTGAGAGCATGTGATGTGCCCAAGGTCACCCAGTGGGTTTCCATGGCTGAGTAGGAAACCAAACTCAGGTCTCCGGTGTCATAGTTCAACACTCAAACCACTACCCCACACTGACTCTCTGTATTTGTGTAGATTATGCCAAATAGTGCTATGTGTGAACGTCAAGTTAGGAACGAAGAAATGTGTGTTTGTAAGGACATGTATTGTGAAACTTAGGTTGATTGCAGCTCCCTGTTGATTGTAGTTCATGACTATTAGTGTGGGAAGAGTAATAAAGAGAGGGTGGAACTGGAAAAGAAATAGAATACTTAGCTTACTTGTGAACATTCAGAATGCTGGATATGGTAGATAGGACTGTTGGGGTAGAGATGGGCTTGGTATAGTTGGCGTACCTGGAAAACTGCCCTATAGCAGGGCATTCTATGGCCTGAATCCTATTTGTAGTCCTACTTACAGCAGACCCAGTAAATGAATTGTTGAATGCTAAGTCAACACTTGTGCAAGTCTCATTGATTCAGCGTGTTTACTCTAGGTGGACACTAAGGACATAGACCAATTTGTCCATCTTGTCCAGTTGTCTCTGACTGGTCATGGCTTTGTCCAGGGTCCCAAGCAAACATTCCTTTACATCACTGCTAACTATTCCTTTTCACATATAATGCTAGATATTAAACATTTGAAAGTTGCAAGCAAAGCAACTCCAATTCTTTCTGTGTGATCCCATAGTATAAGGAAGTCAGGGTATTGGCTGACCTGTTAGCCAAATACTATATGCATTCTTGACTTCTTTAAGAATCTTCCTAGTTCTTTATTACAACTGGACAAAGACCAGTTGTAATAGTCCATTCTGCAGGAAGAGGGGTAAGGTTGTTGCTGCTGCTGTTGTTATTAGTAGTAGTATTTTGTTGTTTCTCTTTTTGTTGTTGTTAATTGCTATCAAGGCAGCTTCAGCTTATGATGATCTTGACTTACAAGTCAGTCTGTCATCAATAGCCTTGTTCAGGTCTTACAGATTCAGTGCTGTGGCTTCCTGGATTCAGTCTTACCTGTAATGCAGTTTTCATCTTTTCCTACTGCCAAGCATTATTGTCTTTTCTGGTGAGTTACGGCTCATGATCCGAGGAAAGAAAGAGCTGTCCTTGAGTTTTTCTGATGTAGGTTGAAGTTCTCTCTCTCTGGAGCTAAATTGTAAGGGATGTAAACATTTTGCAAATGAAAAGTACTGTTTCACTGATACATAGCAGGAGAGAGAGAGAGAGAGTATTGCTAGGAAGAGAGCAAATAGAAATATTTTCCAAAATGCTATGTTTTTCCAAAGTAATCTCTCCTGGCATCCACTGGCATGTCGTTATAGAAAGCTTGAATGGAACCACACAGGCACAGACGTCTTCCCTTGTGATGTGGTCTGGTGTGCCTTCTCTTCGAAATTACAGCTTGTGTTAGCTAATTACAAGCTTAAGGCAGAGCTGAAGTTAAACTGATTACTGCTTTGAGATTTTGTATTGCACATTTCCCAGACTACACCCTGTGAAGAAACACAATAGGCACTGATCTGCTGGCATGCAATAAATGCCTGTAAGAGGCATGTGCCCACTTCTGCTAAACTCTTGATGGTGGGTTCACATCCAGCAACTGACCACTGCTGTGGATGAATGTGTGCCAAGGGTTGGGGAAGTGGAGACCTGACATCCTTTTGCTTTGTTTGTACTATTTTGCTTTAGAAACCTCTCCTTCTCTCTGTATGTTCATATGGGTCCCAAGCATTTGCACGTGGAACCACGGTCCTTCCCTGTCATCAGCCCATTTTAGAAGAGATGTGTATGAATGTTTATTTCTTAAATTTAACTTTTCTTGCTCTGTAAAGCAGCATAGGCAATGATGTCATTATATTAGGGACCAGGGACATGGATGCTATTGAGCTACAGCTCCTATTATCCCTGATCACTCACTGTGCAGGATAAGGCTGAATCAAGTCAAAGTCCAACAGATCTCAGATTCCATACTTCTGCAATGTATCATAAAATCAGCAGCTGTGTGTTTGTGCACGTGTGTGTAATCCTGCACCTTGTTTACCCACAGTGTTTGTGTGCGTGTGTGTGTTTGCCTACAAGTCTCCTGTTGTCTTACGGTGACCTCATGGATTTCATAGGGTTTTCTTAGGCAAGTAATACTCAGAGGTGGTTTTGCTAGTTCCTTCCTCTGAAATATAGCTTACAGCACCCGGTATTTCCTTGGCAGTCTCCCATCCAAGTATTAAACAGAGCTGACCCTGCTTAGCTTCTAGTTTCAGAGACGATCCTCTGCCTTTAGGGTTTTTAGGTCCACAGTAGTCAACTAGATTCTTCAGGGAAGCCCACAAGCAAGGTTTAAAATGGAATGGAGGGGGGGCTTTCACTCCTGTCTCCTCCTCAGCCACTGGCCTTTAAAGGCATTTCCCCTTTCAATTTGTTGTTTCCATGTAGCCATCATGCATGATTTACTGCCATTGATGAGACTATCCTCTATAGTTCTGCTGTCACAGCCATTCTTAAAATTATGCACAGCAATGACTAACACATCATGTACTGTGAGAGTTAATTCTTTAAGCCAGTTTACCTTTTATTAATTCAGTCTATCTAAGTGTGTCCCTGGAAAGTCAAGTTGTGTGATTTAATACACTAGTGATGTAAAGCAGAGAGGTGCATGTGAGAGGGGCATGATCATGTGTGTGTATATATATATATATATGATAAATGATAAACGTTGTTGTCAGCAGTAACATGAGGGTTGGCTAGCTTGTTTCTACTTTTGGATGACCACTTGCCACTTCTATGTCACTTGCAATTGGCTCTTTGCAGGTAGAGCAACCAAATAAAACTGTGGATTTCTGTCTGTGGGTTTGTTTAGAGTAATGTCTGAACATAGCAGGAGCTGACACAGACTTGACTCTTCCTTAAGAGGTCAAAGAAATAACCCATGGTTCATTCTAGGGATTATTCTCTAGGTTGTTGAGAAGGGATGAGCCAGAGTGCAAGGTCTGAATAAACAAAATTTGAACAGTAAGCCTGGTTTATTTAGCTGCTCCCATTACATGTGGGACCTGTTGGACAGCAGGTGCTGTTAAATTAGAACTGCCATGTAATCCTTGCTTATTGTGAGACCTAAAGTAGGTCATTGTATAGGATCCTGAGGGAAAGAAACTTCTCAGATCAAGTAATAAAACTGCTTGATTTAGCAAAACTCTCCGTGGCCCAGAAAGTGCAAGGGACTAGAACAGGTCAAGACTTCTCAAATGCATGTGTTGCATGAATCACGAAAACAAAGGGGCCTACAGGGCTTCTTAGCTGGTTATACTGACCTTTTACTGTCCCTGGCTTTCACAGGGACTTCCAGACCCAGCAACTGATGTCCTTATACATTGAGTCAAATGGCTGTTTTTATAGGTGTACTTTAATTCAGGAGTCTCTCCTCTTTGCATCTCCTTGGACCTAGAATTAGCACAGAACTGTTACCTAAGTCTACCTCGGGTTATGCTAGAGATGCATCTTACATTCTCCTAGGGACTCAGGGTTGCATTGCAACGTAGTGACTGGCTTATTTCAGCTGCTCATCAGCTTTCTGTGATTGGATTGCTTTAAAATCTGGTCTGGAACTCTTCCCTGGTGGAGTTCAAAGTGCTGATCTAGATACATAAACATTTAAAGCCATCTGGGGCTGGCTTGCCTGTCAGAGAGAATGCATCTCTCCTTGTGACAGCTTGGGTCGTGAGGTTATACTGGGCTTTCTCTCCCTCAGTCTGGGTTAGACAAGAATGATTTGCCCTTCTGAATCTACTGCAAAAGCTATGTGCGTAAGAGTTTTTGTTGAAGGAGAGCATAAGAAGAAAACAAGCAGCTTCTTCTCTCTGTTGAGCCCCATTCCCCCTTTTTGTTGAGAATTAGGTTTTGATCTCGCCCAACCCCTGGTTGGCATGTGCAGATCTGATTTGGTGATATCCACACTGTATGTTTATAACAGTTTGATACCACTTTAACTGTCGTAGCTTTGTCCTAAGGAATTGTGGGATTTGTAGCTGGGTGAGGTCCTTAGACTTCTTTAGTATAGTCCCCTTGAACTGTTGAACTGTAGTTCCTCTTGAACTACAACACTAGAGCATCCTAGCAGAGACTTGAAAATACTTTATGAAACAAGAGCTGTGACAATTTAAAGTGGCATTAAATTCCTATAACTCTGTAGGGTGGATACACACCTGCTAGACTGAATGCCACCCACCAGCTGTAAATCATGGACTTTATTTCCAGGTAGCCTCCATTTCCAATGTAAGGTACTGCTTATTAGTTCTAAATCACTTGATAGATAGCCTGAACCCCAAAGTTCTCCTGCATGTTCCTTCCTGTCTTCTGAGCCAAGAAAGGAAGTGTGCTCTTGTAGGGATGCCATAGGAAGAAGCTGCCTTGTAACTCATCAGACTATTTGTCCATCTAGCCTAGTGTTCCTTAGTCTAGCTGTAGCTGGCTTGCTAACATTTCAGGTAGAGGCCTTTCCCCATCACCTACTACCTGAGCTCATTTTAATTAGATATGTCAGGGACTGAACATTCTACATGCAAAGTGTGCTTGATCTGCTTCAGATATTTGGAACTCCCTGCCATTTATCTTTGTACATTGCATGATTTACAACCTGGCTTGAGAGTCTTTTTCTTAGGATGATTACCTAGTTTGTATTATTGTAGTTGTGGGATTATTAAGTGATGATGTAATTTCCTGTGTTGTTGTTTGGGTCACTGTCTTTTCTCTATATCTTTATCAATTTTGGCTATGATGATTTATGTGTGTGTTGAATTTTAAAGAGGGTTTTATAAATGTTGATTATAGAGGGACTTTGTGGATTTCTGTTTTGCCTCCCTGACTTGGTCAGCTAAGTGCAAGCTATGGGCTATGACTTTGTGTCAGGGTCTGCAGTTGAAGGTCAGTTGCTTCTTAGCAGCAAGAATCAGTTGTGCAGAAGATCTGCTACTGAGTTTATTGATTACTGATGCCTTTGGCAATGGTGTTTGATGGCTTTGGTAAATCTGCTCTGATTTTTAGTCTGACCCTGAAATGAGCTGTGCAAGGGCTGAATCTATTTTGTGGAAAGGTTCAACCTTTGATAGCTCTTTTGCAGTTCAGACTGAAACTCTGAGAGAATTTGTTACTCCACTGACATAGAAGCCATTGGCACCACTGGCTTTAGGACATATATTACTTATGTATACTATTTACTTACTTATATTACTTTCTCTGCGGTAATACTCTTGCAGTATATAAATGGACAAACCTGTACATTTATCTCTTTGCATGTAATCACACTCTGTGGATTTAGCAGGTTTAAGCTAAAACTTCAAGTTGCTTAATATAGAATGTGTAAAACAATTGGCTGGGAGATATTAAGTTGAATTTTTCCTCCATCACTGAGCCTTATTGACTAAGTTGGTTCCTGGCTTCTGCCAGCTAGGTCTTGTTTGTTTGTTTTCTGCATCAAGTACTAATTCACCTGTGTCATCTCTAAGCCTCTGTCTGCACAGTATTTACAAAGGCAACAAGGTCTTCCTTAGAGCCAGTCAGTGAGTTTTGATGGCACTGATGGGATTTTCTCACATTCAGGAGAAAATCAAGGAAAAACAGAAGGACCATTATACGCAGAAGATATTTTTTGATGAGTAAAGCTTTCTGGAAACTGAGTTGTTGGACAACTGGCAGTCACCAAGTCAGAACAGAAGTTGCCTGTTTTGTCCAGGACACCAGTCAATCCTAGATGCATGGGTTCCAGGAATAAAATTTAAACTGTGTACAGAGTTAACAGCTTTCTTCTCTGTCAGCCATGGTTGAAGTAGCCCGTGAGAAGAAGACGAAAACTAGCTAGCTTCAATCTTTTACTTTTAGTGTTTGCAGTTCCAGTCTCTGCTAGATTGTCAGGTTTTGGACTGGAATTGTTCCAAGGGTTGGAGATAGAATCTGAATTGTGGCTTATGCTGTCTGCCTTCCCAGTTAGAGAGAGACAAGATATCAAGGTGTGTGCCTCTCCAGTCTTCCTGGCTGCAGAACTTCGCCACCTCTTTGCAAAGATAGGGACATGATAGACGAATATTATCTGGTCCTACCTCATTACATTGAAAGAAACTGTGAATAGCTGGCCCTCTTTATTGGGAAAATGAATGGAGCTCATCCCAGAAAGTTCGATAGCTTGACCACATTGCCTTCTAAATCTCAGTGTGTTGTTCTACTCCAGTGCCATATTGATTCTTCAGAAAGGTTATACTATATAAAGACAATTTATCACCTATGTGCTTCATTTGTCAAAAAGTTTCTACAATCTGCAGTTTATGTCTGTATAAGCCAAACAGATCTTCCAAGTATACTCAAAATATATTCAAAACCAACCAGAGCTACTTGCTGGATGATTTTGAGAAAGATGTTACTGAAAAAAAGACAAAGTGAAATGGTGTGCCTCTTCTGAAGGTGTATTTTAGTAAAAGGGGCTGGGAGTTAGGTCGTTATCTTCTTATTAAATTGTAAACTTGAATGTTTTATAGCAAGGCTGAACTTGTTTATCAATTAAATCTGTGCTTCTTAAGCTATCTGATAGTGGGCAAACAGGTTTTTCCCTCAGTGCGCCAGGGATCAGCACTATATTTCTGCCCATTGGCTACAGCTGTTTCTTTCTTTCCTGCAAACTTATTGCAATGTGTCAGGCAATGGCTCATGGTCTATGGACAACCACTTTGGTAGCACTGAATTCAATTATATGTTGTCCAACTGGCAAATGCCCTTGGGGTGATCTACAAATATAAGACTGTAATACATTAAATAAAACAATTCAGTACAGAAAATATTAAACTATTAGGATGTTGAAAGCCTATAATAAATTTAACAGAGGTATGAAATAAAAAACTAAGTACTTGCGTCTGATAGATAAATGTAACTAAGGAGGATGCCAAATGGATCTGCCTTGGGAGGGAAAGCCACAGTGGGGAGGGTGGGGAAGATGGACATCACTCAGCAGGTACTTTCTGAACTCTTTAGAGGCTTGGTGTATTTGATCACAGTTTCAAGTGTGGAGTAGCTCCCTCAATTCTCCCACAGGTTGGTTTTTTTTTTTTTTTTTTTTGGCAAAAACATGCCTATGTTGATCCTCAGCTTGATTCTCAACACGACTCTTGATCATAACTGCAGTGGGTGGCTTCCATGTCACTGAGATTGTAAAGTCACTGTAGGCTTTAGTCTGAACTCCAAAGGAACTAGCCAAGGTGGTGAACCTGTTTGGCAGATGGGTTTCAGCACCTTGGATAGCTCATTCAAAGCAGAGCCGCTGCCCCGCTGAGTTGCAAACCATCAACCGCACTAGTTTTCTCACCTTTACATGAAATCACCTAAATGTGTTCCCTGAGCCTGAAGCATCCTCTGCCTCAGTGGTAGGGAACTTTTGCCTTTCCAGATGCTTTGGACTACAATTCCCACATTCCTTTGTCATTTCTATGCTATTTGGGGCTTTTGGAATGTGGACTCAAAATGTCTGGATAGACAAATATTCTCTGTTCTTGCTGTACTTAGATATTGCATGAGCACAACTGTGGAGGATTAGAGGATGCCGTGAAGTGAATTGTCAAAGGAAAATATAGCAAGGTGGGGTGGGACTGTGTATGTAAGATACTGAATCCTATTTGCTTTTTTTTTTAATAGACTGTTCTTCCAACTTACTTACAGTTTTGCTCGAACGTGCACATTTTGTGTACAGTCACAGAATCATAGAATTGGAAGATACCACAAAGACCATTGAGTCCAACCTCCTGCTATGCAAGGATACATAATCAAAGTACTCTTGACAGATGGCCATCCAGCCTCTGTTTAAAAACCTCCAAAGGAGGAGACTCTACCACACTCCGAGGCACTGTATTCCACTGCTGAACAGCTCTTATCATCAGGAACTTCCTTCTAATGTTCGGGTGGAATCTATTTTCCTGAAGTTTGAATCCATTGCTCCATGTCCTCGTCTCAGGAGTAGCAGAAAACAAGTTTGCTCCATCTTCGACATGGTGTCCTTTCAAATATTTAAACATAGCTATCATGTCACCTCTTAATCTTCTCTCTACGCCAAACATAACCAGCTTCCTAAGCCACTTCTCATAGGACATGGTTTCCAGGCCTGTTATCATTTTGGTTGCCTTCCTCTGGACGCAGTCCAGCTTGTCAATATCTTTCTTGAATTGGAACTGGACACAGTATCCCAGGTGAGGTCTGAACAAAGCAGAATAGAGTGGAACTATCTCTTTCCGTCCCCCAGACCTATACTCCTATTGATGCAGCCTAGAATTACATTGGCTCTTTTAGCTGCCACCTCTCCCTGTTGACTCATGTTCAACTTGTGGTCTGTTAAGACTCCTGGATCCCTTATACAGGTACTGTTGTCAAACCAGGTATCACTAATACTATATTTGTGCATTTCATTTTTTCTTCCTAAGTGTACTACCTTACTTTTCTCCCTGTTGAAATTTATTTTGTTAGTTTTGGCCCAGCTCTCTAATCTATAAAAGTCAATATGAATTCTGATCCTATCCTCTGGGGTATTAGCTACACTTCCTAATTTGGTATCAGTCACAAATTTGATAAACTATTCCATCCATCATCCAACTTATTGATAAAAATGATGAATAACACTGAGCCCAAGACAGAACTCTGTGGCGCCCCACTAGTCACTTTTCTCCAGGATGAAGAGGAGCCGTTGGTGAGCACCCTTTGGGTTCAGTCAGTCAACCAATTACAAATCCACCTAACAGTAGCATTGTGTAGACCACACTTTATTAGTTTATTTGCAAGAATATCATGGAGGTCCTGTTACCCTGATTTCTGGGGTCCCTTGGGGGACACCTTAATGTACTCCACGTGATGGGGAATGGAAACTAGCCAGAGCACGAGCAATAGTAATGCGAGAGGCAGGGTAACTAGCGGGGTCTTTTTACCCAGTTTTTGGCCAAGTCAAAAACCAAACAAAAATGTCCAATAAATGATTTTATTGAATGAAAGTCTCACACAGCAACGCAATCACTCACACACTCACTCAAGGCCTATTAAGAAGCAAAAGAGAGGAAACGGGATAGGGGAGTATTGAAGGGATTGTAGCTGGAGTAATACTGCATCTTTTCCTGAAGTCCTTGGTCTGGGGAAAACAGTGGAGAAGTGGGGCTCAGCACAGAGAGGGCTGAGGGGATTACTCAACGGACAGAGAAACGGTCTGCTGGGATGACCTGGAGTGATCCAAAGAACTGCTCAAAAACTGGGACTGTTTATAGGGGAAAAGGTAACTGGAGGGCTAATCCTTTCCCGGGGAGAACAATGAGTGTTGCAGTGAGAAAGAAGCTCCACAATGGTAACTTCCTTTGCGTGATGAGATTACAAGGTGTTGCCGAAGTCTCAGGATCTTCGGCTGCATTTGGTTGTGGTGTGACTTCATGTAAATAGTCCTCACCTGATGGGATATTTGCTCAACTTGGGGCAAACATGCCAATCCCCTCAAGTCGGCTTCGCAGGGGCTGAGGACCTTTTGTTTATTGTGGGTTTGCACAGCTTGAGGTCTCCTGGGGCTATGTGATGGGGATTTTACTGGCCTGACCCGGTTTTCGATTGTTTGACCATTGCTGCCTACATGCCCATCCAGGTGACCTCTCAGGCACATTGAATCATATTTTAATATCAAAATTGTAGACCCCGGGATAGGGTTTTCCCAGTGGAGTAACAGTCCTTGTCAAAGGCCTTACTGAAGTTAAGATATGCTATCTCCACAGCTTTCTATTTGTCTACCATGAATGAAATTTTGTATTTCATATGGCTGCTTGTGTACATGATGCGGAGAGCTGTGGTTAACTTTTCCTCCCCTTGTGTACTTGCAATGTGAGTTCAGGAAAGCAGTGTGGCTTAGCTGTTAAGAGTGCTGAGGGAACCCAGGTTCCTATTCTCTGCTTGGCCACGAAGCTCACTGGGTGGTCTTGGACGAGTCACTGTCTCTCAACCTAACCTTTCTTGTTGTGAAGACAAAAATGTAGGAAGGGAAGAGACCTTTTATGCTGCCTTGAGCCCCTTGGAGGAAAGACATGATATCAATGTAGTAAGCAAATAACTAAAACAATAACATGTTGCAACGTATGCATTTAGGGGTTTCATATGTACACATACAAATTTGGCAGTGTACACTAGATGTGTGTTCATGGTAAGCTCTTTAAAACTTGATGTTATCTCAGTTTACTCAAAAATAAAAATTGGTGGGGCTTACAGTAAAAATTACACCCTGAATGTGTAAATGTGAAGCAACCTTTATTTGTTTGCCAAGACTAAATAATGGAATTATCTAACAAAAACCAATCAGAAGCTACTTAGGAAAGGTTGGTATGGGGTGTGCTGCATCCCATCCCAGTTCTTTCAAGTTGCATGTAATCAGCACATGCAGCATTATATCTGTGATTATTACAATGTGTAAGAGAAATACAGATAATTTAAAAATATTGAGCTTTGCAGTTAAATCTTGCTCATTTCCAGCAGTAGATCTTTCAGCCTCACTGGCAAGCCAGCTTGATTTCTGTAGATTTATATATTTTTAAAAAATTTTGTTTTCAAGAAACTAGGTACTTGCAAACTACAGTTGCTATTTTTATTTCCCTCTCCCTTTTTGTGTGGCTAAGTTGCGGGGTTTTGTTTCTCTTTCTTTACGTTCCTTTCTCAGCAAGCACATCTGAAACTGTGGAACTGACTTTCTTTTTTCAGATGTATGAGGTGACTAAGGGAATTATGTCATTCTGATATTAAGGGTTCCTGTTTCCTATTTTTCTTTCGTTATGGTCTGGACTAGCACATTTCCTATGCCTGTTCCCCTGGCAAGTGAGGGCTTCCTGTTTTCTCACCCAGACATTAGGGTTCTGTCTACCTTTTCTAAAGGGTTTCTCTCTCCTACTTAAAAATCTGTTGTTTAAAAATGCTTTTTTTTTTTTAGTCATTTGCCATGCTGGGCCAAACTGTTCAACTGCTTATTAGCTGCATTTTGTTCAGGTAGAACAGACTGTGTTGATGGTGATCTTTTTTTTTAATAGCTTTTTTATAGGTTGAGCACAGTCCTTATGTTTTTCTTCCAAGTTTTGCTTGCGGGGGCGCTGCACTCTCTAACCAGGGGAGGAAAAGTGATAGATTGCAGGCAGCACATTCTATTTACTATGATCTGAATGTTGATAATGAGTTCTTTAAAAATCTCTCAGAATGTCAAGAAGTGAGGTGATGTTTTCAAATGGTTTTTATATATATAAAAGATTTATTTGCCTAATGTGCTTCATTTAAAAAAGCAAACAGACTCCAAGGTCATGGAGTCTCTTCTGAACAGGATTTCTCTAGTGTTCTCTAGATAATAGCAGTTAGTGTCTGTGGCACAGGAGCAATAAATTGTCTCCTGGTTTTACTCTAAACTTCAAAGAAGTGTTCCAAAGCTTTGGACCTGTTTTAAGGACTGGGAGCAGCAGTTTGGGTAATTGCTTTAAAATTCAGACTAAAATCCAGAGCAGATTCACCACTGCATTGATAATGATATCGTTACTGATATGTTGTTGTTGTTGTTTTGTTGTTGTGTGCCTTCAGGTGGTTTCTGACAAATGGCAACTCTAAGGTGAACCTATCTTGGGTCTTTTGGCAAGATTTATTTAGAGGGCGTTTACCATTGCTTTCTTCAAGGCTAAGAGAGCGAATGACTTGCCCCAGATCATCTGATAGATTTCCATGGCTGAGCAGCGATTTGAATCCTGGTCTCCCAGAGTTCTTGTTCAGTGCTCAACCACTATATCACACTGTCTCTGATTGTTGCTGTTCTTGTTATTAGCTTTATGTATATTCTGCTTTTCCCCCAAAACAAGGACACAAAGCAACTTACAAATTAAAACACAGTGCAATTGAAATATTAAAAATGCTCCACGTTAACACAGAATTGAACCAACAACATTTAAAAACAAGTGAAAGCACACAGTTAAAAATTATAAAAATAGAGAAGCTAAGCAGGGCCAACCCTACTTGGATGGGAGAGCACCAGTGAATGCCATGTGCTGTAGGCTCTGTTTCAGAGAAAGGAACTAGCAAAACCACCCCTAAGTATTAGTTGCCTCAAAAAATCCTATGAAATTCATGGGGTTGCCATAAGTCTGATAGGCCACTTGAAGGCACAAACATATTAAAAGACTTTCCTTTAAAACCTCCATTTCTTGTCAGAATAAAAAACTCTTAACATGCCAACAGAAGGACGACAGGACGGAAGCCATTTGAGCCTCCCTGTGAAGGGAGCTGAAGAGCCTGGAGGCTTCCATGCACACTCAGATGTGTTGATGAGATACAGAGTTTGTTCTCACACCTTCCACTGTGTGGAGAGGATGGGAGTCGCTGTCAAACATATCTGGTGGGTGCCAAATTTGATCTACAGCACTGCTTATTAAAATTTCTGGTGTGAGAGGGTAGAATTTTTTTTCTCCCTTAATACACCAGGGAACAGTACCATATTTGTGCCTGCTGGCTGCTACTTTTTCTTACCTGGAAACTCTCCATTTGATGACTCAGGGACCAGTACCTGTCTGTAGACCACCATGTTGCATCGAACTGGTTTACAGGGTTAAAGTCAGTAGTACAAACAACCCAAACAAAAAAAATTGGATCAAACCCAATACAATGTGTATTTAGGAGCAGCAAAACAATAAATTATGATACCATATTTTCAAAACCATGAGAAGTTTTATTCACAGGCAAACTATGCAAATTGAAAGGATCTTCTTGCCAGCTTCTACCAGAGGTTGGAAAAATTACTTTTGTGGGGCGATGATGGAGGATGAAGAGAGCATTGGCTAAGGACCTCATCCTTTAGGCACATTGATATGTCCTGAAGCCTCATGGAGCTTTATAGATGAGTTCTGGGGCATTTTATGGCATCTACCTTGTTTATACTGTATATTGTTGATTCCCAAACTTTGGTCCTTCACATGTTTTGGACTTCAATTCCCAGAAGCCCCAGCCAGCTTGGCCAGGAATTCTAGAACTGATGTCCAAAACATCTGGAGGACCAAAGTTTGGGAATCACTGCTGAATACCCCATGGAGCTCATTGTGTGTCATAGGTGGGACATATGTGGCCCAGCAGATGCTGTTCAGTTGAGACGTCTATCAGCCCTAGCCAGCATAATGGTGAGAGGACTGTGATGAGAGTTATGATCCAACCTGGAGAGCTGCATGTTCCCCATCCAACTAGATACAGTAGTCCCCCCCTTATCCAAAGTTTCATTTTCTGTAGTTTCAGTTACCCGTGGTCTGAAACTATTAGATGGAAAATTCCAGAAATTAATAATTTATAACTTTTAAATTGCATGCCATTCTGAGCAGCACGATGAAATCTTGTGTGTCCCACTCCATCCCACCTGGGACGTGAATTATCTCTTTGTCTGGCATATCCATGCTGTATATGCTACCTGCCTGTTATCTGCCATCACAGTATTGCAGTGTTTCTTTTCAAGTAACCCTTATTTTGCTTATATATATTTTACTTATAGGTATGTATATATAGGAAAAAAATACAATATATATAGGGTTCAGTACTAATCTGTGGTCTCAGGCATCCATTGGGGGTCTTGGAAAGTATCCTCTGTGGATTAAGGGAGACCACTGTAGTTGTAGTTCTTAACAACTGACCCTCTAGATGTTTTGGATTGTAATTCCCAGAATCCTTGTCCATCAACTATAGTAGATGGGGCATCTGGAAGGTTAAAGTCTTTGCCATATGCAGTACTAAACTAGACCATTTTCCTTCTTATCTTAGTTTTTCTAAAGTGTGAAAAGGAAAATTAACAGTCTCCTTAAGATGAATGCAAACAGGAAATGAACTCTTATTTGTTTAATAAATGGCCCTTATTTGTAACCTGGGTTGCCTTTTTAGAAATTAGTTTTACCATTCTTGCAAGGCAACTTGCTCCCTGTATTCTTGAAATAAAATGAGACTATTGAAAGGATTTTTTTTTTTGGCAAAACTGAAAGCAAAAGCTTTTCTTTTTCCTATCTTGTAGTAGCAAACTTGCACATGTCATTGCGGACCTGTATTTTTTGTCATTGGTTGTATTTGCAGGAAGCCCTGAAGCATATTCCACAGCGGGCTAAGCAGGCAGAAATGTCATTGATGGCTGGGGTGACCTTTTCCGTGACCAAAATTCAGTCAAGGAGGAAAAAGAAAAATGTGCTATTGCCTTTTAAGTCGAATTTGACATTTTCCTGACTGCATCTCAGATTCTTATGCCAAATAGCATTGGCACGTAAGCGCACAACATCTGTAGCACAGAAGCAGAAAAATTCTTGTAGCTTTTGAAGCTGTTTTGGAGGAGTGGGGGTGGGGTGGGGGAAAAGAGCTCATTGTGTCATTCAGATGCTTCCTATTTGCAATTCAAGACTGAAGCTTTTGAATTTGTGTATCCTAGAGCTTGGAAGTACAATATAATGAGCAACTACATGATCAGCAACATGTTACTTCGCAGGCGAGTGGGGGGATTAATAGCTAATAATGGCTTTACTTTTAAAAAGAAATGTAAGAGCTGCTAACATTCTTCTTTGGGGTGTATATCAAGACATGTTAGCTTGGTACTTCCAAAACTGTTACTTTGAGAAGTCAATTTGGAGAGGAATTTGGGGAAAAATTTTGCTATTGTATTTTTTTTAAAGTAACTAATGAACTGTAAGCATCATAATGAGCTATGCTTTTAATCAGTATTTGTTTTTTGGAAAAAAAGGGTAATGAGAAACAATAAGCTACTTTCCAAAAGTAATATTACTTTTAAAAGCAATATTTCAAGCTCTGGCCCACTTTTAAGGGCAAATTGATTCTGTCTAGTGTTTGTACCATGCATGAGACCCTGTACACACAATAACTTCTACTACTGTTACATTTATATCCTTTCCCCCAATATTGCCTTCCCCCCATTCACTTGTGTTTTGCCCAGGCTCACTGCCTTCCTTTCATGCACCCTGGCAAAAGGCAAGCTATTGGGAGGGGGCAGTCAGCTGTCCACAGAAGGCATATGTGCACCTTCTACATGCATGGAGCTGCCCCCTTGCATTTGCTTGCCTTTTGCCTGGGTGCATGGAAGGAAGGCATGCCCGCCTGGGCAAAATGCAGGGGAATTGGGTGGGGGATCCCTGGAAGGGAATGGGAGGGGGAACACTCACTGAAGCAGGGGGAAGGCAAGTGAGTGCCTTGCAAGTAATCAAATTCAAACCTATGAATGTGGAGAGAGGGAGGACTGTAACTGAACAATCTGTAGAATTAAAACCATTAACAAATATATTAGAAGGCAGAATAATATAAAAACAGCACAATAAAACAACTGTTAAAAGTCTATTGTAGTCAATTCCTGAAAGTCTGCTATAGTAGGAATCTTTTCACTTGCTGGCAGAAGGGAAATAAGAATGGGGCAGGAATAGACTCCCTGGTGAGGGAGTTCCAAAGTCTGGGTGCAGTCACCAAGAACACCCCCTTCCTTGTACTCTGCAAACATGCTTAGGAAGATGGTGGGATGTAGAAAAGGGCCAATGAGTAGAGAGAGGTGTGGATGCATCTTGCCTCCTTCCAAATTTACTGTCAGGACCAAGTAAAAACTGAGGCCCTTTCCGCATGTGGAGGGGGAAACGGGGGAAAATGCGCTGAAACGGAGCTTACCGGCAGCCGGGTAAGTCCGTCCCCATGCGGAGCAGTGCGAGCTCACTGTTCCGCAGTCCCTGGTGTCCAAAATGGCAGCTCCGGCATCCAAAATGGCGGCTCCCGGTTGGTGGAGGCTCTCCACCAAGTGGAGAAGCTCGCCAGCCAGAAGCCCACCCCTGGCAGATATGCAGGCATTCACTGGTGCGCGCCTGCAAATCTGCACCAGAGCGCGGGAACAGAGTGGCGCGCTCTGTGCTTTTGAAAAACCTGTAAAAACAGGTTTTTAAAAACCACACTTCACGGCCACTTCAGATCGCTCCAGAGTGGACTGAGGTTCGGAACTGCGACAAGTAGTCCGACCCAGTTCGCTCCCACAGTGCGGACGACCTCCGTCAGAGGTCGCACCACACCATACTACTTACCCCATGCGGAAAGGGCCTGTGCCTTGTTGAAAACTAAATCATTGGCAATGATGATTTAGCTATAGTCTTGGTTCATGCTAACCATAGCTCATCCAGCTTTGATTTTCCTACAAATCATATCTGGAGAAAACGAGGGCAAGGAGGGGAAAGGAGAGGAAAGAGTAGTGTGGCACATTCCCAGTCTTCCAAAAGCTTGCCAGGGTGGGCCAGAACAAACTTTTCTTTGCAGACACTGAAGAATACACCTTCAGTTACTCTGTGCACTAGTTCAGTATACAGATATTCCAGCACAGAATGTAGTCATGCATAGCTGTGCATGAATTTCTATATACTTGTACTAAGTTGTATGCATATACAGTGGCACCTCCCTGTTCATGAGGGTTGGGAGTGCAGAACCCTTGTGAAAGTGGAAAAATCGTAAATAACTACCCCTCCCCTCCCCCCATTTCATTCCAGGGCTCCCACCTCCATTCTCTTGTGTTTTGGCTTTGCACGCATTCTGTGCCCCAGGCAAGATGCATGGGAATGGAAGGGAGGAGGTCTGGAGGGGAGAAGGAAGGCATGTGTGAGCTTTCCCCCTCCATTCCTTTACATTTTGCCTTGGTGTGAGTACTTCATGCTGGGGCCAAATGCATGGGAATAAGAGGGAGGGCTCTGGAGGGGGAAGGGAAGGCTCACATGAGCCTCCCCCCGGTTTGTTTGCATTTTGTCTTGACATGTGTTTTCCCACCAGGGCCAAATGCATGGAAATGGAAGAGGGAGTTCCAGAGGGGAAAAGGAAGGCTTGTGTGAGCCTCCTGGCTATTCCTTTACATTTTGCTCAGTGTGTGTTCTTTTGCTGGGGCCAAATGAATAGGAATGGGAAAGGGGAGCTCCAGAGAGGAGATGCCTCTCCTGCCATTTCCTTGCCTTTTTCCTAGGTGCACTTGCCTCCCTTCTCTGTACCTGGCAAAACATAAGGGAATGGAAGGAGGAGAAGTGGGGGAAGACATGTGCACTTGTGAATAATCAAATTCGTAAAGGTCAAACCCGTGAATGTGGAGGGAGGACTGTAGCATATACCCCAGGGATATATACCATAGCATCTGAAAAGGGCTCTATCTTAAATAAGGAAGAATGGAGCAAAACGGGGCAGGAAAGTGATTCTTCAAAAGATATACAATAATGTCCACATTTTTATTCATTAGATACATTTCAGTATGACATTCACTGGGTATATGGATACCATAACCATATAGTGATATACATGTAACATATACTATTACATGCCTTCAAGTTGACTTTGACATAGGGCAACCCTATCGTATGATTTTCTTGGCAAGATTTGTTCAGAGGAGGTTTGCCATTGCCTTCCTCTAAGACTGGGAGAGTGTAACTTGCCCAAAGTCACCCACTGGGTTTCTGTGGCTGGATGGGGGATTCCAAACTGGTTCTCTGGAATCCTTCTCCAACATTCAACTCATGAAACCATGCTGGCTCTAAGCATATGATAGGGTGATATAATTATTCAGTGTTTCCTGGTGTGTGTGTGTGTGTGGAGGGGGGAGGCAAGGGAGAAACAGACCTCTCTAAGTAAACCTAAGATGTTTTGAGGAACAAATTTTTGTATATGTGTTTACCTATGAAGATGATGCTTAGTGTGCCCTCTCCCCCCCAAAAAAAAAGAGAAAGGAAAGAAAAAACCCTCTCTAATGCAGTGACAGACAAGTGCCATCTGGTTCTTGCTCTGGCCCACTTTTGGAGTGCTCCTGGCAGCTGTTTGGAGAAATAACTTAGCTTCTGTGCATGCAAGTTCTGTCCCTGAGGGCTGGCCTGGAGAAGGTTGTGCATAATTTGACTTGAAGGCAAGGTGCTGCTTAGCAGAGCAGAAAACTACTTTTAAATCCTGAAGAACTTTAGTAAAAAACAGTGAGAATATTCCTCCCCACTACCACCACTACTGTAGGAATCACAGCTCTATTGAGTTGTCAAGTATGTCATAAAATGTCTTCTGTTGCAGGTAGATCTCCAAATGGGGTAGAAGGCATTTATATAAAGTGGCTGAACATTTACATTTCTGATTTGCTAAAATGTGTGTCAGGGCATGCTAGTGTAACATGAAAAAATTCAGCCATTATGCTCTATTTATCTATCCTTATACTATTCTCTGAGCAGTGAGTTGGGTGGAAGGAAGAAATTAAGATTCTGAAAAAGTTACTTTATTGGATTGCACCATTGAGAATTGCCAAACCAGCATGATCTTGATTGGTGGCGGGATTGTCTCTGCTAGTAAAAATCCAAAAAAGTTACCTTTCAAACCCTTTGATGGGGATAAAGTGTTGGTTTAGGTCTGGATTCAAGGGGAGGCATACTGGGAGTTGTAATCTAAAAAGTAAGGTTAACAGATAAACAAAACATTGATTTAGGTTTGGCTCCATATCTTGAGTGACAAAGTAAGTACTCTCCTGCTAGATTTACATGGTGATAGCAGTAGGAAAGCCAGCGTGGTGTGAATGTTGGACTATGATTCTGGAGACCAGGGTTTGATTTCCCCAGTCAGTCCTGGAAATCTTGGCTGCGCCACATACTCTCAGCCCCAGAAAACCCCAGGATAGAAATAATAAAGCAGTAGGACACAGATAAATGGGTTTTAGAGGAAATCAAGCCTGTACTCTCCCTAGAAGCCAAGATGACTAACTGAGACTGTTGTACTTGTACATATTATTAGAAGACATGACTCACTAAAAGAGACAATAATGCTTGGCAAGGAAGAAGGCAGTAGGAAAAGAAGAAGGTGAATAGACTCAATCAAGGAAGCCACAGCTCTGAGTTTACAAGACCTGAACAAGGCTGTTGATGACAGGCCGACATGTACCTATCTCATCCACAGAATAGCCATAAGTCAATACCAACCTGATGGCAGTAAACAACAACAGACATCAGCAGACATCAGTGGCACTAGTGCTCCCAGGAGCACCGTAACAGGGATGCCATTATAGTTTCCCATAGTACTCCTAATGCAGCATCACTCTGGGGTGCCGTTGAGAAATGAACATGGTGGCTCTAAAACGCAGCCAGTTAATGTGAGGGTACGGGGCAGACATCAGCACGAGTTGTTCCTGCCAGGGTTCTGGCATCCTGGCAGCTGCCCAAGGGTGCTGATGCTAAAATGGAGTGGAAGAGAAAATTACTGGCTTCTACCAATACACAGGTAGGAATGGACATGAACGTTGGGGAAGAGGATCATAATTCAACTGGGGACGATTAAGCAGGCTCATAAGTTGTGCGGAATTTTAGTCTTTTAACTGTACCAGCCTGTAGGACTGAGGACAGTTCTCCCTCCACATTCACAGTTTTGACCTCTGCGAATTTGATTGTGAGACATGAGTTGTCTTCCCCCCTCCCCCTGCCATTCCTTTGTCTTTTGCCTGGGTGCAGGTGCCTTCTTTCTCCATACCTGGGCAAAAGCGAAGGGAATGAGAAGAGGAGAATGTGGAGAGGGCATGTGAGTACCTTCTTCATACACGGGACTGCTCCTCCCATTTGCTTGTCTTTTGCCTGGGTGTGGGTAAGGAAGCACATGTGCCCAGGCTAAAGGAAAGAGAATGGGTGGGGGCCTGGAGCAGAATGGGAGGGAGAGCAGAGAGAGGGAAGGCATGCAAGTACATTCCCTCTCTTGCTCATGGGGGGGGGGTGTTATTTGTTGTTTTTCAACTTTTGTGATGCTTCTGTGCCCTGAATACCCATGAAAGTGGAAGAGCCACTGTATTTTTCCCCTGCTTATTCCTGCTTCCGCTTCCATTTCCCTTCCCTTGTCTTTTTTCCTTCATTGGGGTGTTATCAAAATGGCAGTCTCCTTAAAACAAAGATATTCTCTTTTCATTCTTTTAATATCATCATGAATGGCGCTATGTCAAATAATACACGTAACTGTTTTTCACAGCAAACTAATTACATGTTACTCTCCATCTAGTGTCCCAAACTCCATTTTTTGTCCTTGTGTGTTTGGAACAGGGATGAGACCTTGAGATCAGAGGTAATGTCTCTGTTATGATGGTCTTGTGGCAATGCAGGCCATGTGGCTGTTTTAAAAGTCCCCTCCTTGCTGAAACCAATAGACAAGCAGATAGTGTTTTTTTCTTTACAGGTTTCCAGCGCCAGTCTGCACTGTGCTGCATTTCTTGTATTTTTAAAGCATAAGAGTACAGAACATGTTGCATATTGGATACTGGCTCTGGGAAACTGTAAGCCCCCTCCCATCATCCTTTCTTGGATGGTGACCTTACAAAAGTGGTTGAGTGTCTGGGAGAGGGTGATGTTCTCAGCAGCTTAAATGGGTCTACAGAGAATATTAGTTTTGTTAGGACTTGTGCCCAGACTATAACCATGTTTCCCCCGTTGGACAAAATACAAATGATCTGACCTAATTCATCTCTTAGACATGTTCTAAATACTAAATGCATCTTTCTACTTCTACTTTTCTGCCAAAACACCCATATATCTTTGTGTGTGTGTGCCGCCAGCAGAGTGATGCAATGGGATACCATTGGTGGGATGTGAAATGTTTTGCTTTGTTAAATCCAATATTCTGTCTGGTTTATCTTCACTTGCAATTGTGCCTTGCCTCACGAATCGACAAGAGTTCTTCTAGTCATCTAAGACCAGGGTTTTGAATCACCACTGGCCTTGGAAACTCAGCTAGTGCTACCTTGCGCAAATCACATTCTCTCAGCATCAGAGGAGGACAATGGCCAATCCACTCTGAACAAATTTTGACAAGAAAAAACTGATAAGGTAATCAAAGGTTTGCTGTAATTTGGAAACAAAGGCACACAGCAACAACAGAGAACCACCCAATTAAATCAATAGGATTTGTTAATTGACACCCATTGATTTCAATGGGCTTACTTTAGTTGAGACAAAAATTTGATCTTGTCTTTACTTTTTTTGGAAACATATCTCAGAATACTCCCAGTGAGCATAGCCAAAAAAGTTTCCAGTCTCTGAGCATACTCAACTTCTCTGCGGTCCTTTAGAGAACTGAAAAAAGGAAACATGTCTTAGAAAACTCAGTTAAGAATAGATTTCAGTAGCAGCAATTTGCCACAGCAATGAAAGAAATATAGCGAGGTTGCTTTTCCACCCACCGGGTGCCCTTAGCTTGTGAAGTGGTGGTTTAGATATTGATTGTTTTTGACCAGGCAGGGCTGTGAGAAAATTGTGTTTAAGGGGGAAATGATTACTCTGGAAATATTATGGAAATATGGTCTTAACTTTTGTGTGTGCACCTAAGTCATGGAGAGGACAAGTTGCTGAGAATGATACTTAGATTTTCCTCTTAACAGAGTCCTAACCTTGGATGCTTGGCTGAATCCTAGAATCTCTGATGGAGATAATGATGGGGACTCCCCTTTACCCATAATGATGGCTGTTCCCCTTAGCCTTCTGCTTACCTGCTCTTCTTATGAGGAGGAGGAGCAGAGGAATCTTGGCCCTTTCACACCACACGATTATAGCACTGCAGACTCCTGGGTCTTGTAATTTGGCACTAGAATTCTCTGGTTGAGAATTCTAAACACTTCTCTATTACCCTGATTACTGGGGGTCCTGGGAGGGACTCCAAAATGTGCTCTACTATAGGTGGGGAAAATTAGCTCAGAGCACTGCTTTAGCGTTACGAGAGGCAGAGTAACTTAGCAGGATCTTGTAACCCAGTATTTACGGGGTCAGGCCAAGTCAAGAAGCAGACCGGTTTGAAAATAATGAACGATCTTTATTAAATACAGGCACACAATGTAAGCAACACACGCACACAGATAACTAAGGAAAATAAAGGCGTGAGTAAGATAGCAGGATTTTCAGGGGGATAGCTGGTTCGGGTGATACGAAACCTGTTCCTGAAGCCTGGAAGAAGAGAGAGAGCGATGCTGGGGTTCACTGTGGCTCAGCACATGGAGCTGAGAGGAAGCTTGCCAAGCAAAGCGGTAGCAAGGCAGCATGGAACTCGGGAGTGATCCGAGGAAGGTCTCGGAACCAGGGGCTTTTATAAGGAGAAGTGTGACTGCAGGCTATGCCTTATTCGGGGACAACAATGAGTTTTGGGTGCGAGACAATGTCTCTGAAAGGTCAAAATTTAGCATGATGGAATCAGAGCCGAATTAACAATGGTGTAGCCAGTATGTAAATGTGCAACACTTGACAGTGGATGGTTCAGCCTTTGTCAAGTTGCCTGCTCGAGGCAGGGAGCCTTTTGTAGGCAGCGTGCATACATAACGTAGTGTTTGCTGGGGAGGTCCCTGAAGCTGCGATCTGGCTATTTCTGGCTTGCCTGTATTGTTTGAGAATATTTCAGCAGTTAAATGCTGAGCCTAGTTTTGTGCTTGTCGGAGGCCTCACAAACACGTAGAGAAGGGTGGTATGGTAAGGCCAAATTATGATATCAAAGTGATATCGGGTGCTATCACCGGGTAGGCCTGAACTGCAGTAACAGCTCCTTAAACTGCAGATTCCAGGATTCCATGGGATGGAACCATGGCAATTCAAGTATCATAACAGTGCTGTAATTGTGTAGTGTTAAAAGACTTTCTCTGCTGGTATCTTTGATCATGGTTCTCCTTCCCTGCTAGCTTTCAGGGAGCAGGATTTGAAGAAGGAAAATGGCTTGGCCTCTCACTCACCTCTCTTATTGCTCTTGCTATGCAAGAAATCTCCTCAGATGCCTTTGTCCTTGCCCATCAGGAGGCTCTTTTTCCTTTGAATTCTCTAGAAGTTTTGCCCGACCTCATCTAATTTTTTTTTTAATTTCACTCCTTTGTACGTTGCTTTCCTATTAGCGCGTACAAAGCTGGAATTATTGAAATAAACAAAAATCAATTTAAACCTATGAACAATCAAAAAGAGCAGCAGTTAAGACAGCATGAAACCAGCTGAGACTTCTTTTTTAAAAAAACAAAACAAACAGGCTCTCATTAGTTGCTGTAAAATGTTTCAAAGATAGTCTTCAAAACTGGAAGAAAAGGAACTTTCCAGTTAGATCTCCTGGGAGAGCGAATTCCATAACTGTGGTACTACTGGTCGGAAGGTTTTGTGCCTGATACTGGTCAAGTGAATTTCCAGTCAATGCTGGCTGAGAAATGGGAAGCTGATCTTAAAGCTCAGGCAGATTCACATGATCAGTGTAATATTAACAGTGGCATATCTGCTTAAGGACATTTGCTCAATCAACTCTGAATTCAAAGGGCTTCTTGTTATCTAGCATGGTTGTCTTATCTAGCGTGACCTATGCTGACAGTCTGAGTGCTTAGCCTTGAGCCTGGAGGCCCAGGTTACTGTAGTGACAAGGAGTGCTTTTGCACACACTAGTGTACCGCCTGTGCCTTTTCCTGGAGATATCTGATCTAGCCATGGTGACACAGACCTTACTTACATTCCATTTATATTAATGATGCAGTGGTTTGAGTGTTCAACTATGATTCTGGGAGACCAAGATTTGAATCCTGGCTTATCCGTGGAAACCCATTGAGTAACCTTGGGCAAGTCACACTGTCTCAGCCTTGGAGGAAGGCAATGGCAAGCCCCCTTTGGAGAAATCTTTTCAACTGAACTCTATGATAAGTTCACTTTAAGGTTGCCGTGAGTCAAAAAAGACTTGAAGGTACACCACAATAAGATACTCTGTCAGTCGCCTAGGTATAGGGGGCTGATAAGGGTGGTTCGCCCCCAGTGGCAATGTTTTTGGGCTCATAGCCACACTCCCACATGCCGCGGCCCCACCCCCATGCACAGTGGCCCCACCTCTGTGCACCGTGGCCCCACCCCCGCAAACTGTGGCCATTCTGCCTCCCGCCCCCCCACTCCAAGTTCCGTTGCTGTCCTCTGTGTAGGACTGCCTTTGCTGGGAACTCAAGAACTTCGTTTGGTACAAAGAGTTGCAGCCAGTCTTTTATCTGGGGCTGCGATAGGGACATATCCTCCAGCATTTTATTGATGAAAAGTGGGACATATATGGCCAAGCAATATCAGAATGTGGTGAAGATGCATGAGCACTCCTTTCACTCTTCCTTCCCTTCCCCACCAAGGCACAATGGAAGGTGGGGTAAGGGAATCTTCCCATGAGCACTCCTTTTGCCCCCTCCCTTTCCCGTACATTTTGCCTCAGCAGGAAGTTCTCCCCACCGCGGCAAAATGGAAGGGTGAGGGAATCCTTGCACCAGTGCTCCTTTCAGCCCTTTGCTTCCTATGTGTTTTGCCTTAGTGGGGTACTACTTTTTTCTCCCCTGAAAAATACCCCTTGGAAATAAAGTGTGTCTAATACACTGGTGTATCTAATATGTCAGCAAGTACAGTAATTTGTAAGCCTTCTTGAGTCAAGTTTTGGGGAAAAGTTGAGGTATAAATAAAGATGATATTGATGATAATGATAAAAATAATAGCTCTTTCCTTTTTCTTCTACTATTTAAGACAGTGTGGGAATCATGCAGCCCACCAAGTGTTGGGGAGCAACTTCCAGAAGGCCTTGCCAGCATAGCCAGGTGTGAGGAATGTTACAGTCCAACAGTGTTGGGAGGGCCACAAGATTCCCACTCCTGATTCAAGTAATTTGTTCCCAGCTTCTTTCCATTCTTATCTCTGTGTTGAAACCACTTACGTAAACTCTTAGCCCTGCAGCCCAAGTGCAGTGACTAAAGCTATCAGTCACTAGAGCTACATTTTGCTTATATTCATCCAGACTTCACCTGGCTTCCTTTACCCCTCTTCTCAACAGTTGATTTTAGATTGAGTAAACTCTTTTCAGGCAGTGGCTTAGCTTTTCCTTTTCTTGCTTGTCACAAATGCTACTTTGCTAGTGTTATGTGACTAAGAAGACTACAAGTCCATCCAGCACTGCTTTGGCACAGCCCCATTCATTTTCGTGCGATTAGTGCGAGAACAGAGAGAATAATGCTGAAATCGTATAAAGCTTGGAAGCCTGGCTTTTCAGTGCAGTACGTACAGTGCTGCATTTTAGCTTTTACAGTTTGTAAGATGTTGAAAGGCTTTCCCCCACCCCTCATGGCCCCAACAGGCTTGGACGCCAGTTCTCAATTAGCATGAAGTGAACATTGACCATCCAGATCCTCTTGGAGGCTTTGAAGTAACTGTTTCCTAGTTCATTAAGTAATTGCTGTTTCTTGTGCTATGCTTTGCTCCCCCTCCCCTGCCTGAATGCTCCCTTGCTTGCTTAATAAGACACATTTCAGACCACGCTGGGTCTTTATTATCTGCCCCCCCAACCCCCTGGAGGAATCAGCTTTTGAGTGGTCCTGGGGTAGCGACAGCTTGCGTGGGTGGTTAGGAACATCTGGAAGGAATGGTAACGTTAACTGCTCTATTGCTTGAAAGAGCACGTATCCAGACACTTACAGCCTGTGCTTTGAGACATTGGCTTGTTTGAAACATGCACCAAACTGTATGCACATATATGTGCCGGGGTTTTGGGCTTCCTTTTGATCTTGAAAGAGCTCAGTTGCCTTGTAGGCAATGCTCAACAGGGAGGATCAAATGATGTCAGTAGCTTGTGTTTGTGTGTTGGGGGGGGATATCTTTTTAGGAGGATTTATCCGCTCTTAGCAGCTTTGCACATGAATGATATTTGGAACTATAACAAACTTGTGGAGGAAGGCAAAGCAAGAAGTAAATGCATTTCCCATTTGGGAGTTGTCTAGGAAGGAATGTAATTTTAGTAGGTCAGGTGTGGAGAGACTGATTTTTTAAGCTGTGCTATGAGCCACATTCTGCTAGGATTAATGTGCTGGGGAGTATTTGCAGTAGTAGAACAGTGAATCTGCTCCAGGTTTTAGTCCACGTTGGGTTTCACTCTGGGAGAAAGGTGGTATTAGGGATGGATGGGCAGACAGGTGGGGGTATCCAAGGGGCTGACTCTATTTTTGGGCACATGGCCCATCTCAGCTTTTTTGGGATATGACTCAGATATGGATAGCCACATTCAAGTTCAGACTAAAATCCAGAGGAGATTATTGAACCTCACTGATACAAGAGCTATCAGCCACCACTGGTTGCATTTTAAATTGGACCAGAATTTAAAATGGATGGAGCCACATCTTTCTCTCTTTCCATCCCTCCACACCTAGCAGACTGATGGAGTTGGAACAGATTCCTCTTGTCAGAGATCTAAACTGATCCCTTGCAAATAACTGCATGAAATTAAGCTGAAGGCTGCATGGAATTCAGCCAAGGTTTATATGTAGTTGCCTACCCTTGAGTTAGAACAAATTTTGAAGTAGGCTTAATGAACCGATACCTCTCCAGGGAAGATGCCTAATAAATTCATGTGGATTGAAAGCAAGAACTATGTATGAAAGAATGTTAACTGAATTAGCACTGACAAGCAGTTTGGTTTGGGAGTGGCTGGCCTACAGTCTGTGCCTTTGCTTAGAGCTGTTGCAGGGCAGCTGTGTTGGCCATAAAAAACTCAGCAAGATCCAAAAATCCATCTTGTGGCAATACCTTTATTGGGCCAACCAAAAGGCATAAAATGCATCATACTAATTCCATTCACAGGCAGAGATGGCAAATACACACACACACACACACACACACACAGACAGAGAGAGAGAGAGAGAGAGAGAGAGAGAGAAAATAAAGACACAGTGTTTTGCTTCCAGCTTCTGCGCTTTACTTTAGATGGCATATGAAACGTGTGCAGACAAAAAGTGAGGTTTCCCCGCCACAGTATGCTGATTGGGAACAAAGGCAGTAAAGCTTGGCTTCTCCATTCAAATTATTGTTATTGTTACATCTTGCGTTTTTCACAATTTGGGACGTAAGGTGACTTCCAACAATTAAAACATACATACTGTATATGTTCATGTATAAGTTTAGAAATTTTAATAAAAAAAATTCACCCCAAAAACCTGGGTCAACTTACCCATGGGTCAGCGTAAGTACTGTATCTTACCTCTTTATCAAAAAAGAAACCATCCCCTTCTCTGAGTAGAGTGGCAAAAGGAGAGAGCTTAGTCTATTTTGAGAGAACCTAAAAGAAGCTCCAACTTGCTCTACTCTCTCCACTGTAGTGTCGCTGGTAGCCTTTTTGAATGTCTGGACAGGAAAATGGTGGTAGCAGAAGCTCTTTGGCACTTCCAGCAAAGGAGCACCAAGAGAGGAGAGGGCACCAGTGTTACCCCAAAACATGGGTGGTTCAAGGGTCCACCTGCGATGCCAGTGCCTCTGTGCAAAGATGGGGAATTATTATCTCACATTAGGAAGCCTGCCAGAAGGATGGGGTAACCTAATAAGATCTTTTACTCCAATTTTTACAGTACTTCTGCAGGGAAGAACCAGCCAGCTCAATGTATTTTATTGGGGGAATTAATCTCACACACACAAGATCCAAACAGTCATGCAATCAAACCAGGCTAACTGAAGGAAAAGGGAGGAAAGTTTTGGATAACAAGATATCAGGGCACAGTGGGTGATATTTACCAATCTAGAAAAGCAGAGAGGAGGCAGCGATGTGGGTCAGACTCATGTCTAAGGACAGTACACAATCAGGAATTGGAGCAGCAGAGTGATGATCAGAAATAAGTGTACTGTTAGTTGACTGGTCAAAACTAGTGATTTATATACTCAAATTCTGCCTGGAGGGAAAGGGTGTAAACGGCTCTCCAGCGAAGTAAACAATGGAGTTTGCAGAGTGGACAATGAAGTTTGGAATGGGCTAATGGTCTTAGCATTAGGTGACAAAGGGCTAATGATCAGCCTGATAGCTTGGTGCTTGTTGGACAGATTATAGGACAAAAGAAAGGTTTGCTTGGTCAAAGGAAGAGGAATTTAAGACAATTAGTTTCCCTGGTAATTTTCTGACTATGACTTGGCTACGCCCAGAGGTGTGTTCTGACCTAATTCTCAACACATATGTTTGGCCAGTCTTTTTCCTCTTGTCCAGCTTGGCCAAACAGCCATAGCAGGGCATGTTTTATATTTATGCCAATTAATATATTTTACCAATTAAGTCATATTCTGCCAATTAAACTGTATCGAAGTGTGGGGGTGTATGGCCTGGTAACATCAGTGTTTCTTTTAGGTTCTCCTGGAATGGATCAAGCCCTCGCCTTTCGCCACTGTACACAGAGAAGGCAATGGTTTCTTTTTCTGATAAGAGCCAGAGGTGGCTGGACCCCTCAGATGACACTGGCACTTTGTCCTCTTTGTGTAATGACCATCAATTTAACCACAGGTCATATGAAAATCCATATTTTTGGCTCCAAAACCTGCCCTCGACTTATACATGGAGTTGACTTATACATGAGTATATACAATAGTTAATAATTCACAGTATAAAAAAGTGATTAAATTATCAAAAAATTAAAGTAAAAACCAATTAAAACACAAACCATTAAAAACATCAAGTAAAAGTCCAGCACATTATATAAGGCTCCTTTCTCCTAATAAAAAAATAAAAAATCAGTCCTCAAAGACCTGCTAGAATAAAAGGGTCTTCACTTAAGTGTGGAAAGATGTTAGGAAGAGTGCCAGTCTAACCTCTCTGAAAATGGAATTCCAGAGTCTGGGAGCAACCATGGAGAAGGCTTTCTCCTATGTTCCTATCAGGTGTACCTGTGGGGATGATGGGAGAGAAAGAAGAGATCTTCCCAGAAGATCTCAAAACACAGGGAGTTCAATATGGGAAAATATAGTGCTTCAAGTAAGCTTTGGAGGTCTTAACTAGCATTTTGAATTGTTCTGGAAATGGACTGGCAGCTAGTGGAGCTGTTGCAACAAGGGAGTTGCATCACCCCCCTAAGAACTGTATTAGCATCTACCCTGTTAGAAGCCAAGAACCATGATGATTGAAGAATACCTTTTGTCTCTTTGGCAGGTCTCCATATTTTCAGGTGTGACATTGAAGCAGGTCATCTCAATTAGTGTTTGAGGTGTTAATTTCTCAGAAAAACAGTTCCAAGCATGTGACACAGAATCCACTTCCACTTTTTACAGCTCAATTTTGTATTTGCAGTTCAAGATACATTATAGGAGCAGCCATGCTTACCATAAATCAAGACAAACAACAAGTTCCAAAATACATCCTGTGGTAATACCTTTGTTGGGCAAACCAAAAGGTGTAAAATATATCACACTAGCTTTTGTAAAATATAACACAATAGCTTTTGAAGAGAGCTAGTGTAGTGTATTGGACTATGATCCTGGAGACCAGGGCGTGAGTCCCTCTTGGCCGTGGAAACCCACTGGGTGGCCTTGGGTGCATCACACGCTCTCAGCCGCAGAAAACCTCCTGATAGGTTCATCTTAGGGTCACCATAAGTCAGAAATAACTTGAAGGAACACAACACACATACAGCTTTTGAAACTTCACAGGCTTTGTCAGGTAATGATGGTAAAAAAAACCCTGATGTGTTTGAAGGAAGTGGTAGATTGAATCTGCTTTCAGGACTGTAGTGTACCTCCAATTTATCCTATAGTGGATTCAAAAGACCTTGCCTTACCTTATTCCTATTACAGTTTGTAAGAGCTAGGAGCATTTTCTTGAGGGGTATCTACCTTGAGTGATGCACCACACTGACTGGGCAATTTCCACCATGCTGTCACAATTTCTCTCTGTGTGTATATTTACAAATCCTTTGTTGTTCCATCTGTAGTTGTTTGTTTCCAGGGAATCTGTTGTTGCTCCTGTTGTTAACTTCCAGGATTCTTTCTTCCCCATAAGGGAACATTCAGAAATGTGTTTTTTCAACCTGCAACCAGGTACAATCTATTTTACCGTCTAATTCCTACCCATTCCACTATGTGTGGAGGCCAGGCTTCTGTCTACCCAACAAAATATAGTTGAAGGAAAAAATAGCTGTGAATGTATTGAAAAGTCAATATTAGTCTTTCCTCTCTTATTAAGAGCAACAGAAAAGAGGAAGAGAACTCTACGTGGCTGACACATTGGTAACAATTTTTCATGGGAGAGGGATAGAAAGGAATATATAGGAATGGATTCTTTTAACTGATATTCAAATAGAGTAAGAATCTCTTTAGAACTGAAAAGCTGATAGTGGAAAGACTTTGTAGCCTTTATGTACTGAGAGAAAGAGATGGGGGTGGGTGAAACAATCTTTTCACAGAAAAATAAGGAGAAAATGGATTTTTGAGCAAGAACGGGTACATAAAATTCAGAATTAAAAGTATGCTCATCCCCACCTCCTCCTTTTGCCTCTTTCTGTGAGCTCCATTTCTCCCCAAGCAAGGAAATCAGCTATATTTTTATCTGTCCCTCCTGACACTTTCAAAGCCTCGCTTGTGTCCTGATTTCTCTGTGAGGTCTGAAGAAGTTAAATTAATTTTTAATGTTAAATGAAAAGTTTTTTTTTCTGGAGGTGGGAGGGGAAGAGAAGATAGTCAATGTGTAACTTAGGGTTTTGTAGCTTTCTGGGTGTGTGGAAATGACGCTTCTGGCAGAGAAGAGACCCCCCTCCCTTAAAATCTCTGTGACATTAAGAGTTTTCTTCTAGAATTTAAAAGACTCTGGAGGGATAGTAAATGCAGAGATAATCGGGCCGCTCTTGATTTTTGATTAACTCTGTCACTAAACCATTTATAATAAAAGACCATTCCAAAGTATCTCTCTTTTTTTGTGTTAGTTTTTTTTCCAAAACGTAGCTGCGGCATGTGCCTCCTTAATATAATACATGAAAATGAAGTCTGTTTCCTTATCAAAGCTTTGCAGCTGGCTGTACTTTATCAAAGGGCTGCTTCTAGGGCTTAATTTGAACCGGGGCTTACCAGACTCCTGTTTTGAAATTACCTGGAATATGAGAAGCAACAAGAAGGAAAATCTTGTTTCTGAGCATGCGCAGAGTATTTTTCTTTATCATGGAGAATTGCTTCTTCCCAGTCATGTTTCTCTTGAATATTTGGTACGCAGAGTACACAAATACGCTTACATTGTATCAGCCGTGATGGCCAAATGTGGACAAAGCATGGCTTCCTGCTACGTACTTTCTGGCAAGATATATTTAGGAAAGGATGAAGATCCCACTTGTGTGTGTGTGTGTGTGTGTGTGTGTGTGTAAAAAGGAAAATCAGTGAGATATGTTGCATGTGCTCCTGTATGGTAGTGTCAGTTTTGTGGCCTTAATGTGGTTGCTAGTCACAATAAAAGTAGACCCATTGACTCAATGTAGCTAACTGAAAGTGTTCACTTACCAAGTTCTCATTGATTCAGTGGGTCTACTCTAATTGGAAGTGGCAATTGGATTTAGTTGTATGTTTATTTTGAAGATGTATGAGAACAGCTTCCCCAACTTGTCTAGGATCAAGGGATGTGAAGTTATGTTGCTCTTCTGTCAGAAATACTCAATATAAAACAAAGAAATAAGAAACCATAAAGATACAACACAGAGCAAGAAATCCAGGTCAGATGAAATAACTTCTATGTAGCCTTGAGCTCTGCCCTCCCACTCTTTTCTTTCTTCTTAAAGTAGATTCTCATCTGTTCATTAAAGAACTATTAACTTCCTCTCAGTGTTTGGAAAGATATTGTGAGAGCTATCTGTATCCTACAAGCTTGCTGTTTATTGGAAATCAGATAAGAACATAAGAAGAGCCTGGAGGAATCAAACCAGAGGTGTCCTTAGTCCAGCATCCTGTTCACTCAACGACCAACCAGATGTCTATGGGAAGTCTGCCAGCAAAACATGAGTACAACTGCATCCTGTATTTCACATTCCCCAGCATCTGATAGACATGTTGGAGGGCCCTTTCTTGTAAGGAGATCCATGGGGTTTTGTAGGCAGCAACAGGGAGGGATAAATTTTGTCTATTGTTACTGTGGCCTATGCTGCTGTTCCCTGGCACACCCTGTTTGATTGCTTGATCTCCTGTGGTTCTCGTTGTTCAAGTGGTTAGCAAACATGCAAAGAGGCTCAAGTTGTACCAGACCAAACTGTCCTGAAAATAAAGGATGGAAGACTGGCTTGGATAAACCCTTAAATCTTGGAAGGGAAAAGTGTTAGGCCTCTAGTTTTGAAAACCAAATTTCATCTAATTCCTGAGGCTAAGCAAGATTGGCATTACTTGATATTGGATAGGAAATCACCAAGGAACAGCAGGGTTTCTCTTGGTAGAGTTAGTAAAGAATCCAGCCTGAATCCCTGGAGATCTATTACTGCCAGTCAGAGTTGACAATACTGGGCTAGTGCGTTAGTATAAGGAAGCTTCTTACCTTTTTGGTATTCCCACCAAGGCACTCAGGTCAGGAGGTCACAAGGCCAGGCCTGAATGCCTTCCCTCTGCAAAAAGAAGTAATTTTTCTATTTTTTTTCATTGTGGGGAAAAGCTTGTCCTGCTATTAAAAAAAAAAAAGTTAAGGTGACTTCTTCTCCAAGGAGTCTTGGGGCAGTAGTGTCCAGAAGGGGTGGACTTCTCTCCCCCTGATGAAAGGAAGGAAAAAGTTTTCCATAGACAAGCAGAGGAAAAAGTAAGAAAAAAAGAGTCAGAGTGAGAAGAAAAAATGCACATGAATGCTCCAAAAGGCAGAGTATGTGTTCCCAACATTTTTGTGGGACCAGGGCACTTTAGCAGAATTTCAAATAGTGTTGTGGTCTTACCAAGGTGGGCAACTGGTATCATACCCCAGAGTCTTAGTATCTGCAAGTCTGGAATCGAGTCAGAAGAAAAGATGTTTTTACTAGCATAGTTACCATCATTTGTACTGGTTTCTGTTTGTTGCTTACTTGGATTCCCAATTAAAATAAGGCCTCTGGGTGAATGTACATAATTTAAACCACATGTTATAGATAATTAACACATGATAAAAAGTAAAAAGCAAGATATAAAAGCCAAAGAGGTTTTCAAGCCCATCCTAGTTCTATATATTAGCATGAACTACTTACATCTAGTAGAATTCAGGGAAAAGAAAAAAAAACTTTGGAAGAAGGCTGGCAGCCCCCTGTCCCTTGAAAAGACTTTTTCTTGAGCTCATGGGAGATATGCTGAATGGCTGGGTACTATGGTACAGGATCAGTGTTAGCTTGTAGCTCCCATATCAGTGGGGTAGTGAATCCACTCCAGCCGCTGGACCCTTGGATAACTCTTTTACAGTTTGGACTAAAATCTGGAACAGATTTACCACCCCAATGCCATGGGAACTATTGGGACACTGGGTAGGAAGGATAGAGGAGAAGATTGCTAGCAGGGGTTGGTTACGAGGAACATGATTCCTTTGTAACAACAGCTCCACCAGCTGCCAGTCAGCCCTATACAGCTCAGGTACAGGCTGTTGGAAGGATTGTATCCTCCTGTTACCCTGAGAACTGGGGGTTCCGGAAGGGGCTCCCAGATAACCAAACAACAACAAGCAAGATGGGGAAATTAACTCGAGCACTCTCTTAAGCTAACGAGAGGCAGGGTAACTTACCCGATGTATACAGCGTCAGGTCAGTGAGCAGTCAAACAGTTTATAATGGCAACGATGATATTTATTAACAAGCAGGCAAATTAATGAGAAAACACAACCTCACAGCTAACTAGAAATAGGAAAGAGAGTTTTTTGGGGAAAATGGGTGATGCGCCACCTTTCTCATAGTCCTGAAGAGGTCCAATTGAAGAGAAGGAAACCGAGCGTGGCGGCCGAGGGGAGCTCGCAAAACGAAGTGACGGCAAGGCTGGATAGCACTCCGGAGCGGTCCGAGGAAGCTCTCAGAGCTTGGGGTTATTAGGGAAAGAATGACCGTGGGCTAGTCTGGTCTTGGGTGAAAACAGTGAGACTGGAGACAATGTCTCTGAAAGGTCAGAATCTACATGATTGAGTTAAGGTCTGAATTGACAATAGTATGGCCAGTATGCAAATGCAGCTAGCTTGGCAGTTAAGTACTTAGCTCATCAGGATGCCCGCTCGGGGCAGAGGTCTCTTTATGTTAGCGTGCATTTGTAATGAAGGTGTTTGTTTTGGGAGGTCCCCTAGAGCAGATCTGGTAGTTTCTGGCTTGCTTAGGTGTAAACAGAAATGATTCAGCATTTAATAGCCATGCTTAGTGTCACGCTTGTTCGGTGGTCCCGCAAACACTTGGCTGGTGACAGAGCAGGGCCGAATTATGATATCAAAATGATATCTAAAGGTTACCAAAGGCCAAGCCAGTTCACGGTGGTCACACTCCCATATTGTTGTCGTATGCTTTTAAGTCATTTCTGACTTATAGTGACCCTAAGGCAAACTGATCATGGAGTTTTCTGGGGGTTGAGGGTGTGTGATGTGCCCAACCCAGTGGGTTTCCATGGCTGAACAGAGAATCGAACTTTGGTCTCGAGGGTTGTTTTCCACCACACCAACCTGGCTCTCAAAGTATTTACGGGAAAGTGTCTAGCCCATATCAGATTAGGAGTCTGATAGAATATTTTCGCATTTGCTGTTGTTGCGTGCCTTTAAGTCATTTTTGACTTATGGCAACCCTAAGAAGAGCCTGTCATGGGTTTTCTGGGACTGAGCGTATGTGGTGCACCCAAGGTCACCCAGTGGGTTTCCATGGCCAAGTGGGGAATTGAACTCTGGTCTCCAGGGTCGTAGTCTAGCACTCAAACCACTACACTATTCTGGCTTTCCTTCCCATAAGAACCTGCCCAAATTCTAAGAACTTCCAGGGGGGCACTTACTTACCACCTCCATAGGCCCATTTGGTGGTAATGTGAGAGAGGACCTTCTTTCTGCCTGGCTTCTGCTACTCTGAGACTCCATTCTTTGGGAAGTTCACTGGCTTCCTCCTTGCTGTCTTTCCACTACAGAGTGAAGACCTTTCCATTCCAACATTGTTTTATATAATGGATTTTCTATTTCAGTGCTGTGGTATTTTTAATCTAGGCTTTTAAATTGATGTTTTATATGGTTTTAATTCTATAGACCATTTCATATTAATTTTAACCTTGACTGTTTGCATGTATAGGTGGGTTTACTTGTTCTCCTTTTGTTCTGTAAGTGGCCTGAGTCCCACGTTTGGGGAAAAGATGGGATATAAATAAGGTGATTGATTGACTGATACCTGTGCTTAATATTTGGAAATCCATTTTTCCTTCATCACCCCACACCACATGTTCCTGAATTCAACAGGGCACTTCTTTAGGAAAGAGGCTTTTCAGGAGCCCGGGAGGGCTGTTAAGTGACAGTGAACAGAAAAGTCATCTTCCATCAGTCCCTTTCCGCAAGCTTTCTCTTGGTGTAATTTTATATGGCTTCTAGATAGACTAAGATGCAGCAGTATGAGGGAGCTTTACATTGCTGTATATTCTTTGTCTTGTGTCAGTTTTCTGCAGTACATGGACTTCAGTTGTTTCCATACCAATGCTAACGTGATGTAGGGTTTTGGACATTGGATCAGGACTTTGGAGACTAAGATTCAGATCTCTGCTCAGCCGTGGAAACCCATCAGGTGACCTTGGAGAAGTCATACTCTCTCAGCCTCAGAGAAGGGCAAAGGCAACCCCCCCCCCAAACAAATCTTGTCAAGAAAACCCTGGGATAGGTTTGCCTTAGTCAGAAATGATTTGAAGACACAAAACAGCAACAAGATACAAATTCTTTTAACATTTCAGGTATAAAGATAACAGTTTGGGAGTCTGAAGGCCAGGGTAAGAAGAACCCTGTGGCCCTGTGCTTACTGGGGGAATCTGGCAGAGGAAGTAGAAAAAAAAGAGGAAGTCTTCCATGCTCTGGAAATACTACATTCTGTCAGTAGCAATTTAATTCTGTCAGTTAAATGTCTGAAAGCAATAGCCTCCAAATCCAACATCTCATTTCTGGTTTCTAAAGCAGAGGTTTTGGGAACGGGCTGTCTCTTCCTGTCTTGCTTATAGCCTTCCTAGAAGTGTCTGGCCCACCAATCTTGGAAACACGATGTTAGATCAAATGGACCTTTGGACTCATACAAGAAAAGTTCTGTTCTACTGTTGCTGTTGAAATCAAGAGGTAGAGTTTGGGAACTTGGACAGGGCCCAGGATGTGGTTGGTTGGGCAGTGGTTGGCTGTGAGGTCTTAGGGGAAACTTCAGTAAGAATATGTGCTTAAAGATTCTTTGCGAATATAGATGATTCTTCCAGATTCTCAGTTGTACTGTGGTTCTCTTTCTCAGAGGAAGTTTCTTGAGGGTGGAATCTGAAAGCATTCACTTGACTGTTGTTGTTGTGTACCTTCAAGTCATTTCTGATCTATGGCAACCCAAGAATTTCCCCATCACCGGATTTTCATAGCAGAATTTACTCAGAGGTTGTTTGCTCTTGCCTTCCTCTGAGGCTGAGAGAGTGTGATTTGCCCAAAGTCAACCAGTAGGTTTCCATGGCCAAGTGGGGATTTGAACCCTGGTCTCCCAGTGTCCTAGTTTGACACTCAAACCACTACACCACACTGGCTCTCAATGTTTAATGTTAAGAAAAATGTTGTAATGGGGTAGCAGGAGGGAGAGAGGTAACCAAGCAGCAGGATCTGCCTCCTGTCCTCACTGCAGTTCTCCAGGGAGGCGGAGGGGAGGACAACAAAGCATTGTTCCTCCTTTTTCTTCTCTCTTTCCCTCTCTCTCTGAAGAACTTAAATGGGGAGAAGAGACAGTCCCTGCTATGAATCACCTCGTCGCTGCTCCATCCATTTAATGGCAGTAGCTGCATCCATAGGGCTTCACTGCTGCCTTTGGTTTGGGACAGATTTTGGACAAAGTACAAATGCCTAGTGAATAGCCTCTTGTGTCCTGTCTGAAACAAGACATTTACAGGATTCCAGTCATCTGGCTTTCAACTACTTGGTCAACTGATTTAATTAAATACTAGCGTATTTACCTGGCATTGCCTGGGATTTTATTTTCTCACAGCTAATTCTTGTTAGAAATGCCTTAGGAATTACCTTACCTTACCTTACCTTACCTTACCTTTTGAATTAGATGCAGTTGAAATACACAGGTTTGAGATCCTGTGTCTCCAATTCCCCAATTTGTCTTGTTCAGTGCCTGTCTGTAACTTTACCTCATATTCCCCAATCCAATCTGTATTCAGAGTTATTAACATCAGAGTTTGGGTTCCTGAGGGAATACACTGCCCTCCTTTTTCTGCTGGGCCTTGTCTCCATAGCAACTGGCCTGAGCTCTCTGGCTGAGAATTCTGAAGGCCCCTCCCTGAACTGCCAACCCTAGGATCCCATAGAATCTTCACAGCCAGCCAATTATATGAGGTCTTCACCTGCCTGACAAACAGACAAACAGACAAGCTCACTCACAAACTTTGACTTTTATATAGTAGATAAATAAAGCTGCATATAAAGAAACTCTCAATAATTTTTTTGTTGGAAATTATTGGGGATAAATCTATGATCTGATAAATGTTAGAGACCATTCTTTGTAGGATGGAGGGGACATTTTGAAATATTTATTTTTCATTCCCTTGTGACGTAATACGCAAGAAACCAAATCACTTTTAAAATGTGTCCTTAAATCTCCATGCTAACCAATTAAAGCTGGCCTTTGTGGATTAATCAACTTTGATTGAGTCTATTCATTAAACAGGTCAGTGAAACATGGTCTCTTATGAAAGCAGCTTGAGGAACGCTGGCCCTTTACCAACAAGAGCCTAAAGATTTCCAGAGGGATAAGTGAATGTGCATTCCCACCCTGTGAGCTCACACCCAGAGTTCGTTAAAGGTGACACAGGGATTTTTGAAAGCAGCAATATAAACAGTGGTGAAATACCGGTGTGAAAACAGCAGTAACCTCACCCATTCATTCCTGGAATAGTAGGCCTACTCTTTATAGCCTCACATTTTTAATTCTTGGGAAGAACACTGAATAGTGTGGCCACATCAAAAGATTCAAACGGAGGTTATTTTTATATCCTTGAAAGCTCATATGGAAATAGGCTGACTAATATTACATGTGTGGAAACTACTTCAGGTGTATTTCTTTAAAAAATTAGAACCCTGATATCCATCAGTCAGGGCTTTGTGCAAAATGTCGTATATCTAGAAAAAAGAGTATATGTAAGTGTTGGTAAATCTCAATTTTTCCAGTCTCTACAAAAGTTGGAACAGTAAATCAGTTTTTCATCTTATAGCTGTTGGGAGTTTTTCCCATCACAACTGTTAGAAACTTCAGAGCTTTCCTATGAAAGCTGTGCAGCTTACCCAGTAATGCAGTTTTCTGGAAACCACACAACCTTTTCTCAGAACTGTGCAGACTTCTCTAAAATTCTGCAGCTTTTAGCATGAAAGGAAGGACGAAAGGCTGACCAGGAACAGATACAAGATTCCTCAGACTGTCCAAAAAGTTGTGCAGCTTCATTCTGTTTTGTCTAATAAACACTGAACAAGTATAAAAGTCATACACATAATGAAGGTATAGTACACATAATGATGATATGATTGTTGTTGTCATGGTGTGTACCTTCAAGTCACTTCCAACTTACTGCGACTCTACGGTGAGATGTCTTCTTGTCAAGATTTATAGTCTGGTGAGGTACTTAGAATTAATAATGCTCGATGGCAAGATTTGGAGAAAAAAGTGTTTGTCAGCTGACTTCCTCTGAGTCTTAGAGTGTGTGACTTGCTGAAGGTCACCCAGTAGGTTTTCACAGTCAAGCAGGGATTTAAACCCTGGTCTTCTGGAAACCTAGTCAGTAAAACTCAAACTGCTACACCATGCTGGCTCTTGTTAATTTTGTTAGGGACAGTATTTCTAAGTTTCCTTTACGCTCAAAATTGTGCTTCCCTCAGGAAAATAATTGGCCAACCTGAGTATGATTGATTTGTGGACAGCATTTGGTATACCATCTGAGGGAGAGGTGATCGTTCAGTGTGTAAGCCACATATCTTTTTATGTTGATATTGGTGACACTAGAAAAGGGCACTAGAAGGCACTAGAAAAGCTCTCCTAATGGAGATAATGTGGGGTTGTAGGAGCTCTACTGAAAGAGCAGGTTGTCCTACAGCAAATCTAAGGTTATGATATGGAGTGTGTGTGTGTCCATGTATGCATGTGTACATGTGTGCACTCACACACAACAGCAAAAGTAAGAACAAGGTAAAAGGCTGGAAACACACCCCATGAGGAGTGGCTTAGGAAACTGGGTGTATTTAGCCTGGAGAAGAGAAGGTTAAAAGGTTACATGATAGCTGTGTTTAAATATCTGTAAGGATGTCATATGAAAGATGAGACAAGCTTGTTTTCTGCTGCTCCAGAGGCTATAACACAGAGCAAAAGATTCAAACTACAGGAAAGGAGATTCCACCTAAAAATTAGGAAGAACTTCCTGATGGTAAGAGCTGTTTGACAGTGGAATATGCTTCCCAGAGTGTGGTAGGTGTTCTTCTTTGGAGGGCTTTAAGCAGAGGTTGGATAGACATCTGTAGGAAGTGCTTTGATTGCATATTCTTGCATGGCAGGGGGTTGGACTCAATGGCCTTTGTGATATCTTCCAACTGTATGATTCTAATATGCAGTATATAGATATTTATTTTACTTATGCCATCATCCTTCTCCAAGATTGTCATACATAGTTCTCCATCACCTTTCCCATAGTCACTTTATTACCACCACAATTATGTGAGGGAGCATGACTAAGAAATACAAGGTTCAATGTCATTAAATGGCTAAATGGAGCTTCAAATCTGGATTTCTCTATTTGTACCCAAATACTTCGGCATTTTGGTTCTCAGAGGAATTATGTACGTACAGGTAGAACCCTGAAGCTTACTCTCTATCTATCTAATGAACACTTTACCCATCATAATGAGAGCCATTTTGTTTTACAAGCATTTTGATCAAATAACAGCAAAGTGCCAAGGGTTGGACATATGGATAAAGACATCCTTTCAGATTTACTTGTAGTGGGTGGGACACTCTGCACTCCAAGCAACATGTTCATACACCTAGCATGAAAGAGGTGTCAATGAAGATGTCCATGCCAAGATGTGGACTCCAGGAGATGGGGTCAGCACTGTGTCCCTAAAACATAGAATCAAACAAAAGCCCTTTGTACAATTAAAGAGTCAAGGAGGCTCAGGAGAAGTCAACAATTGCACCATTCCCTCGATTTATTCAAATCACAAATATCAGCAACATTTGACACCAAGTAGCTTAATTTGCTTGATTTGTTCCTGACTTTGATTTTTTAATGAGTCTGGATGTGTGTGGGTCAGATGAGTCATGGCAACAAGAGGATTAATGTAGGTCAAGAAATGGGAACCTCTGTCAGCCTGAGTTGTTCTTGTGTGCCTTCAAGTCATTTAACACCAAAGTATATTTTAATTCTTGTTATTTGCCTTTGCTTCACGGACAATGATGGGTGGTGGAAAAGAATCAGAGCACAACAGTGGAACATGCTTATGCTGGAAGTCAAATCCATGGAACTTAGTGGAACACTTTTCTGACTAAATAGCAGTTTATACAAAATAGAAGATCAGTTTGTCATTTGTTACTGTCATCTGCCTTCAAGTTGTTTCGAACTTACGGGGACACTAAGGCAAATCTATCACAGGGTTTTCTGGGGGCTGAATTTATGTCATGCGCCCAAGGTCACTTAATGGGTTTCCATGGCTGAGCAGGAAACTGAACCCTGGTCTCCAGGGTTGCAGTCAAATGCTCAAACCACTACACCACACTGGCTCTTGGTCTGAGATCCAAATACAATTTAGGAGAAGTCTGTAGGGTGGAGTAAGAGAAGCTACACTCCTGTGGCAAGTATGGCCTAAGGCAAAAGGGTAGAATGAACCCCCCCCAACATTATTTATTTAATTCATTCATATCCTGCCTTTATCCGAATAACAGGACTCAAGACATTTAACAACATATTTAAAAACAATATCAATTAAAAACTAAACAAAAACTTCAATAAAAGTGTAAATATAAAAGATATTTAAAAAGCAATTAAACAGTTTAGAAAGTTAAAACATTGAACAACAAAAATATTAAAATTCATTGGAAGACAATATAAAAGCACATCATTACAATCCCATCCCATTCAGTTTGTAAAAGCCTGGTGGCCCAAGAATAGTTTTCAGCTGGTGATAGAAGGAGAGCAAGGAGGAAGCAAATTTTGCTCGAGAGGTCTTACTTTGTTGTCAAGAGCCTTAAAGTTGACTCCAACTTGCACCAAACCTATATATGAGGGCTTTCTTGACCAGAATTACTCAGAGGTTTTTCCATTGCCTTCCTCTCAGGCTGAGAGAACAAGACTCAATCAGAGTCACCCAGTGGGTTTCCATGGCTGGGTAGGGATTCAAACCCTGGTCTCCTGGATCCTAGTCTATTGGTTCTCAAACTGGGGGTGCAGTAGTTTCTTGGCGGGGGGCACAAGACATTTTTTGGACATTATTACAGTTGGCCCTTGCTCCCTCATTTGGGGTGGTGGTGGTGATAGGATGGGGGAGCAGGAGGAGGGAGGGAAATTTAGGAGAAAAGAGGGGGTGGCAGAGGAGAAGGGGCTCTTCTCCATTTATTGTATTACAGCCTGTTCCAGATTTCTAGTGCCAACTCTGCAGCCATGAGGGGGTTATCCTTGTTTCCTTTTCCCCAGCCACTTCATAAGTGCACATGCTGGAGAAAAAGAAGGAGCCCTAAGCATGCCTGAAAAGGTTGCTGTATTTGTCATCCTCTTGCCTCCCTCTTTCCTCCCCTGTCAACCGCCACTTGCAAAGCTTCCCTTCTTCCATGATGTGATGCAGACTGTGCAATCACAGCCACACTCAGGGGACAACATCTGTGTGCCGCCTTCCTGTATGGAACAGTGGAGGAAGCAAGGGAGAGGTCGAGAGGGCAGGGATTCCCTATTTTGAACACTTCTTTGTGATCTCTTCCACCTTCTGGGGAGCAGTTATTGACTTCTGTGTGCACAAGTCCTTTTTTGGAAGTGCTTGTGACCTTTCATTTCAGAGGATTGTGTTTAACTAGATATTGAATATATTTAAAATTTTTAAAATAATTGTTCTAATTTGAATACTATTATTTCCTTATAACATGCACACTCAACAAACAAAATATTTTTATTCATATACTATGTCAAGTGGCGGGGGAGGCATGGGCACCCACATGCTGATGTAAGGCGGTCACAGGGATAAAAAGTTTGAGAAACACTGTCCTAGTCTAATACTGAAACTACACTGGCTCCTAAAAAAGCTCTTACTGCTAGTAACAAAAATAGGGATGGCCATCATGGAAAGCTGCAATCCAACAACTACTGGAGCATCTCACAATTCTCTTCCTTGCTCTAAATCTCTGGAGAAGCATTTATATTTTCTAGAATGGTGGTCAAAATTTGCACAAATTCTGGCAAACCCTCAGACAGTGATGTCATGAGGAAAGGGGCATGGCCATCTGGAGAGGTCTAGAGAGCCAGAATGGGACTCAAGCAGGGATGGATTTGGCCTCAGGGCCTGAGGTTCCTCCTCCCTGATGAAGATAGAACATTATATTTAGAAGCATCCTTTGTACCAACAGCTATTGTGATGTAGCAGTCTGAGCATTGGACTAGGACTCCCAGATATGAGGGTGTTTGAATCCCTGCTGAGCCATGGAAACTCACTGGGTCACTGTGGGCAAGTGATCCTTTCTAAGCCTCAGAGGAAGGCAATGGGAAACCCACCTCTGGATCAAACTTGCCAATAAAACCACCACAACAAACTTTTGTTATAGCTTTTCACAAAGTGGCCTCCTCCAGAACTACTGGGCTACATATCCCATAAAAGCCCTGCTGGCGCATAAGAGCCCTAGTACTGCAGTAGTTAAATGGTACTGCAGCCACAGCATTGTGAGTTTGATCTTGCAGGGCTTCTGGTTGGCTCAGTCTTCCATCCTTCTGTAGGTTGGTAAAATGAGTACCCAGCTTGTTGGGGGCAGTTAGCTAAACACATTGTAAACCACTTAGGGAGTGCTTTGCACTGATCGGCAACATAGAAATGTAACTGCTATTGCTATTGCTGAGGATGGTAGAACATGTCATCTCATGTGGCTAAGGAGCATGGGATGAAAAAAGCTGTTTTATACCATGGATCCAGTCCTGTTTGCTGTGTAATGTGGACCATTACTGTGGTATTTTAATGCAAATTTTACTTGATTTTAACCAGCTATAGTCCAGGGACTAATACAGTAGATGTTATTCTGATTCTGACTACCACACTGAGTTAAAAGATAAGTGCCACACCTTCATATTTCTTTACACAAATGATGGATCATTCCCCTGAACTTGGAACGAGTTTAGTACTTAAATGAGAGGAAAAAGAACCCACTGGAGATGATAAATTGAGATAATATCTTTAAATCTAGTCATTCTTTCTTTAAGTCTTACTTGACACTATCATTGACAAAGACTTATAGTAGATTGCTGGTAAACTGTTCCCAGTTCTGTAATGATCAGATTGAATTGAGAGTAATTACCCTAATAGATTAGAAGTATTTATGTTGGAAATCCATCTTGTCACAGCTGGTAATAATTTTGCTCAGTGATCCCAGAGTTAGCAATTTGCCATTTGTAGGACCCAAAGAACTATGCAGCTAGTTCAACTTGCTTGCAATGGGTGGGTGTCCTTTTCTTAAATATCTGTTGCCCAACATCTATGTGGCAAATCTTTTTTAAAGATGGAGACCTACAAAATTAGTCTGTAATCCACTACAAGGTTTATAAAGACAAAAAAGAGTAAAAAAAAAATCCCTCAAAGTATGCCTGAACCTAAAGGTGTTCGTGCTAAAACTTGCTGGCTGGATTTCAGACAGTATATTTTCAGTGTGAAGCAAACTCTGTTGAACATTACTGGAATTTAAGAAGGAGTGGGTGGTGGTTGTGAAACTCTGGATCTACTGTGAAGATTAAAGAAGCAATTCAGTACCTTGCAGTCTATAAACAGCTTAGATAGGAATGGGAAATAAAACCAGGGTTTAAAAAGCAGACTGTAGCAATGATGGATACACCCAGTGTGGAGTAGGGGTTTGAGTGGTGGGCTAGAAGGCATGGAGACCAGAGCTCAAATCCCTGCTTAGCCATGGAAATCCACTTGGGCAAGTCACGCTTTCTCAGCCTCTATGGAAGGCAATGGCAAAACTCCTCCAAATAAATCTTAACTGAGAAAAAACTAGGATAGGCTCACCACTATCAGTGTGTGTCAGCTTGAAGGCACATATCAAATGAAGCTATGGTTTCTGCTATGAAAAGCTTAAAAGTTTGAAAGACAGTTGTGTTAGGTATCTAGACAACAATGTTAACCTCTGGAGACCAGAAGACGGTAGTAAACCTCTGCCTCTGCTCAGATTCAACAAAGTCCAGTGCCACCTAGTGACCTGTATTATGTAATGACACTATCCACACAGTACTGGTATGTGTCATGAACAGATTCAAAACACTAGAGCTTAGAAATAGTATGTTGCAAATAATGATGTTACCTTCAGTGGAGTATCGGGGAGAGGTGGTGATGAAGGGCTAATAATATTGTACTTAAAAAGTAGTGTAATGACTTGTGACATCTCTAGTCTGTGTTTTTCCTGTAATAAATAATGTTTACTCAATATTTTAGGATGTTGCAGGGAGGAAATTTTTTGGTGATCTGGGATGAATCACAGGCCATTGGCTACTGTGGCCATTGGAAACTTTGGCTAGTTTGATTGGCAACAGCCCTCCCTAATCTCAAACAGGTTTTTTTCCCCCCTGGCCTGCCTGAAGATGTCAGAGATTGAACCTGGGAACAGTTGCATACAAGGCATGTGCTCTGCCACAGAGCCTTGGCCTTTCCCAAATGGTTTAACATGGAGTTACTGTGTATATATGTGTGGGTCAGGATCAGGCAACTCTATTTCCCTAAAGTTGCAGATAATATAGAGTGAGATGTTCTCTTTAGGACTCTTACTGAAAAGCATTTCTCAAACTTTTGTCTGGGGGGAAAAGGGGACCATGTTTTATACGCTAAGGCTTAGGATTTGGGGGAGGCCTCCCTCATTGCTGTGTTAATCTAGACCATTTCCCCCCAACTTTGAGTTCTCAGATCATGTTCGACTATAGTTCTAACCACAAATGACCATCATCCACACTAACTTGGCATGATGGAAATTATAAACCAAAGTCTGAAGACTCAAGATTGGGAACCATTGTCCTGGGATGTTCCCAAAGGAATGCCACAACTTAGTGATACTTTCACTAAAGCCATAATAGATTTACATTGCTGAAACTGATCTTTTTTTCTTATGTACTCTAAGTCAGTCACTGGTAAAATTCAATTTAAATGCATTAGAAATTTATGTGTGGCATTTATGTTTTGAATTCTAGATTTGTGACTCTTGGAAGAGAGCTGTTAGATCAGCAAAGTTTTTCTTGTTTCCTGAGCAACTTTGTTCATGGAGACTTTTCCCATGGAAAGGTCTTGGGAAAAGAATCAAACACATTTGCAGATGTGCCACAACTTTTGCTAATTCCTGATAGTTTCAAATTTCTCATGAGAGACTAAGAATGATCACATACAAATACTACCCTTCACTGGACAAAACTTGCATATCTGAAATGCTATAGTAAGTATAAATGTTTATTGCAGCTACAAATAGGTCTTCACGTGCTAAGACTCTTGAAAACTGAATTTACATTTAACTGTATTTTATTTATCAACATATGCCAATATTCTACATCACCTGTTTATTTATTTATGTATGTATAACTAGGTAACATCTCCTGGCTTTTCTTCCTTTAGCGCAACTTAACAGTCAGCAGCCTTATCAGGCAAAGGAGGTCTGTTCAGCTGCCAGTTGGGGTCAAGGAGGGTGACATTTCTAGCCCTTCCCACCAGAAGGAAGACTGCCACAATCTGAAGCAGAACTTCTGTAACCATTCCTTGCTGCAGCCTCACTCACTGGTAGCGGAAGGACTGGAAATGCTCCCCCACCCACATTTCGATTGGCAGCTGAATGGACCTCCTCTGCCTAATCCAGCTGCTAGCTCTTAAAGTGAGCTGGGAAGAGGCATTTACATAGCTTGAGACTACGTAGTCTTACTGAATAGAGAGCAGTTATAGATCCATAACTCTAGGTAATGAATCTGTAACTGTAGTATAGAATCCCAGCCTTTATTTCTAGATCTTTTATAGCAACACTTAAGTAACATACAGCAATAAAACAACAGTAATCTCAAACAATAAACAACATACAACATTTAGATAATCCATATATAAAATCCCCCAGATCAAAAGCTAACAGAATCTAGGGCAAACCTGAGCAAGGAATTGCAGCTTCAGGGGTCATTTAAAAGACAGAACAGCTGTTGCCTCCTGTATAACAATCAGCTTGTCCAGGGACAAAACCTGGACTATCCAGAGATTCTTTTACCTCGCTGGAGGTAGCCTAAATCTCCCTATCAAGTTGGTAAAAGTTGGTTCATCAGTGTGAATTCTTTTAGGAAAAAAAAATACAGAAGCATACTGAAAAATGTTTTTTCTCAGAAAGTACTTAAAATAGCTGATGGAATAGGTCCAAAATCTTATGGTATCTTTCTTTCGGTTGTTTTAGAGAATGCATAAGATTTGATGACTGTGATTGTTAGACAGGTGGATTTGCATAGCATAACAGACAGGCAGAGAGACAGTATAAATTATAGTTTCATGTTTTGCAAAAAAAAAAAAAAAAAAAAGGACTAGGTGAAATAGCCACTCATCTCTACCTATCCAGCCAACCACTGCGTCTTAAACACTGGTGCACCACAGGCACACCTCTTGTGACTCAAATATAATAGAGGAATCCTAGTGCCTAATAACAAAAGAGCACATTAAGAAGCCTTAAAGATGCCATTGTTGGCTTTTTGACAAGAACACCATAAAATACTAGATGTGACAATCATGGAGTCTATATAAATAACATCTGAAAATAGCATGCAGCTAGACCTATTTTCAAAGGTCAGCAATAGGATGTTTTAATTACTTTTTTATTTCTCTTTCTATGAGCCAGGAAATGGGTCTTGAGGGCCCTTCAGATATTCCATTGGGAAGAACTTACAAGGAAGGAAAAGCTCAATTTGTTAAAGAATGAAACAAAAGTTTGCATGTAATCAGGATATCCCAAAACGCTATTGGACTGGTTTGATAAATAACCCTGAAAAATATTGAACTATTTTTTTTCCATTCATCATGCCTACCAATCTTTTGGAGGCTGTTCTGCTTTCATCTGAATATGATGCCCCTTCTAATATAATGTCTCTATACCTCTATTCACAAGTCAAAACTAGCTTTTACTCTTGTTATTATTCTTACAGAGAGATGAACAAGGGCTCAAACTAAGGAACCACACCTTAGGTTTGCTGGGAAGGGGTAGGGGGCTTTTTTGACTATAGTAATCTCTCCTTATCCATGGGAGATACATTCCAAGACCACTCATGGAAATTTGAAACCATGGATAGTTACTGAACCCTATAGTATCGAAGAATATGAAGCCTCTCTCTGGTCCCTGCAAAGCTAGAGGCCTAGTTCTGGTGGTGCCAGAGCCATTTCGTGTGGTGGTGTTGGTGATTAAAAGAGGTCCCTCAAAAACAGACTATTTCGGCAGTACTCTGTGATAGTGCTATTATTCCACTTTCAACATCGTATGGAATCCTGGGGTTTGCAGTTTAGGGAGGGCACCTTTGGCCTCAGTAAACTACAAACCCTAGAATTCCACAGACTGTTGAAAGTGGAATAATAGCACTATCACAGTGAGTGCGAAAATGGCCATAGTGAAGATGTTCCTGCTTGTTAGAGAGCATATGGAGACAGGCTTCTTTTTTTTTTAAACTCTGGAGTTCACAAAAATGGCCCTAGGAGATTGCATGTGGCTCACAGACCTGCTGTAGAAAAAGATTGATAGGATTGGTGAATATGCAACTATGTATATATAATGCTGATGTATAATTACTTGGCTTGGAGCAGAAGCTTATTTTCTTATACAGAAAGAAGAGACAGAAGGGTCAAGGGAAAAAGTGCATAATTTAAGTAAAGAATCTGTGTAGTATAGTTATGACAATATTGAATCTAAGTTCTAGTTCCCGCTGAATCATAAAACTCACTGGGTGATCTCAGGCTGTACTCTGCTCATCTCACCTCCCTTGCAGGGTTGTTATGAGGATAAAGTGGGGAGGAAGAGAGAGCAATATATACCTCCTTGAGTTCAGTGGAGTAAAAGTGAAGTACAGTCAGCCCTCTGCATTTGTGGGTTTGACATTCATGGATTTGATTATTTGTGAGTTTCTCCAACCCCTGCTCCCCTACCTCAGGAATTACTTCTGGGGGTAACTTTCCCTCTTGGTGACTCCCAATCAGGCTGCCCAGCTCTTTGAAAACCTCCCTCCAACTCTCCACCTCCTCTGCCAGCCACTGCCTGGCCAGCCAAGGACAGCCCAAAGCCTGATTTCTGAGGACCACAAGCCCTCTCCCAAAGCTCTCCGTATACCAAGGAAGGAGATGGGCAAGAGAAAGGAAGTACAGGACCATCATGCCAACCATCTCCTTTCCCTGACCTGGTTTAGACGTTGGCTACCCACTCAACCCACTCAGCCTCCTTCCCATGGAGACACAGAATTTGATACTTGCGAATTTTTCACTTTTGCAAGGGTCCTGTGCCCCTAACCCTAGCAAATGTGGAAGGCCAAGTGTACAAATGCAACTCCATTACACACACACACACACACACGTATATATAAAATATAAGAGGAAATGAGATACACTATTTGCTGGTGTATAAGACTCACTTTTTTCCCCTGAAAAATACTGTTTGTAAAATGAGGTGTGTCTTATACACCAGTGCATCTTATATGCCAGCAAATAGTATTTGCTGGCATTTAAATGGGATGTGTGTTATATGGTGGTGTGTCTTATATGTCGGCAATTATGGCATTTATTACTGGATAAGTTGCGGGTGGGAGGATGTGACAAAATTAGCAAAATCAAGATGGCTATGAAAAAGAGTTCCTGGTGATATATGCCGGGAAGTAGAGAAGTGGGGGACTAAATAAAGTAGTAGATCTAAATGCAGATACTACTTCACCAAATGATGGTGAAAGGGATAACTTGGTAGAGAACAGCTTTATACAAACTGTGTCATGTGGAGCAGATTGTGATTGATTGTATGTTCAACTAGCATACTTCAAAATACTGCCTGGTAAACACCACAGATTTACCTATGTGTATCCTTAAACTGTTGAAATGTCTGTCTTTGCAATCGGCAGGGCTGTGTGGAGGTTGCTGTAAATCACAATGAGCTGGTATGTAGAAGTGGCAGCTATTTGTTGCTGTTAACCCTTTCAGGATCATGCTAGAGCAGTCTTCCTCCATGTGCTTCCTTCCAGATGTTTTGTCCTACAACTCCCCTCAGCCTCAGCCAGCATAGCTAATAGGAATGATGGGAGGGGGTATTGTAGAGTAAAATATCTCGAGGGACTCGTATTGTATTGGAGCAGGAGAACAGAACCATAAATATCAGCTTTCACATGGGTGAACAAATAGAAACACACTGCCACCATATGTATATTTATAAATATACTTCTTTGAGTTCATGCTGTTGTTCCAGTTCCACAAAAGATGACCCAAGAGTATACAGAAAGCAAAATAAACAGATTACAGAATTAATGAGCAAATGGAATAATGTTAAGAAAAGCTTTCTCATTAATGAGCATTGCAGATTGATCTACAATCCTTTATTTGAGAATGGGAATTATGGTTTTAACTGTGCTTTTGTTCTCTTTCTAGGTCAAGCAGGTGTTGGTGAATGCGGAGGAGCAATTACAGTCTCCGAGAAAAGAACACGGGCTGCCCAAGTGATTTCTGTATGGACAGCTGTGGAAAGAGCCAAACATGAAGTCCTTGTTGCTTCCTTCCTCTTCTTTCCGGATTCTCCAGAGCACCTGTTTTCACTCTTCATTATAAAGGCTATTCTGTTATTTTGACCAAACCGCGGAAAAGAGAGAACTGTGTTTTATTTAAAATAATTTTTGGCTCTCTCTGTGTGTGTGTAGACACTTTTTTCTGCCAGCATGTCTATTGATAAAGTTGGCAGTCACCCTGATCCTAAAAGACACATTGATCAAGTTTCGGTCTCCCAGTCCAGGAATCAGTTCCTCACGTAATGGGATCTGGGAGTGATCACAATGCCCATCACTCCAGAGAATGCGGTGCTGTTTCTTCCCATCCTTTATCGATGGCTCCAAAACCACCTGAGGGGGGAAGGAGAAGAGCCGGAGCAGAGGCTCTGTCATTCTGCCATCAAGAAGCTGAGGGAGTACATCCAGTTGAACTTTCCAGTGGATGAAGGCAAACTGCAACATGGTACGAACCCTGTGGATGCTGAGATTTGTACTGTTTACCTCACCAAGGATCCAGGGAAGGCAGAGTCTCTCGGCCTAAGCTTTGGGAACATCCCTGCTTTGGGGGACTATGGTGACAAGCGGAGAGTAGGGAAAAAAAAGAAGGGGCATAAGGGTCCCGTACTTGATGTTGGAAGTATCTGGGTCACGGACTTGAAAAAAACAGCCCAGCAGGGAAATGTGGAAAAGTTCGCTTGAGAGATGAGATCCTTTCACTGAATGGACAGTTGATGGTCGGGGTGGATATCAGTGGTGCTAGGTAAGAGACTGTAAACAGACGTTAAGTAGACTTGAGTTGCAATAAATGGTGTGTGATATGATAAAGCAGGGGTGACGAGGCTGGGACCTCCAGATTTTATTGGATTACAGTTCTCATCATCCCTGACTGTTGGCCCCACCTGTGCAATTTGGAATTAAACATCTGGAGGACCACAGGCTCCTTACCTGCTGTGTAATGTTTGTCAATATATACAAGAAAACTGTATATAAGAAAAACAATAGTTACAGTGAAGCTATCAATATATGCTGCGCAACAATGGTGGGCCACTTTTAGTCAGTGGTGGCTTGTGGCTGTCATCTCAGTGGGATGGGGGGATCTATGCTGGCCTTTAATCCAAACATTAAAGGAGCTCCCTAAAGTCCTGAACCTATTTTGCAGGTAGGATTTATCACTTGAATAGCTCCTCAAGTTCAGAGTCAAAACCAGAGTGGATGCACTGATCTATTGACATAGAAGGCATTAGCTGCCATTGCTTGTAGCGTTCCAGGCAATATTAGATTGCAGCTCCCAGCAGCCCCAGCCAGCATGGTGAGCAGTCAGCAGTGATGAGAGCTGTACTCCAGTAACAGCCGGACAGCCACATGTTCCATAACTATGACAAGGGGAAAAACATCTTCCACAAATGAACTATATATTAATGCTTCTTAGCTATACAGCAAACATTTATGATTAATGCTTTTGGTTCAGGCCCCAAACATTTTGGTGCTCATCGAAATCAAGAAGAATGGGCCATTTTGCTTTAATGTTATTTGAAAATCTGATTTGTTGTCTGTCACCTCTACTTAGTTGGTTCATCATTATTGGGAGCTCAGATTCAAATCACTTCTACCCAGAGCCTGAAAAAAGTAATGTTTTTGGATTGTAACTCCTAGAATCCCTATGCTATAGAGATTCTAGAGCAGGGCTTCTCAAGCTGTCTGATGTGAGAGACCAGTGTTTCCCTAGTTTGTTGTTATTGTGTACCTTCAAGTTGTTTCCCCTTTGTGGTGATCCTAAGTTGAACCTATCATGGGGTTTTCTTGGCAAGATTTGTTCAGAGGGAGTTTGCCCTTGCTTTCTTCTGAGGCTGAAAGAGTGTGACTTGCCCAAGATGACCCAGTGGGTTTCCAGGGCCAAGCAGGGATTTGAACCTTGGTCTCCAGAGTTGTAGTCTAATGCATGCAACCAGTTCCATCTGGGTGCCCATTGGGTACAACTGTTTCTTTCTTTCCTAGAACCTTGCCATGTATTGGCAGCGGACGGCTTGTGGACTGGCACCAGGCCATGGACCAAGACTTTGAGTGGCACTGTTGCATGGCTGTAGTTTAGAAAAGTAACATTTTTTCCCAAGCTCTACACATTACCTCCAGCACTTTTCAGCTCACAGCTGGAATAAAACATGCAAAATAGCAAAAAATCACAGTGTCCATTATGAAGAGCAGAACTATACAAAACTGTTCTGATATACTTAATCTGTATAGTTTGCAGAGGTCACAAGACTTTATGAAAATCAAACATAAGCAGTTGGTGTATGAATTCCTGAGTTTAATTGACAAATCATAAAGCTCTCCCTTTTACCTTTCTTCAGTGGTTGTACTGCTATCACCAGGGACCTGAAGTGTGGGTCTTGTTAGCATAAGTGAGGATACAACTGAAAATGTTTTCAGAATCCATCAGCAGATGTCCTGAGGTTAAAGAATTAAAACATCCCCGTTGCCCCTCTCCACCAGCATGTAGCATTGAGACATTGGATGTATAGACGGGAAAGAGTCAGATGAAATCTGTGTGCTAATACTCCTTAACCACCCCCCATAGGGTTGAACTTGCCAAATACCAGAAGTGGGAGTGGTAAATCCCAGTGGGTTTGCACCAGTCACTGTGCTGGTTGGTGTTAAGCCCTGTAAGAATCAGGCAGGATTAGATAACTTTTGTTGGTGGAATTTTAACTGCTGTCCGTATGGTAAACATACAAGGGGGCAGAAATTGTTGGGGGAAAAGGAGTAGGGATAATTCCAGCTGCTGCTAACATCTGGTGGTTTGCAAGAATAACAGTTTCACACAAAAGATTGTCAAGTCTTCTAAACCATCAGGAATCATTTGCTTGCTTGTGGCTTGATAATTAATTTGAATCCTCTGATCTTCTTGGAATAGGGAAGAAAGTTTCAAAAGAGGCTCATATTTTTCTGTTATTAAACCATAGTTTTATTTTAGTGTTGATTCCTTGTTAAAAAATGGTTTGATGGCAGGAAGTGGGGAAGAATTAGCACTTTAGTCTGTTAAAGCAAAAACAACCAAATGTCTTGTGACACCTTCAAGAATAATGCATTTTATTTGGCATAAACTTTCTTGGACTGTACCTCACTCCACAAAAGGCAGTTGCAGCATCAGGGAAAAAACAGTCATTTGGACTACAGTTACCAGTGGCAAGTGGCTATGGGGATCCATCATGGCAAGGAAGATGCTGACGCACAGAGGTTTGGATGGAACGTGGGCCACAAATTTATTGGTTATGGCTGAGAAAAGATTGGCTTGGCGTTGGGCACAGATACCAAGATTGGGCAGCCTGTCTGTTGTCCAGTCAGGTGAGACTACCCTCCCTGTCTGCCTGCTGGAAGGAACTCCCAGGAGTGACATGGCCAGGATACAATGTGGACACAAGCTACTGTGTGGTTACCCCATCACCAAGGGGTGATATTGGCCCATGCCACCCCAGCTGGATGTGACCAAACAGCCTCAGCCTCAAAGTTCCTTAAAGGAATTACCCCATTAACTGTGAACGTAGGTCCTCAGGCCCATTCGCCCACAAATTGTCTGGTCCCATGACCAACCTGCCACTCCAAAGCCAAATGATGGAGTGAGTCTTGTAGAATCACTTTTATGCTGAGCAGTTGTTGTGTGTCTTCAGGTCATTTCTGACTTATGGCATCCCTAAAGTGAACCTATCTAGGGGTTTTCTGGAGCTGAGAGTATGTGATTTGACACTTCATGCTACCCCTCCTCCCACTACCACATCCTGATCTGGGCTGAGAATATAGTGCATATGTATCTTCTTTTCTTTTTCTGTTTCTTCATTTTAAAATCAAATATATAGTAAGGCAAGCTATGAAACACTTGTGCATCCGCTTTTTAAACAGAACTGTAATGTCCATCTTCTGTTGTGCTTTCTTTGACTCACAAGCATCCGGCAGTGCCTAAATTTTGCGTCAAAAATATATTTAATCACAAGCATGCATCTTAATTTTTTCTCAAGTTGCCTCAGGAGGGCACTGTCCTATCATACTTTAATCCCTTGTTTATGTGGTACAGTTTAGGATCTTCAAGCTGAAGCATCAAAAACACACAAGAGAACACCTTTAGGATTCTCCAGCCTCCTTTAGAGATATCTCCTCTAGGGTGAGACTGAGATACCAGTGTCCCTTTTCTGCATACCCTAACAGGTTTCTCCAATTTGTTCCTGTCTCTGTGCAAAATTTGTGCCTTTCCCCCCTTTCTGACGCTGAGCATGCACACACAAATGCAGACGCATGCATACACATACACAGCAATCACAATAATCTATCACAAAGACATAAGCAGAAATGTACACAAGTGACTTGTGAAAAGGTACAATTTTTCTCTGAGACAAACCCAAAATTACTTGTCTTTGGGTGACTTTTATTAAGGAGAAAAGAAAAAAGAGAGAGAGAGAGAGAGAGAAAGCATCTCATTTACCACACAAGGAAGAAGTCAGGATATACATCCCATGGACAGATGGGCATACTTTATTCCAGATTTCCTGTCTGCCAGATCAACCTACACAATTTGAATGTAGAAAATAGTTCTCGTATCTTGTATGAGGAAAGGAGGAGTTTTCCCATAAAAGCATATATTAAACAAGATGTAGGAGATATATATGAAACTCTTCAATTTAATAGAAGAAAATTGTTGTTGTTCTTATTATTGTTACTACTACTACTATTGCTATATTTATATCCTTCTTTTCCCCCAAAATTGGGACTCAAAGAAGCTCACAATTTAAAGAACAATACAAATTAAAAAGATATAAAATGTGAATATTGAAGAAGAATTAAACTATTTTAAATTTAAAGCAAATCAACAGATGTAAACTTCAGACCCAGTCTATAACTTTCCCTCAGCTTAGTTAAAGTGCTCCTCATAGTAAAGCTTATCTGTCCATGTTCCCGGTTTGCCAGGAAAGGAGGGGGACATAGCCCTTGTACTGGTGATGTATAGTACTATCCGTGTACCCAGTAAAGCTTTGTAGACTGGTGTTAGTAAGAATCCGGTCTCACCGTGGGAGCTTACAATCTAAATTTAGACAGCAGTAATGCAATAGAGGTAGAACAAGGTCAAAGATGCACTGCTGCAAGGGTTTACAGGGTTAAAGTATTGTGACTTATTTTATTAGCAGGGACAATGCTGTCTTCTCTTCTCCTCCTCTTTCTCTTCCTTCTTTTTCTTCTTCTCTTTATTTATATCCTGCTTTTTTTTCCTGATAAGGACTCAAAACCGTTTACAGTAATTTAAAAAGAAAGCATAGTTAAAAATAATGAAACATAAAAGTTAAAACACAAACATCAGATAATAATTTTTTAAAAAAGTTAAAATCCATAATTAAAATACAAACATTCGCAAATGCTACATAGTTAAGAACAGCCAACGTCTTTCATCAGCCAGGCCAAAATCATGTATTGAATGGCTGTTGAAATAAAAATGTCTTTGCTTGTCTATGGAAAGAAGGCAGGGAGGGTGCCAGACTGATTTCTCTGGGAAGGGAGTTTCAGAGCCTGAGATCAGCCACTGTAAAGGAGGTGGGACAGAGAGAAGGACCTCTCCAGCAGATCTCAAAGCCTGGGCTGGTTCATCAGGGAGAATACAGTCCTTCAAATAACATTTTCAGTCAGAGGTGCCCAGGAATTCAGCTTGGGATGTCTTGCATGAAAAGCATGTGCACATTTCTATTGAGCTTTTCTGTTTCTCCTTTGGGAATTTTGCTCCCACAATGCTTTGATTTGTGATTTGTGTACAATGTACACTTTAATCAGGAGGCCGGCGCCACTGCCCATGCTTCAATCACGTTAAAAATAACTGGGATGAGGATGCTGTGGTGCTCAGTGCTAGAGACAGATAGTGGTGTTTGGCCATCGCTTGTGTGCTCTGCCTGTCTGTGCTTCAACTTGACAGCTCGTCATGACCACTGGCTATGCTGGCTGAGGGATTCTGGGAGCTGTGGTCTGAACGTGTAACTCTTCTGAGTTTGCCTGGTTGCCGCTGCAGTAAGAGTGGTGGCTCCTAGCTTACCTCCAGTTACCTGGACGAAAGTTCCACTGAATCAAATAGACATACACGGAATTGCATCGTCTAATCCAGCAGAGCCTCTTCTGATGTTTTTAATTCAGCAGAGCTTTTATTACTTAGCTTTTGCTAACAAGAAAGAAAGAGTACTTAAAAGTACAAGCAAGCTTTGTAATTTCAGTATAAAAGTGAATAGTGGGCTTCAAAAAACCCTGTTGTATACAATATATGTTTGTTACAATTCTTTGTAAAATATTTGCAGAAAAAAATGAATATGGATTTATATGTTTCTGCTGCCAAGATTTCTTTCTGAACACTGTTTGTTTCTTTCAAAAACAGGAAAAGCAGTTAATTTGGTTTATAAGGCTTATTCCAGGAAATGTCATATTTTGAATGTGTGAGGCCATGAGTCAGGTGATCAGTGTTTCTTTTGAAGCTTGTGAGATCAGTCATCTGGGCAAAGAAATAAAACTGGGCTTCTCAGTTAATTTTTAAACAAACAGAAAGCCTGAAATGCTCCACAAATGAACATTAGGGCCAGATAATCAAGTCCTGCAAGCCCTTTCTCTGGGTGTAATATTGCTGTCCCTACAATTTAACAAGATTAAGACAGACTACTGTCATGGCCCATGGCTGGAAGTGTTTACAGGACAGATTTACTCTGGTTTTAACAACAACCATGTAAGCCAGAATTGTTACCACCCTTTTGTTATCTGTTCAAGCTGGGTCAAGGGGAACTCAGACTGACACCCTATTTCAAGCAACAGGGTTGCTCAGAAGGAACAAGATCAGTTTCTGGGGTAAGAAGCTTTCCAGGAGCAAAGCACTTGTAACGTTAGTTGTTAACTGATCTTGGAGCAGAATGAGGTACCATAAAACTCCATCCAGCAGGACAAAGATACTTGCTCTCACTCACCTTCAAAATCCCAACTCTCAGCCACTGTTGTCCCCTCCCCGATATGACTGTTGCATCTAGTACTGCCAGATTTCAGGGCCTGGCCCTAAGTCTCCAGTTTTTGAGGACCATCTCACAGATGCAAGATGAGGTGTAGATTTTCCAGTTTTAGTGAGCTCCACTCCAGACAAAAGGAAAGGGCAGTCTGCAAATATCCAGCTCAACTAATAGAGCAGCATCTTGCTACCATTTGTAAGGCGTAATTGATCTGTTACTGCAACTTGTAAAGACTCTTCAAGGGGTGGTAGTTTTGTATTTATCTCTCCTCCCATCAGGGCTCACCCTCTACTTTGTGGAACTGTGACACCAGGACTCACCTTCCACTCTTCTCTGCATCCATTTTCTGGCTAGAAGCAAGTATGCTTGATTAAATGCTTCTGATCTCATCTCCTTACTTCATCTTGATGTGGAAATAACCTTTTAACCTAAGATTTCTGGAAACTGGAAAATATATATATTTCTCTCTCTCTGTGTCTGTTTGGATGACAAGCTATACATAACTATGGCTGATACTTAGTGTACAATGCTAATTATGTCACTAGTGGCTGACTTTAGGTCTCACATTTTGGTTCTAGCATGATTCTGAACTGGCAGCCCTAACTGCATCTAGCAGCAGGAACAGAGCAAGGTGCTCCTCCATGATCCCTTGCCCCAGTCTGTTCCAGTGAGGCAAAGCGCATATCTAGCACGTGCTCCCCACATATACCCTGCGTGTGGTCTTTAGAACTGAAAGGAAAAGGACTGAATGTGCAGATTGACTCTAGTTGGAGTTGCTGAGAAACAGAAGTCTTGCACCTATGAGAGAGTCAAACTGGGCCAGAGCTAGAGACCCAAGGCATTTTCTGATGAGATAAGACAGCAGCATTTTTCTTCAAATGATTTCATTCCAAAATCTTAAAATGAAAAAGCAGATTCTTTAAAGGTAAGACAAGAAGTGCTGCCTTCATCTTAGCTATTGCCTGCAATGAAAGTCACTCATCCCCTTTTATATAAAGCTGAACTCTTAAGTAGGAGTAGAATTGATACCCTGTGATACCAAATGTAGTGACTACACCTGAGACTAAGCACAAATGAAGCTGCCTTACCACCAGTGGTCCTTCCACCGTCATTTTCTACCTTTATTGGCAGTGCCTCCTTAGAGTCTCAAGAAGATTTCCTTGCCACTTACTTGTTTTAAGTCAAGATGCTGGGTATTGATGGGGGATCTTCTACATTCAATATAGGTACAGTACTTTATTGTTAGCTGCACTGTGCTCCAGTTCAGGGCCTTCTCAGTGGCTGCTCCTAGGCTCTAGAACTCCCTTCCTAGGGAAGCTAGAATTGTCCACTTCTTCTATGGTGAGTCAAAGACTTTTTTTGAGAGAGAGAATTGAATGTTTTCAAAGAAAGGACTTTTAATACAGTGTTGTTCTGCCTTTACCTGAACTGTTTTTGAATTTTTTTTTTGTTATTTTTATGTTTTAAATTGTTTTTTGAAATGTTATTGACAGTTTATGACATCTGAAAGTTAACCTTCTGGATGCTTTCTCTGTAGAAAAGTTGGATTATAAATAAAGTTAGCAGTAACAACAGCCTGCTAACAGCCTATCGCCTAACTCATATTCAGGTGTTGTCTCTATATGTGATTAAAATTGCAAAGAGAGAGAGATCAGAATAGTTGCCAACCATGACACTAATAATCTATTCCTTCATGCTCTCCAAAGGCGGTGGTGGTGTGGAGTGTCATTTGTAGAAGGAAATCCACCAGTGCATGCACTGGGTTTTCCTCTGATTGGCTTGACAAATCTGTGTATGTTACAGCCTTTCAGTGTGATGATTTCAGCTGCATGCAGTAAATGCTGCTAAATGTTACCAATTGCATGGGAACTGATTACCATTCGGAGGCTGTCATTTGGCACTGTCTTCATGACAGGGACTCTTATCACTTTTGTGTGTTTTCATGAAGCACCTGGCACACTGTTGATGCCAAGTGTATATTAAGTAATGGCAGAACTCATGCTTCCAGGGAATATTTACTACTGGAGGAACATAGAAATGTGATGGTTGAATTATACAAAATTGCTGGATGTGCTGCAGCTCCTGTCATCTTGTCAGAATGTGATCACTAATTATTACCAGATGCACCAAAAGCTGACAAGTAGTCCACAAGCCTGCATTTTATTCAAAACGTACATGTGAATATCAGATCAGAATTTCTGATTGTGGAGGGATGGGATTTTTATATATCCACATGCAAATTTGAGATTGATTGAGAACTACTAACCTGCATACTCATTCACTCGTTCCATTCATTCACAAATATACAGGAGCAAGCTTTGTATTATTTGATGTGCTGGCAGTGACTGTGACCACATCTCCCTCTAGTGGCATGCTTAAGGACCTTAAGTAAGGTTCAATTATTTAAGGCATTTAAGGTGAGATGGTTTTCTGGTTCCTCATTATATCTACAGGAAAATGAGATTGCTCTGGATTTGAATTGATCCAAATAGGCAGTGTACATGGCCAGTATTGTCCCAAGATATTTTGCTGTCTAATAGCAATATAGCAATAGCATTTATTTCTATACCGCCTATCAACTAGTGTTATCTAAGCGGTTTACAATGTATTTTTTAGCTAATTGCCCCGAGCAAGCTGGGTACTCATTTTACTGACCTGCGAAAGGATGGAAGGCTGAGTCAACCTTGGAGCCTGGCAGGATTGAACTCACAACCTTGTGGTTGCAGTACTGGCATTTAACCACTGTGCCACCAGGGCTCCTAAGGCAAAGAAGAAGACTCCAATCACCCACCTTCTGTGTACAGAACCATACTGTACTGGTAGTTGAACCTTCTTTTACATTATCTGTGTCCCCTATTGCTCGTGGGGGAGCAGGTTAGTTTATGGCTGGGATGAGTGACCTTGTTGTGTCCAGGTGCCATGTTTCTGTGCCTCTGTGGGAATGCTCAGAAGGGTGCAAAATTACAAACAAAACAAACTGGAAGTGGCCAGAAATCCACTTCTGGGGCCCATTCACACAATTATAGCACTATGGCCATTATTCTGCTGGTGATTTCTTTGTGTGTGCATCTTCAAGTTGCCTGTTGACTTATGGAGACCCCATGAATTTCATAGGGTTTTCTTAGGCAAAGGAATACTCAGGGGTGGCTTTACCAGTTCCTTCCTCTGAAATATATAGCACCTGGTATTTGTTGGCACTCTCCCATCCAAGTACTAACTACAGCTGACCCTGCTTATCTTCCAAGATCAGATGGGATCTGGCGCCTTTAGGGTGCATGTGTACATAAATGTGGCTCACACACATGTAAATCTCTTTCTGGATGGAGCAAAGAGGGCTGTTCTCTTGCCTTTGAGCTCCATTCAGAAAACTCACACTACCTAGCAGCGATCAAATCCAGGGGGAAGCCCTTGATGCTGTCACTTATTACTGAGGAGGGAAGGGAGTGGGGAGGCAGTTCACACCATGAAGATCCAACTGCTCCAGGTTCCTGGGGGAGTGAGAAAGTGAGTACACTGCATTTGAGAGTGCACCCTTATTTCCTCCATCCCTGACCAAACTGAGACTAACTGCTTCTTCATGTTCTGAATTGCCTCCCTCCTCCTTCCTCTTACCCATCAGTAAGCAGGGGGCTCTGGGGCTTGAATGCTGCTAGGCAGTGGAAGGATACGGAACTGTACATACAGAGGTATATGCAGATGTAAGATCCCACCCTATGATTCCACTTTAACTGCCTATGAAATCCTGAGATAGGGAAGGAGTACTTAGAATTCTGTACCAGAGAACTCTAGAGTCTTGTGATCCTAGAAATCCCAAGTGTGACAGATCCCTTTTCCTGCAGTTCCAACCCTCAGAATCCTGCCACTCATCCTACCCTTGTTCCCTTTCTGGATTGGGTTTCTGGGCCTCAGGGTGACCCCTTATATGTAGTCCTGTGGCTGCACTGTTATGTTCTTTATGGTAGGTATGGTCTGAATCCTTAGGAGAGCTGAAAAAGACAACCAGAGACAATTTTGTAAAAAAAACAACAAAAAAACAAAACAAATATAGGTTTATCGAAACTCAGTAATGTAACACATTAACTCTTGAATCTATTCAGTCACAACTCCCTAGAACAGAATCAGTACTCCTTTCTGGCTAACTGTCCTGTATCTGTGCAATCCAAATCTTATCCCTGTCAACTGTCTCTTCTGTCAAATCCACTTGTCTTTGTGAGCTGCAAGCCCTGTTTGCTCTCCCAGAGACAGCCACTGAGAGAGGATTTGGATTTTTTTTTTTTTTTGCATTCTTTTCACTCACAGACCCCCTTCACAGCACTCCCAGAGCTGTGATTAGCTGCCCTCAGCCAGATCTGCCCAGGGCCTTCTTCACATCAGGTTTCTAAAAGATGGAGCCAAGATGGTTAAAGTGGAATGATAGTGCTATAGTTGTGCAATATGAAAGTGCTTCTGGTTTTGAAAAAGAGTTTTAAAAATATTAAACAATGTGGGGATGAGTGAGTCCAGCAACCTGTTTATACTGTTGATCCTGGGTACTCCAAGAAGAAGAATTCATCCTTTGTTTTTCCGAAAAGGGATTTTCAAGGAGGAATTAAAAAAAAAAAAGCTTGGGGGCACATGCAGCCCCAGCTACTCCTGATTTAGGGGGTACTTGGGGAGGTAATGTGGCATGCATAAATCTGATGCTTAGCAGAGGCTTTTAAAACAGAGGCTGGATGGCCGTCTGTTGGGAGTGCTTTGATGCGAGTTCCTGCATTAAAGGGGGTAGGACTGGATGGCTCCTGTGGTCTCTTCCAACTCTTATGATTCTGTGATTCAGTGAGGATTGTCCATGGGACTCAGCAGGAATTGGCACAAGAGGGTTTTACCACCGCTGTCCTCCAGCGTTTGCCATCTGAACTTGTTGCTCCTCTCTCTGCCTAAAGACTGGGGCACTGAATGTGTTTTTCAAAAGCAAAAATAAAGATCCATTAAATTTGTTGTTGTGTGCCTTCAAGTCTTTTCTGACTTATGGCAACCCCAAGGTAAACCTATCACAGGGTTTTTTTGGCAAGATTTGTTCAGACGCGGTTTGCCTTTGCCTTCCTCTGAGATTGAGAGAGTATGATTTGCTCAAAGTCAGCTAGTGGTTTGCCGTGGCTGATAGAGGATTCAGACTACTAAACCATGCTGGCTCTCACCCATTAATACTTTTGCATATTTAATATACCACCTATTTTACCCTGGTTCTCAACCAATCAAGCTAATTTCTAAAAACTTAATGTTATTCTGGTGTTGTGCACATTTAAATGAATCAGGTATGAAAGAGGATAGTGGTTTGTGTATTTCTTTGCAAATGTGTGTGTATGTTTGTATGTAAGTGCCTTGTATGAGAGAGTGAGGAAGACACCCTACCAATAAAGGCATGTTCCTGAGTTGTATTAACCAGCGTGATATATTAAGCTATATTAATATTATTAAGCAGGATTGCAAATTTTGAGCTACTTCATCTGTAGATCTGTAGATCATCTATTTAGTGTGCGTAAATGAGGCCATTTCCATACTAGGCTGTTATAGTGCTATTATTCCACTTTCAACATTCTATGGATGTTTGCAGTTCAGGAAGGGGCCTCAAAATGCATGCACCCTTTGAGGCCCCTCCCTAAACTGCAAACCCCAGGATTCCATAGGGTGTTGAAAGTGGAATAATAGCACTATAACAGTCTAGTGCGGAAATGGTCTCAATCCAGTCCGCCAAGTTCCTGTCCGGTAGTAGAGTGGTGATGCTTCTCATGAAACTGATCTAGGCTGTGCGCATAAGTTTGATCCCAGACTGGACTTTTCACTTTGAGGAAATCCACCTGAAGCAGCTATTGGCACATGTTTCCCCTTGCTGGAGTGGCATCCCATATTTATTAAACCAGGCACTGAGGTAAAGGAAAGCAGGAAGCTCTGAATCATAAATTCATCATCCTGATAAAACTGGATAATGTATTTAAAGAGCCATGAAATTCAATCATTTGCTACTTATGCTGTGGAGAAAGAGACAATAAAACAGATTTATATTGATGCCAATGTGTCAAGCTGGTATTCAGATGGGGAGGTCTTCAGAATCAGCCTGGAGTTTTCAATGCAAAATGCACCTATGTATTAAATAACAAAGAAGAGAAAACTAGATTCTTTTGCTGTTTTAAATTAGCATAGTTCACTGTGGAATACTGAAAGTCACATCCGTAGGCAGTTCAAAGATGCTGAATTTGAGACCCCATACAACCCACATGGCTACTGCGTTGAACCTGACTGGCAGAGCTTAGGAATAATGTAGGATTAGATAACTACCTGGACTGAGTTACTTTTGGAAATGGGATCATGAGATAATTGGTATAATGAATAATATCTTTCTAATTATATTTCAAAGTTACTTTTAAAAGGCGTTTTAAAAGGCATTTTCAGAGGAATTTTGACAGGATCCTTCCAATTTTTATTAGTTCTAAGGGTTAAAACCAGAGTAATGGGTAAGACAATAATTAATGCAATAGACTATCATTTCAATGTTGCAGTCATCTGGGGTGATGAATTCCTATGGCAGTATATCATACTTACTGAGGGCAGTGGATTACCTAAAGGAGTAGGCAAATTCTGGAAGTCTGGAGGAAACAATCAGCCCTGTAAATGCAAATGCACATGCAAATGCAAAACTATTACTGCTGCTACTACTACATACGGGGTGGGAGTGGGGGAATCCAACCCAGAAGTTTTGTTGCTGTTGTGTGTCTTCAGGGCATTTCTGATTTATGGCAACCTTAAGGCAAACATATCATGGGGTTTTCTTGGAAAGATTTGTTCAGAGGGGGGTTGCCTTCGGCTTCCTCTGGGCCTGTGGCTAACCCAAGCTCACTCATTGGGTTTCCATGACCAAATGGGGATTCGAACCCTCATCTCCAGAGTCATAGTTCAGCACTCAAACTGCTATACCGCACTGCTGGCTCTGTGGTTGGATGCCCATTTCTGGTTTCATTTTTCAGGGACTAGAAGAGCACACTGCAAGATGTAAAATTGCAATTTCTGGAACGTTGCTTGCAGTGGCAACTAGTGGCTTCCATGTTGATGGGGCGGTGAACCTACTCTGCATTATAGCCCAAACTTTACAGGAGTTATCCAAGGTTCCAAATCTGTTTTGGAGGGGATATACATCAGCACCCCGGATAGCTACTTTAATATTCAGACTAAAACTTCTAGTGGATTTGTTGCCTCACTGACATTGAAAGCAGAAGTACTCACTGCTTCCAGAATGAACACTAACCTTTCTGTGACCTAAGAGTGTGTGTGTGTGTGTGTGTGTGTGTGTGTGTGAGGTCAGATTGAGGGGCCATCCAAAAATGGCCCTGGTGGACTTTGCCCCAACTTGCTGTAATAGGTTAGCAGAAATACTTTTATTGCATACATTTCCAACAGAGCAATTTGCAGAAGGGTCTACAGTTCAGTGGGCAAAGCACTTGCTTTGCATATCAGAGTCCTCAGTTTATTCCCTGGCATTTTTCCTGCAAAGCTAGGAAAGAGCCCTGCTTGAAATCCTGGAGATCTGCTGCTAGTTAGTGTCAACAGGTGCTGGGCTGGATGGATCAGTGGTTGACCTCACGTGGTTTAAAGAAGCTTCCAATGTTCCTAATGCTGGTGGGAATCAGCGTATATGACATGTAGTGCTATGACTGACATGGAGCAGCAACCTAAATTCTGACATAGAGGATGAAGAAGGCAAGGAATCAGTTGGATCCAGGAGACCAGCATTGCACTGTGCCAGATGTAGAGCCCAGTTGTTACTCTACCATTGCAATAGCAGCACCTTTCTTCATAAGTCATGAGATCATGGGATGGAACTGTCCTGTTTCTACCTCCCCTTCCCTCTCTTATCGCACTGCAGGGTGCTGTATTTACATACCAGTGCCTGCTCCAACCCACATCTATTGGCCATGTTGTCTGATGAGAGATAAGAGTCCTCAAACTGTCTGAGATCTTTGGATATAGGACAGGATATAAATATTGTTATAATTAAATAAATAGTCTTATCAATTAGGATGGGTAGGTAGCATCAGGCCAGTATGTTACATCAGAAGACCAATGGGTAATTCTGAACTGAATTGGGTTTTAATAACCAAAAGGATGTTCAACAGGTAAGGCCTGTGTATTCACTGCAGGACTGCAGTAGAAAAATGTGACGACTGTCCTTCCATTTTTTTTCTGTGAAGCTTTCAGGGGGCCGCTGTCGAGGAGCAAAATGAAGGCACTGCTTCTGAACAAGAATTCTACTATCCCTCCGTGAAATTTTCCTTTGGCCTCCAAATTTCTTGCATTGCAGTAACTTGGACCTTCAGTGTGGGCATTTAGAAATAGAGCATTTAAAGCACACTGGTTGTCTTGGCTCCCCTTTAGTAACTCAAATTTCACTTACAAAAACTCCTCAGAAAACTGATTTTATTCAAGACAGTAGATTTGTATAAGCAAGAGAAGTTTGTAAACTGTCTACCTGACGGAATAGCTGAACTGTATTTTTCCACAGCTTCAAGAAGCTCTCCTTTGGCCTCTGATCTGTGTCTCATTTTATGCTTCTTGTGCATACATTATGAAATAAACCTTTTTGCACATTTGATGCTCCAGCCAACATACATATCAAGTTTGGCTCCAAGATGCTGAACTCTATATTTGCTGTCAGTTCAGACTTCAAAGCCAAGTGACGCCGAAGCTGCCAGTTTTCTGTTTTGAAAGAAAGGCTTCCAAACAAAAGATGCTCATGATATTTATAAAACTTCTGCCTGTGCTGGTTTATTCCACAGAGCCCAAGTAGCTCAGAAGCCTAGAGCTTAAACTCTGCATATTGAGTGTTGTGCTTTTTCATGAAAAAATAATCACCAGGACAGAGGAAAATGCAGCCAGTTATATGAAACTTTATCCTTTTCAGTTTAAAAGAAAGACAGAGGAAAAATCCATGTTGGCGTGTCATTCTGTGCAAGTTGAGAGTCTTTTGTAAAGCAGTGGAACTAAGGAGGAAAAAATACCTTAGAAGGGAGATAAGGAGACACAATCTGGAGGCTTTGTAATGGGTCACACATGGCACCAGCACAAGGAATGGCTTTTGTTGGGCCAACTCCTTGGCCAGAAAACATCTCTACTCTGCCTTAGAAAGGCTCTCTTGGTGTTTATATTTCTGTCTTTTGGCACCAACCAAAGATTTAAGATACTTTTGATCATTAGGATTCTTTTGTTTTATTAATTAACACAACAGTGGGCCCTCATTATCCACTGGGTCTGGTTGTAGGACCTCCCATGGATACCAGAATTCATGGACACTCAAGTCCCATTATGCACAATGGTGCAGTGAAATACATCCCTTATACAATGGCAAAATCAAAGTTTCCATTTTGGATTTTTAAAAAAAATATTTTCAAGCCCTGGTTGGTTGAATCCATGGATACAGCATAGCAGATATGGAGGGCCAACTATATGCGACTGTCTTATGTTTTCCAATGTAGCTGTGTGGTTTTTAGCCCTATTATAGTGCCAGGTAAATTTTTGATTGTGGTTGATATTACAGTTTATTTGCTGTGCTAGTTTGGAATTGTATTGTGGGAGTTTCATTGTTTTACATGCGTTTAAAATATTTTGAAATTTGTTTTAAATCTTTTGTACATTGCTCAGGAACTATTTTATGGAGTCATTGACAGATATTAAGACATATAAAAGAAATGAAGTAACTGCTCCCATCCTCTCAGGTCTGCACATACTCAGAAAGGGTAAACTTTGTGTGCAGTCTAGCAACATTAATAAATCAATTTATCAATGAGGAAGAACAAAAAAGTTAGGAGAGGCTAAAGCATTTTGCTTTTCCGGAACCTACTGCAAAAGATAAAATTATGTTCCCTTCATCCCCCTTCCCCTGCTGAGTTAGTGAAGTGCAAACTACTTCTGCATTTTGAACTTAGTTTGCTGTGACTGAAGTAAGCTGACCACAAAGTGGAAAGTGGGAGGAGTATTGAGAAGTTTTAAAACCATCTGAAAAATTAGGATGACAGAAGAGTCTTTGCCAAATTGGAAGAGTTGGAAAGCATAACTTTGCAGTGGGTGTATAGAAGAGAAGAGCAATCAAAGTGATGCCTACCTGCTTTAACTGTGCTCCACCCATTGTTGAAAGTGAGATAATGTGGAAGGCAAGGAGAAAAATGATAAATGTTCCATAGTGCCTGCTGGAGTGTAGAATTCAGCATTCAGCAAGACAAAGAAAGAAAGAAGAAGAAGAAGAGTGGATAGCTGTAGAAACACCCTGCCTGGAAGCTAATTAATTTAGTAACAATGGTATGTTTGATTCACCTACATTTGTGTTAAAGAGAAATGGAAACAATTGCATTACAGTTTTCCATCTCTTTAGCAGAAATAAATGAATGTGGATTATAAGTATAGGTCTAAGGATTTAATTTTCTGTTTCTGTCTGTGAAAAAAGGGAAAAGGACAAGTTTTGGTGAAGTTGGGGCAGGGTGGGATATGGAAAGTCCCATGGGAGAAAAAGTGCAGATAGTATCTCTTCTTGTGCATTAATTCATCATCTGAAAGAATGCCCAGAGCCCTGACTGGAGAAGGCGATCAAGGGGAAATCCTGGAGCAAAGCCCTCATATATGATTTAAGACAGGATTCTTGAAACATTAATAAGTGACACGCTTACAGCACACTTTAGGTACATGTTGGGTAGCTCTGGAAAATAAAATGAAGACTGTCTTGATAGCTAGTACAGCAATAGAGCTTACATGATTGTGTATCTGTAGATGTGGTGAGAATAATGTGGCCATCCAGATGTTGCTGGTTTGCAACTCCCAGCATCCTCATCACTGGATACCTTGTTAAGGGCTGATGGGTGTTGAAGTCCAGCAACATGTAGAGGGCTGCATGATTTCCTCTCTCTCTGTATGAAGCATTTGTGCATTTGTACCCTCTATAGTGTTCATTTGTATATCCCTGGGGGTATCTCTGTACCTCTGAAGTGCCTGAGGTTTGATCCACCTGTGGCTGAAGGGCGAATTCTCTCTGGCTTGTCTTCAGGCATGGATGCCTTTACAGTGAATATGCAAGCATGAAGCAAACCAGTTTGGAACTGTATAATTGATAGCTAGGATACCTGAGTGATGAGGGATTGCAGCATTTGTTCTTGTTTTGTTTACATTGCATTACCAAAATTATGCGACTCTTTCTTTGTTGTTGTGTGCCTAAGTTGTTTCTGACTTTTGGTGACCCTAAGGAGAACATACGGGTTTTCTTGGCAAGATTTGTTCATTGCCTTTGTCTGAGGCTGAAAGAGTGTGACTTGCCTAAGGTCTCCCAGTGGATTTTCATGGCTGAGCAGGAATTCAAACTCTTGTCTCTAGAGTCATAGTCTATCGTTCAAATGGCTACACCATGTTGACTCTTTCCTTAAGTAATATAATTAAAAAGAATATGGGTTCTTGCCGCAAAGGAGCTTCCAATCTAAATTTCAAAGACAGGGAGACAACAAAGGGAGAAATGGGTGCCACAACTAGGAAGGAATTGTCATTCGGTACCATGTGCCTTCCAGGTAAGTTCAACCATTAAGTATAATTAAGAGGTTGCCTCAAGTGGCAGATGTTCCAGAATGGGAGGCACAAGCAAAGTGCTGGAGGACAGAGCTGAGTTTCCGATGCAATCCGACATGCACCCTCTCTAAGTGAGCCTGTGATTTTCTGGTACAAGACAAGATGCTGTCATTCTCAATTGCTGAAAGTGAAATTTGGCTGCCAGTCTAATTGCACGTGGAAGAAGAGCCATGATCTTCTTGTTTATTTAGACAAAGGAATACCAAAGCCTATTCACATCTGCCTTATTACAGATAGCAAGGAGACTCAAAAGCAGAACAGTTTTAGGCATATTTGTCTGTCTGGAAGGGGATGATCCTAGACAGATCCATACTAAGTAGTTTTGTTTCCTGAGGTGAAGGACAAGGTGGCACCACACTACTGTTTACGGGAGCTATCTGGACCTCCAGTTGAATTGTATTTCGGTAAGGGTGACAAGATAGTATCTTCCATTACATCTGAGGGCAGCTGATTAATTTAGATAGGCTGATTAGCACACTGATTAGAGAGGATGTTGGGAAATTTAGGAGATTTGTCCAAGTAGTTGCCTTGACATTCTCCGGCATCTGCCTGTTTGAAGCTATCCCTTCTCTGGCTCTGCTTAGAAAAAGATTGGGAGCCATGGCTGGGTGTCCACTTGTGTGATGGGATCGAGAGGAAAAAAAAAGAGTACTACTAAGTGTGGTAGGAAGGCTTTTCCAAGGTGTTGGTGATCAAAGACTCACTGGGTATAAAAATAAGGGAAATAAACTATACTCTTCAATATTTCACAGATGAAAATAGGGACACATGCACCCAACTAACTTCATAGTATGGTCAAAATGGCAAAAGTTATTAATGAGGAAGAGCATGAAAGCAAGGAGAGTGTGTATTCATTTGCTTGAGCTCTTTCTACTCCTCTTCCACCTGCTGAGTTAATTGAGTACAAGCTACTTTTTCCACTTTGAACTCAGTTTGCAGCAACTTAAGTAAGGTGAAGACAAAAGAGGAAAGCAGAGAAACTGGCACATTTTAAAAGCAACTAAAAAGGGGGATGACAGAGGATTAATCTCTGCCAAGTTGGGACAGTTGGAGGGGATGATAAATTCATGTGAGAACTGGACTGTACCAACCAGGGATAGCAATTATGCAAACCTGCAAATGTTGTTCAACTGTAACTCCTATCATCCTTATCATGTAAAACTAATTGTCAGGGCTCCGAGGAGTTGCAGTACAGCAGCAGAGGGCCATGTGATTCTCACTTCCGTAGAAACAAACTCAAATTAAAATAAAGTTTAGTGATAAAAAATACAAGGCATTGGAGTAATGTGTGTGGTCTTCGGATATTTTCCTGGAAGGGATAAATTACTATTATTATTTTTTGTGAAGACAGAAACCCACATAACCTTTTGAGAACAGCGCTTCCTCTGGTTATATGTCCTTCTTGTTTTACTCCTAACACTGAACAGAACCAGAGTTAAAAATAGTTTTTGTGTTGAAATCTATCTCTGTGGAGTATAAATGTCCTTAGGTTACTTTCTGCAATCCTAACCTTTGCACCAGACAATGGAACATAACACGCAATCCACAATTGTCAGTAAGACAAAAAAATAATAAAAAAGTCAGTTACACACATAATATTAGGAACAAGTTGAGCATTGAAGAAATAGTGGCATCACTTTGAAAAATAATGATTATTTTATGTAGCAAGAAAGAAACAGAAAACAAGAGCTACGTATGTCAAGAGAATATTTTGTAATATTTGAATAGTAGTGTCCATTCCACATACTTTAGAAACTATTCTATATGGGAATGGTTTGTATGCAGTTATGTTTGCATACAGTGAATGAGGATCTTTGGACTCCTATTGCTCTTGGCCTGCAACTCTCAACAGCCTCACTCAGCATAACCAGCAAGGGATTGTGGGAGATGTAGTCTGAAACAGTGGTTCTCAAATTTTGGCACTCCAAGTATTTTGGACTTCAACTCTCAAGATTCCTTACCCTTACCTATGCTAGCTGGGATTTCTGGGAGTTAAGGTCCAAAACATCTGGAGGATAAAAGTTTGAGAAGCACTGAGCTAAATCATCTGGAAACCAGAAAGTTCCTCATCTCTAGACTAACAATTCCTTTATGTGTTTTGTGGGCGTTTGTGTACAAGCCATGCAAAATGTGTGTGCTTGCTTCTGCAAATGCAGAGCATGCATGCATATATGCAGTGACAGTGTTATGTATGCACACAGTGCTGTTATGCGTAAATAGAACTCTTGACTTGCGCTGAGTTGTTTTTAGGTAATACAAACAGCCGTGCAAAGAAGCTTCAGATGTTTCCATTTTACGACCTCCCCTCCACCACTTCTGGATGAAACTGCCAGAAGAATTCTATCACTGAATCAGACCAAAGATCCAGGTAGCCAATCTAGTGGTCTGTTTCTGATGGTGGCCATCAGCAAGCACTGTAGAACTCATGGAGAGGGCATTGTTTCAGACTGTAAAATTGATTTACAAAAATGAGTAGAATGATCCTATCACCAGTAGAGAAACACCTCCATATTCTGCTCTTAGTTATCATAAAACATATGGACATGTATGTTTTGTGTCTTCAAGTTGTCTCTGACTTATGGTAACCCTATTCTATGCTTTTCTTCTCAAGATTTAGTCAGAGGAGTCTTGCCATTACCTTCCTCTGTGCCTGAGTGCATGTGACTTACCAAAGATCATCCCATGGGCTTCCATGGCTGAGTGAGGATTTAAATCCTAGATTTCTCAAGTCCTAGTCCAACACTCAAAATAATTACACCATGTTGGCTCTAGCCACAACTTAGATCTGTATCTTTCTATAGATTATATATAGAGCCAATACAGTGTTGTGGTCAGAGTGGTGAACTGGGATTTGGGGGATTTAAATCCTAGTCCCCAATGAGCTATGAAACTTGTCCCAGTCACTCTCTCCGAACTTGATCTCTCTGACAGCATCATTTTGAGGATAAAACAGGGAGGAGGAGAGCCATGTATGGCAGCCTCAACTTCTTGGAGGAAAGTTGGAATGCAAACCTCAGTCAGCAAAGCCTCTGACTTTTTTACAGACATTTAATGCTTTCCTAAGCTCCCTCTTCCCTTCTTGTCCTCTGTGTAGCTGAAAGTTTTTCAGCCGCATCCGTACTGGAAGGACGGTGAAGGAGGTCTGGAGAAACACAATCACTGTTGGGTTGTAGCAACATATCTGCGGTAAACAATGCAATAAAGCTTGTGCTGGGAAAGAGTGGGATTCTGCTCAGCAGTTCCTACTGTAGCTGTGTGTGCCTGCCTGCAACAGGCAAAGTTAGAGTCAGCTGGCTTCTGTATCCCTTACTTGCATGTGTGTGATCAACAAAACGGAGAAAAGGGGAGAGCAGATAAGCCTGCCTCACCAGATAGTCCAGCACTTAGGGGGAAAAAGGTACAGTAAATTTGGCTACCAGAATGGAAATCATCAGAAAAATGGAGACTGGTTTTAAAAAAAGAAGACACATTATCCCTGGATGCATTTGGAAGAAGCTTTCAAATGTTCTTTAGAAAGTTCAGCATCTTTCTTTATTTATGCAAGGCTTATCTGACCTGATTGTTTCATTTCATAGGCCTAAGCATTTGTTTTGGATAAAAAAATGGCTGAAACATGTTGAGCTGCTCTTCTTTTTTGTTGCGTAGGAAACATCCCTATTTGTTCCATGTTATTTCTGCCTCTGGTGCCACAGTTTTGTTAACAAAGTAAGGCATAGGAATGCATCTACTTCACTAACAGAGGTATACCTGGATGTCTAGCAATTTTTTTTTTAAGAGAAGTGCTTGCTGATTATTAGTCCATTATTTTAACTAGCAGCAGGAAAAGCTCTATCTAAGGGGCAGAAATGTGGAAATGCTGCTTTGGGTCTACAACTTCCAGAATTCCCTAATCAGAGTGGACACTAATTGGTGCATTCTGGGATTTATAGTCCAAAGGCCACATTTTCTACCTGTGGCCTAGAGTTTCAGGCAGGTGGGATCTTTTCTAGTTTGTTTGTATGTTTATATTTTTGGAGCGGAGATGGTTGTGATAGAGCTGGGCCTGAGCTATGGTTCCTCCCCATTGTGGCACATGAGTCATATACTCTGTGTAGCAGTGAGTTCCAGATGCAGGAGGTCCAGATAAGTATAGAAGTGTTACTGTGTGTCTGTTTCCTTTCAGCCTTTATTGGCACCAGATCTTTCAAAGAATGCACACACAATAATGCATTATTTATGTTGCACCGTGGGAATGTTTTGTACATTTCCCTTCCTTTTTGCTCCCGTGACACATGCTGGTTCTGAAACTGGTTTTATATTTTTGGAGAATTATATTTCTCTGTTCCATAAGGCTGTCAAGGGACTGTTCTAAATGGGAAATGAAATGTAGTGCTCTTTTAGGACTGATGCAAGTGAGCAGGTTTCTTGCACTCCATTTCCATGTTTAAATAATGATGGGCTAAGAGCATAACGTATCTCCATGTGTCAAGAGAGTTTTGCATGAGCAGCTCTAGAGTGAAGACGTCTCTCCCTCCCAGTTCTCCTGAAAATTCTTCTTTGCAAATTTGGATGACAGGTTTACAAACATTTGAAAATGCCAGTATTCGACTGTTTTGCATTTAATAGGAGTTAGTTGTTGATATTTGGCAGTACTGAATAGCTGATGCAATAGTATCTGGTCTATGGTCACTTTCACAGTCACTTGCACTGATACCTCTTTAACTGCCATGACTGCATCCTACGGAATCCCGGGATTTGTAGTTTGGGGAGGCACTGGAACTCTCTGGCAGAGACTTCTAAATACCTCATGAAACTACAAAGCCCAGCGTTCCATAGGCTGAAGTTATGCTGGTGAAAGTGCTATGGTTGTGCAATGTGAAAGAGATCTGATGTAGCTGGTATGGTACAATATTTAATATGTGTCAGCTATTGTTGGGATTTTGGAAGGATCCAATTGTTGTTGTGTACCTTCAAGTCATTTCTAACTTATGGCGACCCCAAGGCCACCCCATTATGGAGTTTTCCTGGCAAGATTTGTTCAGAAAGGGTTTGCCATTGCCTTCCTATGAGGCTGAGAGAGTGTGACTTGCCTGTGGTCACCCAGCGGCTTTCCCTGGCCAAGTTGGGATTTGAACCATGGTCTTCCAGATTCCTAACCCAGCACTCCCGAGAATCCAATAGTGTGTACACTTAAGCTGTGACTTTCCTCATACACATGACTAGAAAGATTGTTGATAAATCTAAAGCCCTCCAATGTAAAATGAGGAAAGTGTATTTTAAAATATTTTAAAATTTAATGGGATTTCAAAGTTGAAATTCTGTAAAATTTAGAAATATTTTAAAGTTTGATTTCATCTATAACTATTTCAACAGTACAAGACCCTGTAGAAATGTATGCAGCAGTAGAGGGGGTTGTAAAAGATAAACTTCATGGGTGGTCAGAATTGTTTGCTTGCAAGAGTGTGGCTGGCCTCCTATTAGGCAATTATGATGTTGTAAGCTCGACTTAGCACATTGTAAATGTTTTGTATTTACATTTACAATGGTGGCACCATTGCCATGATTGCAAACACCCCCAAAACCCTTCTTAAAAGCCAGGCAACCTTACCAAGTAAAGGAACTCTGCAGTGCTGGTGAGTGGGGCATTGAAAGATGACAGGTTCAGCCCCCTCCTGCCAGAAAGCCATGGTGCAATGAGGAGTTGCAACAGGATCCCACATTCTGTTTCATCCATACACCATGGCAACATCTTCTATAATCCTGGGTTTTGTAGTTTGCCGAGGCACTAGAGCTCTCTGGCTAAGAATTCTAAATACCCCTCTTTAAACTGCAAATCCCAGGATTCCATAAGAAGTTGCTATAGTGATTAAAGTCGAATCATGGTGCTCTAATCATGTAGGTAGTGTGAAATGGCCCTGGATGTTGCTTCTCAGCAAGGCCCTGCAGCTCTAGCCACCATAGCCAATGGTGAGGAATATTGGGAGATGCAATCCAACAACATCTGGAAGGCCACGTGATTCCTACCCCTGGCCTAAATCTAGGACTGCACATGATAAATACAAGAATGTAACTTCAATAAATTTGGCAATCTGTATTAAGTTTGTAGCTATACTCCTCTCTCTCTCTCTCTCAAACACACACACACACACAGACTACACAATGACCCTGAGCCACCTTGTAGTAAACTTCCTGAGTATAAGTCTGGGTTTGAATTAGGTATGGCTGTAGACAAACCCACATCTTTGCTTGGAGCTGGCAAGTCTTTCTATTTTTCTCCTCTCAGGGAAGCCTCATATGGGGGAATGACAGGCGCTGAGGAGAAGAGACTACTGGTGCCTTTTTGCTCTGTGACATTTTTATAGGCCCTAAGCTGGGCTTTGAGGAGTGGGATTGAATATGTGTGTTTGTCTGTAACTTAACCCTGCCTCTAGTCCACCAAGAGTTTATTCCTGCTCCAGTTTAGTGTCATATATCCAGGCAATATAACTATAGCAATATAGCAGGATAAAAATACCTAAAAACGAGCGAGACCAGGGAAAGACCTTACAAGAGAAAGACCCTAAATGACAGGTTGAAAACATGATTTAATACCCCAGTCCATAGCCATCCTCCACCTGGGGAAAATATGTTCACCAGAAAAAGCTTCTGAGGTTTAATGTGATGGTTCTTTAGTGCCTGGCGGTTTGGATGGAGCAGCTTTGGCTGCAGACCTCCAACTACTTCCTCTGGGGCCATCAGGTGAAAGTCACTGGGGCTCCTTGGGAGTAAACGGCGTGGCAGTTGCAGGCTTGCTTTTGCCAGCCCGTAAGAAAACATGCTGGGGTTTATTCCTCCGAAAAGACTTGCGGGCTTTCTGCACTGCACTGTTATAGTGCTGTTATTCCACTTTCAACATCCTGTGGAATTCTGGGGTTTGCAGTTTACTGAGGCCCAAGAGCTCTCTGGTTGAGAATTCTAAATGCCCCTCCCTAACCTGCAAACCCCAGGATTCCATAGGACGTGGAAAGTGGAATAATAGCGCTATAACAGTGTGGTGCGGAAATGGCCTTGGTGCGGTTCAACTGGTGGCCTCTGATCAGGTTCCAGTCCACGAAGAACACAGGGGAATCTCCCTTCTCCGTGTAAGTCCATAGTATTTTCTTAAAACAACGCAAAGAACGACGACTGCCTTTTCTTGTCAGCTTTGGGCTTCCATTAATTCAAGGCAGGAAGCCCTCCCGAGCGGCGGGGTAAACAGCTCGGCCGCCCAGCTCAGGCTTCCTGGTCGCTCCGCAGCGGGGCGCCGGGGCTGGCCGGGTGAGGGGGGCGGCTGCCCGGCTCCCTGGGGGCGGCGGGGACGATTGAAGTCGGCCGAGCGGGGAAGGAGCGGAGCGGGAGGCCCGCTGGGCGAGGTCTCGAAGGTGGAGAGGAAATGCTTGAGCGGTGCGCTCAGACCGGAGCCTCCCAGCCGGCGGGGCCAGGGCAGGGCGGGGCGGGGCGGGGGAAGGGCCCGGGCCCCCCGCTCCTGAACCCCGGGCCTCGGACCCCCGCTGCCCCGGTTTCTTACCCCCGCTGAGGGAGGTTTTTAGGAACTTAACTCGGAGCCAGGGCGGGGAATTGCGGGCAAGCCCTGAAATCGCGGGAGGGCGGCAGGACGAGCGAGAAGTGGCTGTTTGTCCTCGTGTGTGTAGCGCAAAGGATTTCTCTGCTTCCACGGGGCAGCAGAAGTCGGCCCGGGGCCATTTCCGCACTAGCCTGTTATAGCGCTATTATTCCACTTTCAACGTCCTATGGAATCCTGGCGTTTCCAGTTTAGGGAGGGGCCTTTTACATAACTAAAATGCCCAGTTCAGATGCCAGCTGTGCTTTCTTCCGCGAGGTGGACAAAGGCACAGCTGAAACATACCCAGTATACAGTTTTTAGTTTAGGAATACAGATTATCTCAGAAAGCTCCCGTCTTTGGTTTATTATTTTTAGCTTGGCTTTCAAGAACGTTGCTCAACTTAACTTTGCTTAGTGGGTCATGCCACAGGTGTATATATATATCTGTATATATCTATAGTGGTGAAGCTGTTTATTTACCTTTTAGGCTCCTCCCTAAACTGCAAACCCCAGGATTCCATGGGACGTTGAAAGTGGAATAATAGCGCTTAACAGTTGAGTGCGGAAGGCTGATTGCTTTCTTTCCCCCTCTGTTTCGTTTGTAACCTCCGCCTTCCCCAGCCTCTGTGCAGGCAACCCAGAAATGAGATTCACCTGCCTAACCAAGCCCAAGCCTCTCCCCTCTTTGCCCATGGACACTGCCTGCTCTTCCTTCTCCTCCCTCTCCCTCTGTTTGCCATGATGGGGGCCAGCTTTGACAGCTGAGCACATTGCAACTGACAGAGCAGCATCAGGAATGCGCTGAAATCTATTCATGCTCCTCTAGCCAGAGGCAGCGGAGAGGAGGAGGGCAGTGCGCTCGCTCTCGCTCGCTCTCGCTCGCTCTCCCAGCCTTCTGGAAACTCGTGTAACAGCTGCTCCAGAAGGCATTGCTTTGCTTTGCTTTTTGAAAAAAGAGTAAACAAGTCCATTGGAGGGGGAAAAAAGAGAAAGAAAAAGAGGGGGCGTTTCTTGGGCAGAGGCGGACAGCGGCTCTAGCAGCAGCAGCAGCTGGATTGACCTCCCTGAGTGTTCAAGTAGCCGCTCATCATGGGTGCCAGCAAGCGATTAAACTAATTAACAGACTCAGGGGATTGCTAAACCACCCGCTCATGGATTAACCCGGAGACGCCAGCTGCTCCTTATAGAAATTCCAGGGAAGACGAAGCTGTTGAAGAGGAGGAGAATCTGCAAAGGGGATTTAGAAGGAAAAGAGGTATGAGGAAGGTACTGTTGGAGGTGCCGTTAGATGGACATGTGCGTCTGGGGTCCACTGTGGCAAAGGACTTGGCTAGATAGATCCGGAGGCTGAAAAGTTACGTAACTAAAATGCCAGTTCAGATGCCAGCTGTGCTTTCTTCCACGAGGTAGACAAAGGCACAGTTGAAACATATCCAGTATACAGTTTTTAGTTTATGGCTAGGAATAGAAATTATCTCAGAAAGCTCCAATCTCTAGTCTGTTGTTTTTAGTTTGGCTTTCAAAAATGTTGCTCAGCTTAACTTTGCTTAGTGGGTTATGCCACAGGTATATATGCACTGGTGTAACTATTTATCATATGCAATTTTCCTGCATCCTCTGCTTCACAAGGAGTGTTTGTAATTGGGATGAATATGTCTCGATTAAATCAAGAAGATGTGTTTGAACTCCAGAGGCACTTGGCAGCGCCAAGGTGAAAAGTCAGCAGAGACGATGCAATATTGCGATAACAGTCCTGGCATAAGAATTTATTGCAGAGTGTGTGTATGTGTGTGTTGGGGGGGAATAGATGGGGAGGGTGGAAACCTCTGCTGAACTAGTCCTTGCATCACTTTGTCAGTGCTTTGCTTTCCACTTTTTCTGCTTTTTGGAGTTTTTGGTAATGCAAAACTAGCTGAGGTTCTGGGCAAAGCATTGTTTATGATGTTGCGTGAGATTATGTTCTGGCCCGAGGCAAACAGAATTCTGTCCAAAACAACTAAACATTTCATTGGCAGGAAACTGTTTTACAGTTGAGATTTACAAAATGTAAAGGCATCACATCTACTAATTTGAAGTAGTTCTTCATAGGAAAAAGGGGGAAAAATGGCACAGAGAAGAGAGGAAAAGTTTTAAAGAAGAAACGGAGATATTTACTTTCTTGACATTCACAATGTGTTGAATCACAAGCATTTTTCCCCCCAAAATATATCACAAGCTTCGTTCCGTATCTTCATCTGTCTGTCTGTCTGTCTATCATCATAGAAGGAGCAATTCGACTTACCATGATATTCTAGAGAAAGTCTTTCAAAGAAGGTTTTGATTTGCATGGATTTTTCTCCATAATGTTTTGCAAGCTATACTAGTTACAGTTATCTTGCGCTTGGAGGAAATAGGTGTGGTTAAAAATAAACTTCTTTGAAATGCACATGCATAATATTGGCTTAGCACTGTATTTTGGCAGGGTCTTGGCTCAAAGTTAGATGGGGGGGTTGAGCAGGAATATTTTAAGTGAAATTAATAAGTAAAATATGACTTAGAAATTAATGGCAGCTGGGACTGTTAAATATTAGATTGCTCAAGAGCATCTTTCCCATGGCAGCTACTTTTGGCAAATGAGTTTCTGCGCTTGGGTGTCCTGTTTCTGGAATGGTCTTGGCAAAGACCAGTGCCTCTATCAGTAGTTTATAGGTTGTTTTTATGATTAAATAAATAAATAAATAAATAATAAGTCACAAGACAGCCTATTAGCATCATTTTTTATTGTGTACCAGTCCCAAAATTGGGTATCTCCCAAAATATGCATTAATAAAGATTATCTTTTAAAAAGAAGGTACAGAATGAAAATCTTAGTTCTATTCAATGACATTGTTATAGACTCCTCTTGAAATCTTCTATTTCTCTTTTATCTTTATCCTTGGCATGCATATCCCTGCTCTATGTGGTGTGGTGCCATCTTTAACTCCCTGCTTTAAAGTGTTTTAACATGTTTGGGTTATTCTTGCAGAATTAATATAGTTATATTGAACTGCCTGATGTAGTTAAATATCTGGTTCCTCTAGCCCAGTAAAAATATCTTCTGCTGGTTAGAGCTTTCTGTGGTGGTCTAGCAAGAAGTCTTTCCCAGTGCTGCTGCCAGAGATAGTGGGGACTGAAGTTGAGAACTGGTACATGCAGAACATGCCACAATATGCTAAGCTGGGGATGCTGGAAGTTGCAGTCCATTGCATCTGGAGAATCAGATCAGGGCTGGCTGCTCCAATCCTTGTGGTCTCTTGCTTCCATCAGCCATTCCTTCTCATGTGAAAGCCTGATTTGCTGCTTCGCTTAGCAGGAAGGCATGCCTTCCAGCTGGTTTTGCCTTGAGCTCCAGCTGGGGAGAGCTGTCCCACCCTCTGGCTCCCAGGTGAGTTGCCTTCACCTCTAGGCTCTTTGTGCAGCCCCCAGCCAAAACAATGTTACGTCTCTCTTCCCTTCTGAATCTCACTTTAAAAAAAAGAATAATACAGCCTCTCAAAGCGATTTCAGCTGGCATGGCACAAAGAAACAAATGATGGTGCGTGAAATAAGACCTAGTTAGAAAAGAAAAAGACAGTGTGGTCTGGTGTATTGAGCAGGGTGCTATGAGCCAGGAAATAATTTTCAGTAATCCTATGTCTGCCTCTGACTCCCTGTTTGGCTTTCATTGTGGTTTCAATTAGTTTTGTAATGCTCCATTATGCTCAGCAAAACAAACTGTGTTAAAATGCCACTCTGCAATTTGGAGTATGTATTTGTGTGCCTTTCTGCAACCGTATCCCTGATTTTTGTGGGTGTGAAATAGACTTTGGTTACATCTGTGCATCTTTTTGATATGCAGAATGATAACTATGAAATCCATTGATCTGTTTCAGTCGTTCTCAGGCATGCCTCCTATGTGCAAAAACGCAATAGCCCAATTTCCAGGCTTCACATTTACCATTATTCAACAGTTTGTCACTCAGCGTGGCAGGAAGATGTGAGCGTGTGAATGAGCGATAGATAAAACTTTCATGTCTCCTTAAGTCAGCTCACTGATAGTGTTTGGCACTGAACGTGTAACTGGCTTCTGTATTATGAATGTTTTGCAATGAACATTGTGCCACAGACAAATACACGTAATACCAACTTGCCTAGACTGAGCAAATTGATTCATTTGAAGTTATCAAGAGCTGATTGATATATAGGAATATAAGGCATTATGTTTCCTTGTATACTAAATTAGTGCTACCTATCTGGCCATGCTAGTTGTGGTATATGTAAAAAAGTAGCTTTTCCAAACTGTAATGTAAACCACAGATATGGCCTTCTGGATGCTGGACTATAGCTTTCATCATCCTTCAACATTGGCTGTGCTGCCTACGGCTGATGGTAAATGCAGTCCAATATCTGGAGGAGCACAAGTTCCCTACTGTTAGGCTATACTGACTTGCAGCAACTTTCTATGCTCTAGGATCCATCTATTTGTCTTTTTGGCAGTGGATGGTATCCGTAGAACTCTCCTCCAGCGCCACATTTTGAATGAGTTGATTTTCTTCCTGTCATCTTTCTTTAGTATCCAGCTTTCACAATCACGCCTAGAAATCGGAAATACAGTGGCATGGACTTTAGTATTCAATTAGTTAAATCATAGGCCATTTCTGCGCTAGATTGTTACAGTGCCATTATTCCACTTGCAACATCCTATAGAATCCTGGAGTTTGCAGTTTAGAGAGGGGCCTGGCCAGACCCTTCCCTAAACAGCAAACCCCAGGATTCCATAGGATGATGAAAGTGGAATAATAGCGCTGTAACAATCTAGTGTGGAAATGACAATAATGATAATTTAAATTGTAAGACACAGAACATTTAACTTCTAACATGACATCACAGATAAAAAGCTGTAACAGTTAGAATAGCCAATGCTGAAGGACAATGGGAGCTGCACGTCTGGCATTTGTGGGGGGGAGTCTGTGTTTATCTGTGTGTAGTTCTCTCCAGCTGTCGAAGTACAACTTCCATCATTCTTCGGTACTGGCCATGCTGGCTACAGCTGGAAGAATTGCAGACCTAAATAAATAACTAAATCTATGAAGAGGGGAAAGATTGAAGCTGGGACATTTCATATGCAGTGCATGTGCTCTGCCTGTGAACTTCAGCTTTGCCTGTACATCAAGTGTACAATGCTTTATTTCACTTGATTACTCCTTACCTGATGACAGACAGCTGAATGCATGCAATGCTTTTGAGTTCTCTCTCTGTGTGTGTGTGTGTGTGTGTGTGTGTGTGTGTGTGTGTGGTGTCTGATCTGTGACCTCTCATTCACACATGCAAATTGTCCAGTGATGAATATGCATGTGTGGGCCATCAGCCTCTCAAGCTGAGTGCTCATATACATATTTGGGTGGACCTACCACTTCTTTTCTGGTCGTGTTATGTTACCAAAAATGTATCGTGCCAACACGATAGATTAAGAAAGGCAGGTTGCTGTCTTTCTTGCTTGCCTTATTCTTTGTTGTCTTGTTGCCTTATTCAACCCTTCTCTCATTTCTTCTCCTGAAGAACTTGGATATCCTACTATCCTATGCTGTGCAAGTATTTTGTGTATGTGTGTGCGCGCGCGCGCATTCAGTACACCTATTGACTTACAACAGCCACATGAATTTCATAGGGTGCTCTGAGGCAAGGAATACTCAGGGGCTCAAATATCTTAGAATATGAGAAAATGCTTACTTCGTTGCAGAATTTCCCTTTTTGTGCACATAAAATTTTGTCTTGTGGCTTTGTCAGGATTTACAAGCGGGGAGATACCCTGACCACTTCTCAAGGAGTTTTTCCTCTCTGCTATGAAGCTGGAGTTGCTGAAAGGATAGTGAAAAATGCACTCTCCATTAAGTGTTTTCGTGCAATAAATACTATAATATATTAAATTTTTCACTTATTTCTCTGCAGCACAGGTTTGTTTTACATCTGTATGGCCGATAATATCTAAATGAATGGGATGTATTTTTCCCAGTCCTAAATTTATTTATATACATACACATATATATATATTTCTGACCTTAGATAGTGTTATCAGTTTTACTATAATCTTGCTAACCCCTGGAAGAGATTGTCCAGACCCCTGGAAGAGGTTGTCCAGAGTTTGGTGATATCAGTATGTGGTTGCTACCCAGCATTATTGTTCCTTTCAATCTCAACCCAAGGAGACTGCCTTGGTTCTAAAACAATATCTGACATTAGTAATGGACTGGGCGAGGATGGACAAATTGAAACTTAATCCAAACAAGACAGAGGTGCTCCTGGTCAGTCAAAAGGCAGATCAGGGAACAGATTCATGCAGGTGAAGACCTTTTTGTTTCAGCAGGCTTTTAGGGCTGATTGCTCAGAGGGAAAGGGCCTTTCATAATGTGCAGTATTGTTGCATTTGTTTTTATTTGTAATGGTCATGCTTTTAATTCTATTGATGGGATTGTATGTGTGTTTAATATACATATTTTAAACTTTTGTATGATGTGAATTTTTTTTTAGCTGCATCTGTTTTAATTTTTTCAAGCCACCAGGATTGGGGAAAAGTGGGTAATAATATACTAGCTTTGTGTAGTGGTTTGAGTCTTGGATTAGGGTTCTAAGAAGTCAGATTTTGAACTTCCATTCAGCCATGGAAATCCACTGGGTGACCTTGGGCAAACCACACTCTCTTAGCCCCAGAAGAAAACAATGGCCATCCAAAGCCTAACACCTTAGAACTGTCACAAATTAGAAAAAAAATGAAGCCACATAAATCCTTGTCGTTGTCGTCGTCATCATCATCATCATCCAGTCATTCTGGAAGATGTTTGAAAAATTTGATCCAAATCTGATGTGATAAAAAATCTGATAAAGTTTTGAGGGAATGGGACCAAATTATGATGTTTCTCCGTAAAAAATGGGGTAACTTAATTATTGAATAAAATAAATAAAATAAATTAAATAAGCTCGAATACATTTTAGAGAGATTAAAAAACAAATAAACTTGCAAATAAACATGGGAATCGCAGTGATCTTTATAGAGATTATCATTCTGATTGGATACAGATATTTTTGTAAAATGGTTAGTTTATGCGCTTATAATGAAGTATGCTTGTGTGTGTGTATATGTATATTTGACATATAGGAGGAACTAAAACAATTAGCACAGAAAACACAGAAAGAGGTTATATAAGACGAGGAAGTTTAGGTGATAGGTAGTAAATCTATGTTATTTTTCAAGAAGAGGTAAAGTTCAAATTAATGGAAGTAGTCTTGAATTATATATACATCTGTTTTCTTTTGTTTTTCTTTTTTTGTTATGTTTTTTGTTTTTATTAATGTAATCAATGTAACTTTAGAAAATATTCCTTTTCTCTAATATTTAATGATTACTACTAGAAGATATTTGTTGACAGAGAATAATTCTGTTCAAGTTCAATTTGTTCAAGTTTTTCTCAAAACTATTCTATTTTATCAATTAAAAAAAGAAAAAAAAAGAAAAATTTGATCCATTTCCACAAAAACCAAACCAAAACCAAAAATCCCGCAGTTCCAAACCCATGATACCGCCTCATGTCCTCTGTGACGTATGGTTACTTAATTAGGGTAGCCATGGACCTGAGTTTGCAAGACCAAAGCAAGGCTGTTAATAATAGGGTCAACATATTCACAGTCACTCAAACTTGTAAACAACCTCTTTCCTAGTTGCTTGTAGCAAATGAGAATGTTTAAGGGGCGCAGGAGACAGAGGAAGTATTTGCAATTTGTGAATCTGGGTCGTTTTCTTTCCAAACATTTAATGGCAGCTGGTGGCTCTTACTTCGTACAGTGGTGCATCAGCTTCTGGTTTTTAGGAGTTCCAACACCTTAGGTAGCTCAATTTACAGTTGGGACTAAGACACCCAGTTGCCCCACTGACCTAGAAGCCACCCCCTACCACTGAAACCATTGATGTGTCAGTATGCCATGCAAATGACTGTAGGGCAGGTACGCATTTCCTACAAATCAATGCACCAGCCAGAGGACTGGTGACTGGTGACTTATTTATTTATTTTGTACCTTTTAAACGTATCCTCCCACTAGCAAATCCTGGGATATAATACATAGAGTGGCTTCTCCCTGTTTTGATGTCAGAAGCAAATGGAATTAAATATACTGGTGCAGAAACTACTTTGTTCTCCTACTTGCCTTGCATTTCCTTCTCAGAATTGTGTTGAACTTAAGCGGAAGTTAAGCACCAATCATCCATCTTTAATGATGGGCAATTTGTAGAAGGTGGGATTTCTGCTTTGCTCAGGCCTAAATCTGGCAGGTGAGGTATAGGAATGGATTAAAGACTCTCAGTCACTGAGAACCAAAGTGACTGTTACTGCATAGCTATGTGGAACGAGTGTAGCCTTCTCAGCGTATGAATGAAAGGAAGAATCTGTTGAATTGCTGGCAGGCCAACTTCTGGCCAACTGTCTGCTTTAAACATGTCTCTGGCAGGCAAAAGTTATTGGGCTGGATCCAGATTTAATTGGGCTTAGTGTAGCCCACCGAAATGAGAGGGACTTAGTCACGAATAAGATAAGTTCTGTTAATTTCAGTGGATCTACTCGAAGCGTGACTATATCTGGATTCAGTCCCTTGACTTATTCCCAAGATTCTCCTATACTCTCTTAGTGCAAATATTTATTTAGAATGTTATGACTTCCTGTTTTCAGTACCATTGACTAGTGACCCCAAGATAAGCGTGATTAAGTGAGCAGAACAGTTTTCATCATTGGTTCAGAGACAGGCTATACTTTTTTCTGGAATCTTGCCTTCAGACTGCCACAACCCTGCACATTTCTTCAGAGTTCTATCATGCTATGGTTGCCATTAAACATCAGCAACCACATTTAAAGATGGAAGAGTGGGTAGAAAAGGGGCAATCATAAGGATTAGGAGATTAGAAGAACTTTCTCCTGAGGAAGATGACTTTGGATAAATACTTTTCTCTTAGCTTACTATAACAAGACTATACAACAAGAGAAGTCATTATGTTATGTTTATAGTCTTGTGTTGACTTTATGTGTTGGTATTAAAAGTAAGTGGTAAAAATATTTTTTTAAAATATGAAAAAAATTGCTAGTGTTATTCAGGATAATCAACAATGGAATTGACTTCTTTGTATGATCGGTAAGGTTGATAATGTACTGAAGTCAAAACAAGAATGTGTGGCCGTGTCTTAAAAAAGTAACTGATTCATGTAAATGGCACAACATGTACATTTCAAGTTTATTTGAAATGGAAGTAGGTCCAATTAAATTAGCTTTAGAATTTATCTATGTGTGCACAACATTTGTAGAAAATGCAAGTAATTACTCTCACAAAATATGATGTGAATGTGTTTTTCCACTCTCTGGTCTTAAGCAAATTTGCTATAGTTTCAAAAATAACATATAGATAAATGTTCAGAAGTCTTGATGTGTATCATGACATCTTATACTATCAAGTACAAACATAAATGACATACTAGCCCATACTTACTTCTTTTGGCATCAATTGTATATAAGGATCAAAGACAAGTTTCAGCAAGTACAATGGGCTGGTTTTACTCTGTGGAAAAAGAAAAATGTAATTATAGGTTAATAATATAGAGCTTAATCATGTTATCTCAATGCAAGAATGCACAAACTGGAAACTTTAGGCTGCCTTAAGAGTTCAAACCAGACATATAACACAACCTATAGTTAAATATGCAAATATACATGGAGAGTCAAAATTTTAGTTATGGATAATGGGGATTCTCTTAAAATAACCTTATTAATGGTTTTTGTGAAATTTTGACCACCTTTATTTATTCATTACAGAAGCATGCGATAAAGCTTTAAGTTGCAGTGGAGAAGATAAAAATATCTCCATAGCCTTGTAGTCACTTGGTCACTTCATCAGAGAACTGTTGGTAGTGTATGGTGAAAGCTCAAAACCTATAATAGGTCTACAGGGTTTCAGTGGCCAGTTCCGTTTCCCCTATCTCCGTGATTGCCAGCATGGGGTATGGCTACCCCCTGGAGTACGAAAGAGGACATTTAGGAGTCCATGAAACAAAATTGGATAATGACAGAAAAAGGATAAAATGTAAGACATTCTCAGAAGATGTCACAACTCAGTGTGGTTTTTGATTGCCCATGGTGTTGGCATTCCTGTCCCAGAACTTTAAGGGATAGGGTGGTAAATCAGAAAAGAGTGAGACACAAGCTGAGCCTTCAGCTGCCATTGGCCCACAGACTTTTTAAAAAGAGTCTTGCTCACACACATATCCACAGACAACCTTCTATTTGTGTTGCCACAATCCTAGCCCCACTCACACTAGGTGGCTCCTCTTGTGAGCATGCACTCTTCTCTCTGTCATCATTGTGTCCTTCTCCACGAGAGAGTGCACCCAAATGGAGACATCCAGTTCTACTCCGAATCTGTCTGGGGGAGGGATGATCAGCACCAGTTGTTCTTACCGTGCCTTTGGCCAGGGGCAAACCAGATCCTCAGGCTAGACAACATCTAGGTGAGTAATGGGGCACAGTATGATGGAGAGACCTGGGCAGAGTGTCTGGCCTGACACCCTGCCTTTCTTTCCATAGTCATGAGGACAGCTTCTCTGAGCCCACAGCAGTTTCCTGATGGCACTTTTTTCCCTCCGAGAAAGGATGTGGTGGTGGTACAATTTATGAAAATTGGGTACACAAATGAAAAAAAACTGGCAAGTCCTGTCCTGCATGGTACATTCTTGTTTCTTCAGCATCCACAACTTTTCAGTGTTGAGGCCATAAGATGAAATCTAGGTATGTCCCACATGTGGTCTTGATTAGATTGCAGAAAAGTGGGGTACAAACTGAATGGTAGTGGTACCTGGTGGGTATGGCAAGTCTTATCTGAGTTTTAACATGAACTTTAAAGGAGAAATCTTTAAGGGTAACTAGACTAACCTAGCTACCTATTGTGGGGATAGGGCTCAGCACCTTGGACAGTTCCTTAAAGTTTGGACTAAAACCTAAAGCAGATTCACCATGCCCATGGCACAGAAGGCACAAGCCATGATAGTAAATAGAAGTCTTCATCATGGTGCCCCAGCCCACTTTCAAAGACATCAGTGCTGTAGGGGTGAGTGTGGGAAAATCCATGTTTATCCTGGGCTCATTCTCTTCAGGGTAGAAGGCAGGAGGAAAGCTGTAAAGAAAATAAATATATGAGTTCCAGAGCAGACATTTTATTGCTCCTTTCTTGGGGGAGAAGAAGACGTCAAGCTCACTCCTAGGTATGCCCATTCCCAACCATCACCACTGTTGGAGCACTAGCAGAAGACAGATGGTGACAGAGACTGCTACCACCACAAGAAAGAGACCTAGGGGCAAGTGGACCTTCTCTTATACTCTGATATCTTCTTTTCAGCCCACAGAAACCATAGGATCATTTACTTAATCTGCTACAACATGTCAGTTGCAGAAAGGAAAAAAGTCCTATTTGTATGCCTGTCATTGTTGCAGGCATCTATAAAGATGCTGCTTTTTCAGTTATGTGTATTTTGGCTGGGAAACATTCCTAGCTAGCCCCTAGTGGTCTGTAGCCAGGAACTTCAAAGCACCTTGGAAAATGTCCTATAAATATCAATAAAGGAAACGGGAACTGGAAGCGGGGAGGGAATTTGCAAAAGGTAATCATAAAGACTCCCCTAGCCCATATCCATTTAGTATCTAAAGATGGATAAGTCATCCAGAGTGTACCTTAAGAGTCAGGCACTTCATTTTTTCTAAATTGTTGTATATTCCACACAAAAAAAATTTTTTTGGAGGGGGGAAGGGGATCGAGGAGCTGTGACTGTCTTTCTGTCCAGAGGTAAAAACAGAAATGTAGCACTGTGTGTTATCTGAAACAATTTGCAATGGAGATACTTTAAATGACCCTCCTCTTGTGTTCTTACTGCCTGGACTTAGGTTGAGGTTTGTTTTCCAGAAGCAGCTGTTAGAAAGCTGAACCATTACTTCACAGATGCAAATTCAATTTTCTTCAATAAGATCATGCAAGGTTTAAAGAAGTCCAGCTGCTTTTAAAGGACAGCAGTGGACTGCAGTTGAGCAAGAGCTGGATGGGAAGAAAGCCAGCAACAATTTTATGCTGTCCCTTTCTACAATAAGTATGAGAGCCAGAGTGTTTCCAGGGAAGGTTTTCATTATGCCACTTGCAAAAAATACTGAACTTTGGACATGGAGGAATGGACGTTATTGTGCAATACACAGTAAGCTTCAAGTAATGTTATGGAGCTGTCAGTGTTGAACACATTGTGTGCATGTGTGTTGTTTGAGTTACTGTGGATTTATAGGGTCTATAGGCAAGCTTTCTGTGAGATGTTCTTCCTAAAGGAAGAAGCTGATGATTTGGGGCAGTAGCGCTTTACCATTATTGAAATATATATCTGAATGTTCCATCATAGCAATTGGTGCAAAATGTTAACACTGAGCCAGTTGTAATTAAGGGATGAGAACCATAATACAGGAGATTGAAGAGTTTTCTTTTCCCCCCTCAAAGATGGTTCCTGGTGCAAGCTTTTGTACCCAATTTGCTTCCTGTCTTGCATTCTGCTCTTGAATGTCATTGCTTCTGCTTGCAGTTGCTGCCACAGTGTTTGCCTCCTATCTTGCGTGCTGCTGCTCTGGAGTGTCTGGGTTCTCTGGATAAAGCCACATCCACTTGGCAGTTACTTTTCCTACAAGTTTTGGTAGTCACTTTTTCACAAGTTGGCTTCTCGTCAGATCCTTTCTATGAGAAGGTATGTTGTGGTTAGAGAAACCTGCCACTTAGTGGCTGAAAGTGTTACTACAGGTTGCTGACAGATTTGAATTGATTAAAATTAATCTATGCCAGTGGTCCTTAACTTTTTCTTTACATGGGACTCCCTGTAAATATAATTTGTTGTTAGGGACCCCTAGGACTTAACTCAAGATTTAAATATTTAAATTTAGATTTAAATATTCAAATATTTATTTAATATTCAAATATTTGTTTAAAGTTGCCTGTCAGTTGCTCATCCTTCCCCTTATTCTTCCAGTAGACAATGCAAAGGAAAGGAGGATTGTTAGTGGTCAGTGCCAGAAGAGTAGAATAAACTGGAATTTTTTAAAGAAAAGTTATGAATGGAAGAATAATTTTTTTTGCCATTTTCCCAAAAGCCGTACCTGGGAAGGGAAGGATCTCAGTGCTGCTTTGGGGGAAAGTGTGAAAGAAATGCCATTTCCCTCCAAAGTGTGATAGATGATGATGCTGTGATTGAGGAGCAACTGATTGTGCAGGGGACCGAGCCAGTGACTGAGCAAGTCAACCTGCAAACATCCCCTGCAGTGGAAGGTCAAACAGAGACTGAGTTGCCCCAGCCAGCTCATGACGGAGAGGGAACCAGCAGTGATGCAGAGGAGTTGCAGCCAGCTGTGCCCACCAGCCCTCAATCCCGCAGAAGGCTGAAATGGCTGCTCAGAGGGAGGCTGCTTGGACTAGGCTGAGGAAACAATAACAAGCAGCACCTGCTCACAGGGGCTATTTAAGTCTGCCGGCATGGCTGCTCCTTGCTTGCAGCAAATTATTAGCAAGCCCTCACAACCTTTGTGTCTTCTGCTCCCTGAAACCCTCTGGATGGATCTCTGCCTCCTGAACCTTTGGACTGGACCTTGACCTGTCTTGGCTTGTGTTTTCCTGGTGTTGGGTATATTCGGACTCCCCAGATGTTCCTGACCTCTCTCCTCCCTTGCTGGCTGCAGCCCAGCAGGGAGAGATTCCTGGCACAAAGGAGCACTGAGACAGTGGAGAGGGCAAGCACTTCTTTTGAAAATACCTTCTCTCTCTACTCTCTCAGTTCTCCTTCAGAGGGAAATGGCATTTCTTTTGCACTTTCCCCCTAAAGCAGTGCTGAGACCCTTGCTGCTTTGCTTCCAAGCAGCCCCAAGAGTAAAGGGGCTCCCTTCTGTTTTTGTGGCTACTTTGAAGGAAAGCTCTGCTTTACTGCCTGGCCCTGGGCTCAAGCATCGCTGCCAGACGCACTACATAAGCCATGGGCTGGGCATCTTTCCTTGCCTTCTGGGCTGTCCTCTCACCTTCCTGCTTTCTGGGTTCTCTCGTCCCCTGTTCAGTAGTGCCCAGAGCATCCGTGGCCTGCAGTTTGTTGTCACTGCTCCCTCTGGCATTGTCGCTACTACCCTTGAAGAATCTGGGACATGCTGTATCAACTGGCCACAACTGGCCGGGACATTTTTTTTAGTCCCTTAAATCCAGGATTTTCCTTGTTTTCCTTGATGAATGGCAACCGTACGTGGACCCCCTGTGAGGGCTCTGAGGGCCCCAGTTTAAGAACCACTGATCTATGCAATTAGAAATAGAAAGGACTCCATCTTTCACTTTCTTAAGGTCCCTTCCTATCTGTGCCAAGCTTCAGGCGTCTGTCTTGGAGCACTGATGGAAACATACATACACAGAAACATAAATTGTCTTTTATTATTATAGACCACAATCTATTGGATCAGGATTTAATCATACATAGACTAGATCCTATTTAAGGTGGAGAGTTGTGTGGGTGAATTATCCCATAAAAGAGTTCTTTGCTCATGGAAAAGTGTATATCAAGGAAGCAGTGATCTTGCTCAAAATTCATGCTAGTTTTCTATATTCAAAAGGGCATTTTGCCCTACATGGAACATTCTGAAATGCAGTTCTGCCTTTCCCTCTTCAGTCTGAATGGTACATTTAAGAATAGTTTGATTTCATGACTAGTTTGCTTTTCAGAAAGGAACAAACGAAGTGTTGTGTATTTCAAGAAACACATTTGCAGCAATGTTTTTTTTCAGGTAGTATCCAGAAATGGAATTAACTCCAGTAGGTCTGTTGCTTCACTGGAAGACCCTGTTCCGGGGTGTATAATTTTGATATTAAAGTATGATTTAATGTGCCTGAGAGGTCACCCGGATGAGCACGTAGGCAGCCATGGTTGAACAATCGAAAACCAGGTTAGGCCAGTAGACTCCCCCATCACATAGCCCCAGGAGACCTCAAGCTGTGCAAACTCACAGTAGACAAAGGGTCCTCAGCCTCTGAGAAGCCAACTTGAGGGGATTAGTGTGTTTTCCCCCAAGTTGAGCACTGGGAGCAGTGAAATCCTATCAGGCAAGGACCATCTGCATAAATTCACACTACCACCCAATGCAACTGAAGATCCTGAAACTTTGGCAACACCTCATAATCCCATCACGCAAAGGAAGTTGCCATTGTGGAGCTTCTTTCTCGTTGCGACACTCATTGTTCTCCCTGGGAAAGGATTAGCCCTCCAGGTACTCTTTCCCCTACAAATAGTCCTAGTTTTTGAGCATTTCTTTGGATTACTCCCGGTCATACCACCAGACCGTTTCTCTGTCTGTCAAGTAATCCCCTCAGCCCTCTCTGTGCTGAGCTCCACTTCGCTGTTTTTCCCAGACCAAGGACTTCAGGAAAAGGTGCAGTATTACCTCAGCTACAATTCCTTCAATATTTCCCTTATCTTGTTTCCTCTCTTTTACTTCTTAATAGGTCTTGAGTGAGTATGTGAGTGATTGCGTTGCTGCGTGAGACTTTCATTCAATACAATCATTTATTGGGCATTTTTGTTTGGTTTTTGACTTGTCCTGACCCCATAAAAACTGGGTAAAAAGATCCCGCTATTGCTTGTGCTCTCGCTAGTTTCCATTCCCTTTCACGTGTAGCACATTAAGGCGTCCCCCAAGGGACCCCAGAAATCAGGGTATCAGGTCCCTATAGAATAGTTCTTTTGGACTGAGTCACTTGAGTGGGTTGTCTGGCTCTATTCTCCCCTCTTCCTACCATGTTGTGTTAACTGGACATCTGCATCTTGTTTGGCTGGGAAATCCATGCATACGCTGTCTCAAAAGTCCCAGAATTCTTTAGGTTACTGTCTGATTGGTTAGATTTTTCTGAATCTTGGACTCATGTTTTACCAGAGGGGGTACCAGCAGAATGGGGAGAAGAGAGAGCCAAAAATCAGGGGTAGGGAACAAACATACCTGACATGCCAGAGGTCCTAGATTCATTCTAGATTATCAATTCCCAGAATCCATTAGGAAGTACTGAGAAAGACCTCTTCTCAAAATCCTGAGCAGGGCCGCTGTCATTCAGAATAAACAGCATTGAGTTAAAGGGCCTTCAGGCCTGACACGGAGCAGCTTCTAGGTTCCTTTTAAATTCACCTGAGGAAGTAGGCAGTAATCCATGAAAGTTTATGCTGAAATAATCTGGTTAGTCTTTATGGTACCACAAGACTACTACTTTTTATGTTAAATTTATGTGTACAATAATGGTTGTGTCATAGTGGCCTCAACTTCCTTAACAAACTCTCTTCACTGGGTTACCGGTATAGTAGTCCCCCTTTACTTCTGGGAAATATGTTCCAAGATCCCCAGTGGATGCCAGAAACCACAGATAGTACCATACCCTGTATAGTTTTTGCACTTCTGGGCCATTATTAAGTAAAATAAGAGTTACTTGAACACAAGCATTGTGATATTGCAACAGTGGATCTGATGGCCAAGGCCATTTCCGCACTAGACTGTCATAGTACTGTTATTCCACTTTCAACATCCTATGGAATCCTGGGGTTTGCAGTTTAGGAAGAGGCAAACTGCAAACCCCAGGAATCCATAGGATGTTGAAAGTGGAATAATAGCAATTACACCTCAAACTATTGCTAAAATGTCTAGTAATTATTCGAATAGATGTTGGAAATGTGGGGAAAAATTGGGAACACTGTATCATGTGTGATGGGGGTGTAAGAGGGTAAAGGAATATTGGGGACAAATTCATAATTTAGTCAAAAATATAATGGGAATTGATTTGAAATTTAGCCCAGAGTTATATCTTTTGAACATGTTTGTGGGAGCTAATCTAAAGTTTCAAAAGCAGCATGGAAGAATTCTTTTGTATATGGTGACAGCCGCGAGAATTGTCTACGCTTTTAATTGGAAAAGTCATGCAGTACCTTCTCAAGATCAATGGACATTGAAATTATATGAGATGTTTCAAATGGATTTGTTAACTGCGCTAATGGATGAAAAGAGTGATAAAGACAAAGTCGAAAAAGAATGGTCATTAGTGACCAAAATTTGGAAAAGGGAATGGAAAGAGGTTTATATAGATAAGAAGTATATATTAATATTAATGTATGTCACTGCAGCATGTGCAATGTGTAATGTGTTTACTGTAGGGTGGTTTTTTCTGGTAATTTACTTGTTTAATAAAGTGATTATTTAAAAAAACAAAAAGGAAAAAAAGGAAAAAAAAGAAAGTGGAATAATAGCACTATAACAGTCTAGTGCAGAAATGGCCTAAGACAGCTGCTAAGTGACTATTGGGTGGGTAGCATATACGGTGTGGATATATTGGACAAAGGGGCACATGGGATGGAGCAGGACATGTGCTATTTCATCGTGCTACTCAAATGGTGCACAATTTAAAACTTATGAATTGTTTACTTCTGGAATTTTCTTATAAATGTTTTTGGACCATGGTTGATTGTGGGTAACTGAAACCGCGGAAAACAAAACTGTGGATGAGAGGGAACTGCTATTTTCCAGGGATGAGAAAGAGGTGATTGTAAATGAGTTAAGAGAGGTGTTACTGTTCCACAGTTGTTCCTTTTGCTCTGCATTTGCATTGATTAAACGGTTTTGGTAAGCTTCTTGAAACAGGTTGAATTAGCGCATCACGTACAGCAATGTCACTGAAACAGCGCTTCTCCTTGCAACAGCCTTCATCTCTCTCCAGCCTGAATGGCTGTGACAGATGGCTGCCTGACACAGTGGAAATATTTGTGAATGGAGGATGGCTGCATTCAAGAATCACACAAGGAGAGAGCTCCTTTTTTGTTTTGCTGTAGGAACTTCTGCCAAATTCCTCATTTTCAGAGAGATCAACATCTAATGTGTGGAGAGACTCCATATTATGTTTGGCTGGAGCAGATTTTACAGCTCTGTAACGAGATACTGATGTATATAATAGTAACTGATCTCTGAGAGCATTGGGCCTAGGCCAAGTCACGTTCTGCAGAAATTTCCATGCAGCCAATAGAAGCTATGTGCAAACCTCAAGAAGCTAAGGGGAGAGTAAACATGAGATTGAGCAAATGGGGGAGAAGAAATGGGGCCCATTTGTCTTAGGTCATGAATGGTCTGCAGCATGTCGTTCGGCTTAAATATATCAGTTCAGGTGGGTTCATATCAACTAACAGGACCTGCATGCCAAAAAACCCAAGAAACAAACCAAACACAAGTTATTGTGGTTCTGGCACAAATAGACAAATAAAGTATAAAATATGTAAAATGGGAGTGCAATAGTTGAGATTGGAGAAATCACACATTGCTGTTATTTGCTTTCAAGTTAGCTTGATTTACAGTGACCCTATGAGTGGGAGACTTCCAAGATCCTCATCTGCCTTGTTCAAGTATTGCAGGTTTAATGGCATGGATGAGATAGCACTACTTGACTGTATCAAATGCTCTCTCGTTTTGCATGGTTCCTCCCAGTGTTCATCCAAAATCTACTTGCCTATAACATAAGAAGTAGGATATCTCCCTGTGATTGCTTGTGCATGGAAAAGAACAACAAGAAAACTATATTGGGAAAATGTATGTCAGAAGATACCAACTTAAAGATCTCTCCTTAGTAAGAGTTTAGAAGATTGAAGTGCTGGGACTTTTAGATTTCTGGGGATGATGGCATCACTTGTCAGACACCCCATGCTTTCTCCCCTTTTCTAAACAATGATAAATTAATCCCTGCCGCCTTATCCCCCTAAATTATCATATAATTATAACACTATGTCAAATTCAGTCATGTACATACTAGAGATGTAAAATTTCTGGAAATTTTGAAGCCATGAGGAAAAAAACAAATGTTATTTTCCCTGGTTTTATTAAGAAAAAAATGGAAATTTTTGGAAAAATTGAGAAAAATGCAACATTAGCACTTTTTACAGATTGAAAGTCACTCTGTTACTTTAAGAACATAAAATATGACTATACAATTTGATTTGGCATAAAATTATCACAGTTGGTATTTTAAAAATACAGTGTATTCAAAGAATTATTACAAATGGAATTTCATTTTTGTTTAATTTTTTTTTTTGGTAAGAAATGGAGCAATAATCTCCTGAACTGTATGGAACTTCTTTGGTTTTACTAGCTTATGTGGAGCAGGCAAAATAAAAAATAATAAAAAACCTCTTAAAATAAATTAAAGAAAACCAGAAGACACCATCAACATTAGTAACAGAGAAAATTATTTATATTTCCTCTCCACAGTATGAAATAGATATAAAGCACCCATTCCCATAAAAAGAATTGAGGGGGAAAAATGTGTGGAAGGGAAGAGGGAGGGACTAAGATTCAATGAATAGACATGAAATTTAATCAGACTCATTTTCTGAGCTATAGTTATCAGTATCCGTTTCAGTTTCATCCCACTATAATAAAACATTCCATAATTGATTTTCTTCCTTTTTTTCAATTTTTCCAATTTTGGGGGGGGGGGAAGGCTTCAGGGGAAAAAAACAGAAAAAATGTTTTTTTTTCTGAATTTTTCCAGTTTTTCTCCAGGTCTTCACGTCACTAGTACATACATTATCAAATAAAAAAATCTACCTACTTACCTACGTACCTTTGTATAATGTCTATTATTAATTGTTCTGTTTCTATAGTATATTAATATCTGTTAGGTAAAATGGTAGGCAGTAGGAAAATAGAGATATGGACTGATGTAATAAAGGAAGTCACAGTCCTGAGTTTGCCAGACTTGAGTAAGTTAATGATAGGGATCTTGGATGATTCTCATTCATAGGGTCATCATGAGTTAAAGTCAACTTGATGACAAATAACAAAATGTGACAACAACACCAAAATTCAGTTGTTTAATTGGAGGTTCATCTTTAGTCCTGAATTTTTGAGAATGCATTAAAAAGAACAGGTTCCCCTGTTCTCTTTCAGTTTAGCAATAATCTTCTCATTACCTGAGGATGGTCAGAAATTGATTTCTCTAGCAATGGTAAATTGTTATGAGTTACCCCAGCATTTCAGTGTTGGATCTTGAATGGACAAGGAAGAATCCATTGGCTTTTCAAGACATGGATTCTTGGTAGAGATTGAAGCTACTGAAGCTGGTTTGTTGATCCAGATCAAAGCAGTTATCTACATCGTTCGAACTCTCCCTGGGTGTGTGGTTGTGAGGGCTATCAAGATGTGCAGCTACACCTCAGAATTTACCACAGCATCTCTGTCTGTCATCAGATGAATAAATATTCAAATGGCTGTGTTAGTCTGTTTTAGCATAGAAGACATAAATCTAATAGCATAAATCTTTAGCATAAAAAGACATAAATCTTGATGTAGCTTAAAGAGACATAAATCTTGAGAGTAACTGGCAAAAAGAAATTTATACAATAAACTTCCATAGACTCCATCCACTTCATCACATCTGACATTAGAAATGAGCTCCCAATCCAGTTGTGTAACTTTGCAACATTCCTGGACAGTCTGTCTGAGAACTCCATGGAGCAGTTCTTGAATAAAAAATAAAGGAAGTGTGGAAAGAAAAGCAGCTGAATTAGGATATATCCTCAAATTCCTGTCTACTACTACTATTATTATTAATTATTAATTATTATTATCTTTATTTCTACCCCACTTCTCGAGAGAACTATTAGTAGTGGTTTGTACAGAAACCGTGGTTTCTTGGCACTAGATATATAGCTAGCCCTCCACTTTTGCAAGGGCAACCAAAATGGTGAAGGGTCTGGAAGCCATAACCTATGAGGAGTGACTTAGGGAGCTGGGTATGTCTGCAGAAGAGAAGGTTGAGAGGGGACATGGTAGCTATGTTTAAATATTTGGAAGGATGTCATATTGAGGAGGGAGCAGGCTTGTTTTCCACCGCTCCAGAGACTAGGACAAGGAGTAGTGGATTCAAACTACAGGAGAGGAGATTCCACCTGAACCTCAGAAAGAACTTTCTGACAGTCAGAGCTGTCTGGCAGTGGAATATGCTACCTCAGAGTGTGGTGGAGTCTTCTTCTTTGGAGGTTTTTAAACAGAGGCTGGATGGCCATCTGTTGGGAGTGCTTTGATGTCTGTTCTTGCATAGCAGGGGACGGGACTCGATGACCCCTGTGGTCTCTTCCAACTCTATGATTCTCTGATTCTGTGAGGTGTCCATAAAATATTCTCTCCAAGCTCTGGGTTATGGGAGGTTCGCTACTGTACATAGCCCCCCCCATTTCTTACTGTTTTTTTTTTCCTACAAGAATGTCTACACTATGTAGTTATATCAATTTGATACCACCTTAACTGACCTGGTTTTAGCCTATGAAATCTTGGGCTTTGTAGTCTGCTGAGGTACTTAGAATTCTCTGCTAAAGTTGAAATGTGCATCTATGAACTACAGAGCCTAGCGGAATTTATCATTTTTAGTGTACAGGATGTGTGAATCTGCCACAGTAGTCTGTAGTCCTATTCAGACTCCTTCGGTGGGAGGCAAGATAGATTCTCCCATGTGTGTTGTCACAAATATCTATTCCAGCTAGTACCAATTAAAGTCATCTGCAAGATAAAGTGGCTCCTGTTTTGGAAGAAAACTCCTCCGTGTGTGAGTATCCTTATTGGGGAACAAGGTTGCTGCTGTTGGCTAGCTGTGCTCTGGTTTTTCCACTGCATTTCTGTGGGGCTGAAACTCCCATCATCCCCCAACAATGTTAGCCCCCTGCAAGATATTAATCTACTTATTAATTATACAGCATTTACAAAGCCTGGACATATTTTTTTTGACTGCAACGCTTATTATCTGTGAGGTAAGAGGATTCTAGGAGGTATAAGTACAAAAAGGTAACTTTTCCAAACTCTGCAGTATGGAGGCTTACAGTCACATGAGAAAAAGGGAGGGGGGAGTTGAACACCCAAGGAGTCATTAGAATTAAATTTAGATACTGGAGAAAGGGGTAAGGATGGGAGTGAAGATGGATTTACTTTCAAAGTCCCTAAAATAGTTGCATCATAGTGTCAGGTTCTGTGTTACCAAGCCCACTGGCATGCTGCTTATGCATAGCGTACTCCAAGTGAATGTATTAGCTGAAGCTCTGCAATATTCATAAGTATGTGCTTTCCTGCAGAAAGTTGGAGGAAGGTAGTTTTTCTTCATTTAAGAGAGAATGCTGCATCGTGGTCTCATTAAGAGGCACGCCGCTGTGTTAACACTTCCATTGTTAAATCTGCGTGAATAAAGGTGTACAGGTTTCTGCACAAATGATTCCTCCCTCCCCCATTAAATCATTTACACTTTGCTTGGGTTGCTCCACATGCAGTCTGGCTTCTTTTTCTTTGTGCCTCATTTCTTCTTAATAACCAGTCCAGATCTGAATCCACCCCTTATGATAGGATCATTGATAAAACTAGATGACTTCGATACCAATTATGATGCAATGCACCGCAGGGTCTAGAATCTTAATCCCTTTGTCCTAGTTTCAGTGGAAACTGGGAAATGAAACAAAAACTGGACCACAGAAACCTGCAAAATAAACACTCAAGAAGAGTCCTGTTGGATCAGACTATCCAGTCCAGTGTTCTGTTTTCTCAGTGGCTAATTAGATGTTTGGGAAAAAGCCCACAAGCAGGATGTGAAGGCAATAGCTTTTTTTCTGATATTCTTCCCTAGCAAATAATTCTCAGGGATATAATGTTCCTGAATATGGAAACTGAGCCGTGGAATGTTGTAAGGGAGAGTTCTGCTTTCTCTGTGAGATTCTCTTGATTTCCCTCCCCACTGTAGCTCTCTGATCCATATATATGGCCTTTCCGGGGGAAGAGCCCCTTTCAGAGGTCTACAGCTGATGTGCCATGAGAAGGGAAGAAGAATTCACTTTGCACAAGTGTCCTCACGCAACTGTTGCATTGGATCTAACCAGAAGACCCCCCCCCATCTCACAGTACCTTTTCCAGGATATACAAATTCAGTTGTCAGTCATCAAGTGCAGAGAAAGCAAGATGAGTCTGTGCAAACCTGGCTGTGGGCTGAACTGAAGATTTATGATGGGGCAGCAATAGCCAAGTGGGGTGGGAGGAGCTTTCTTACTCTAGTGCTGTCAATATTTTAATAGACCGTGCTCTGCCAATTACGCTGGCAGTCATTAGCAAACACCAAAATATTTCAGTGTTAGAGTGCCATCCAAACCTTTGGGCTGGTGGTCGAAGTTACTTTCAGGTGACACAGTAGATTGAAGCTGTTATGTCATGTGTGACAGCTGGTTCTTTCTGCAGAGCAAAGACTGAGAATTGGCCAAAATAAGTGCTTGTAGTGCTTCATCACAATTCTGTGATATTCCAGAAAGGTATACATATGTGTGTGTGTGTGGAGAGAGAGAGACAGAGAGATCAGGAGAGAGGAAGAGAGACAGTAATAATGATCAATCTTCTGATAAAGTTTATGTAAATGTAATTTATATGTGAGACCAAAGATTCCGAAACATTCCCAGGGATGCTGCAGGGAACATTTTTGCAAGACTTTTAAAAACCACCTCCCATTTAGTGGCTCGAGATGAAAGGATATGCTAATTGACTTTGCTATATTGAAGCAGTGATAATGGATTTGTGTAAGGCTGTTGCAATGATTTTACTATGGATTATAGAGAGAAAGCATTTTGAACTATGGGATTGCTTCATAGTGTTCCTGACATTTCGTCCTCCTAACATATATTTTAAATTCCTAATATATGTATTTTAAACTATTTCTCTTGTAGCAATGGAGTGCTGCTAATGTGAAATAGGGTGTTCCAGAGACTGCTGTTTTTGCAGGAGAGGGCGTAATGGTTGTAACCTCACTACCCCACTGTCCCACCTGTAATCGGAAGTGGTATAACTGGACATTTCCAGAGAGATTTTTGTCTTTTGCAGCAAAAACAACAAAATGGCATTTTAAAGATAAACAGATTTATTATTTCATAAGCTTTTCTTGACTGGAGTCTATTTCTTCAGACGCAGGAAGCCTTTGGAGACAAAGCCAGTAGCTGGAGATTGCTGCAGACTTGAGCAGAACTATGAAGCATTTAATGTTGTCTGTTGTAGATAATTCTGAGGGGCAGATAGGTTCTTTAGAAAAGAAAATCCATGAGAAATTTCATACTGGCCCCACAAATAGAGTGTGAGCATTGACAGAGTAAAATGTGTAGAGCTGAGTCTGCCACACATAAATCTAATGAGTGCCAGTTAGTTTGTGGACATTCCTGATGGGTGAGGTTATAAGTTAAGGCTCCCACTGCTCTCCATTCCCCAGAGATCTGCTACCATGCTGCATTCCCTTGATGTGGTGGTCTTTTTCCTTCACAATTGCACATTGTTTCCTCAAAAGCAAGTCACAAAGTTCCCCATAGCAATCTTGGCATGATGAATAGGAGGTTAGTTCTTCTTGTAGGTGGGGCAACATTTTCATTCCAGTTGAAGTCAATGGTGGTTTTGTTATTAGCTTGAAAGCGGGACTAACGTTTGGCACTGAGTGTGAAATTAAGGGCGATTGCTATAGGTGGGAACATGTGCCTTCCCTTCTACCCTGAGGACAGCTCCTGAACATTGTAAGCTTATCCATTTCACGCTACTAAGAAGTATTTGCTTCTGATGGAATCTCTCTCACCTAGTTCTTGAAGCACAAGGGAGTATATGTGCGCATATACACACACACAGTCTTAATTAACCCTCTTTGACTGTATAAATATATCTTTTTCTAGAAGTCCTGGAAATGCTGTTTAAACCTGAATGTTTTTTAAAAAATGGTTATCTCTAAACAGAGGAAAGGGTTTAAAAAGAAACAAGAACCCAAAACTTCAAAGGCCCTTTGAAAACTCTATCCGTATAAGCTGCAATTTCACAAGTAAACATTAGCCTTGAGGTTTTGGGAGCCTTGACTGACAGGTTCATCATGCTGGATATAAGGCTGGAATCTCAGCTGGATATAACAGTTGTGGAGGACAGAAGTGGCAGACAGGTGAAAATTCTCATCAGTGTACAGAAATTCAGAGTTCTTATTACAAGACCTGAGACCATTTGTCCTTTTGTATGCTTGTATACAGAAATGTCTTACTTTGCAATAGCTTCAGTTTTAACAGAATCCCACCCTGGGAAAAACCCACACCCTTGATCCTGAATTTAAAGAAACAGCTGGTTTGTGATATTTTGGAATGGAGGCAGGGAGCAGCCTTGGCACTGTATATGAATGAAATAGCTGAAAGCTAAAGTCTTGGCAATTGGCACACATAGGGCTGCTCTACCCCAATTTCAGAGATGCTGCTGATATACAAAAGGTGTTTTGGGAGAGATTCGGTTTTATTGCTAATACAGATGACACTTGACCTAATAATTTGAAACCTGGTATCTGTAATCTAGTGAACAAATGCACATATACAGTTGCACCAAATTCCAAAAACTTCTCTGTTCAAAATTGTCCCAGATGTAACAAGTTTAAAAATTATGAAAATTGACATAGGTACCTCTCAACAGGCACGCCAAACATTTCAAATTCTGCAGAAAACCACAGATGTACTTTATTCAAGAGAGGCAAGCAACCCTGCATTAGTTTAGTGAAGTTCTAAGTACCAATTCAAAAGCTACTGGAATTTTTCTGCGCCGTTAAAGCCCATGACAGGAACTGCAGGGAAACTGTTGGCAGAGGAAAGTGTGACGTAATATTGAGGAGGGAGAGATAATCAAAGGTAAACTAAAATCCTATGGAGGCCAACTCAGAATTAAGAGAAGAAGGAAAAAGATAATAGAATTCTTCCCATTAGTTGAAGCCAAACACAGTGATATATATCATGCAGCCCTCTAGCTGTTGTTGGACGTTAGTTCCCAGCATTCATCACAATTGGCTGCGCTTGGTAAGGATGATAGGAGTTGCAGCCTAACAACATCTGGAGGGCCACATGATTCCCATCGCTGCTTTACTCCCAGGTATTTTTTCAATCAGTGAACAGATTAATTTATTAGACTGTACAGCTAGTGTAGTGTAGTGGTTTGAATGTTGGACTGTGAGACAGCAGGATGAGGGTTGAAAGCCCCACTTACCCATGGAAACCTGTCTCAGTTTCAGAGAAAGGCAAAGGCAACCCCCCCCCCAAACAAATTCTGCCAAGAAACCCCTATGATAGGTTTGCTTTAGAATCACCAACAGTTAGAAACTGCTAGAAGTCATACAACAACAATGTTAAAAGAAGTTCCTGAGGTGGATTTGGAAACTTCACTGGCTGCAGCAGTGCTTTGTACTGTATTTTATAAACAATGATAGCTGTTTTTTTAAAAAATCAGAAAAAGTAGGGTAAAATGCCAGGAAATAAATTGTATATTTAAAACTGAAAATTTGTTTCCCCTTTGGGCCTCAGTTTTCTTGCTGTTGAAATGGAAGCAATCCCACTATTCTTTTGTAAAGCCTCAGATGACAGACACCATGGAAGCTGTGGGATTAGGTCAAGGCTATGTCATTGCCAGAGCTTTGCAGTCAAGTGTATTTATAACTGGGCCTCGTTTCATGTCTTACTTTGGCAGTGGTAGACAGATTGACTTAAAGGTAGAGCCAGTATACTTTGGTTGCCGCAGATGAGAAACAGATTCTTTGTGTGGAAAAAAGAATAGAAAATTCTTTTGTCTGTCTGTTTTAGGAATGCTTTTAATACTTGGCTGGAAAATAACAGTAATCCCCCCCTTTAACAGGTATGTTTGAAATGATTAAATGCACAGGGAACAGTCCAGCCAAAATTAAATGTAAAAACAGAAGAAGTACCTTGCTGGATCAGACGAGTTCTGTCTAGCCCAGCACACTGTCCCAAAGTGTGAGGAAGTTATTTTTTTGCAGTACAGTTTCTAGACTTTTCCAGCCAGCGTAGACACTACCCTGGAGTATTTTGTTCAAAAAACTGAAGCTTCCAAGCTCTGCACTATTCCCAATGAGAGACAGAAGTTGAATGGTAAGAAAAATAGCAATGATAGGATGATCTTCCCTCACTGCTTATCCACAGCATCTAGTATTCAGAATTGCATTAGCCATCCCTATGGAGGTCCCATTTTAGCTGTCTTATCCACTAACTTTCCTTAACTTGGCACCCTCCAGATGTGTTAGATTGCAACTCCCAGCATCCATGACCAGCATGCGTGTTAAAGATATGACTTCCAGATAGGGCTGAGAGATAGTGTTTGTCGTGTTAGACGTTAAACATACAATCTCTTTTGATCTTATGCTTCTCAGTTCTTTGCTTTCATTTCTAAAGGTAGTAACCGGTTACCCAGTGATAGCATCCTTTTATCATTAAACAGATAGGCCTGGAGTCACCTTATCATACGACAGCAATGTAACTACTTTAGCAGGGTGCTCCTAGTGTGTTTTCCTATCCAGTAATTATTTCTTCAGGCTGCAATGTAAACCCCTTGATGTTGCAAACTTCCAAAAATGCACCCAGCAAGCAATTTATGCTTTAGACATGGAGCCAGCCAAACTTTCAACATCTTATTAAGTCCTACACTTTTGCATAATGGCGGAATGATCCAGAGTTCTCTGGCACCTTGAAGACTAATTCCATTTATTTATTCATTCATTTGTTTGTTTTTTAAAAAGGCCATAGGATTTGTTCATCTCCATGGAAACTGTTGTATGGTGACAATGAATATCCCATGGCAGCCATGTATGATACTGGGTACTCCAGTGCCAACGGGCAGTTTTAGAGATTCTATTATTGATAAGCGTCTATAGGGGTGATTAACAAACAGAACTTAATATTATAAAATATGAAAAATGTTTCAGTTTCTGCCTTCTTTTGCTGCTAAAGATAAAACTGAACTATATTCAAGATGGCAGTTCAGAACAATGCATTTTCAACATTCTTCAGTGATTATGGTATTATCCTCTAGGCTGTGGCCATGCATTATTAAGGTCTTAAACCCGTGAATCCAGAATTGAAGGAGATGGCACAACAGTACCAGATAAGGACTAAATCAGAAAAACTGTTATATATATTTTTGTGGTTAACTGCATCCTTCTGGGATCTGGGCCAAACTTGGGAGAAGTGCTGTTTGTTTCCTTTAACACACAGACACACGTGGGGAGGTACATATACACACATGCTTACGTTCTCTGTTGTACTTGAAACAGGCACTGTGTTCTGCAGATGGATGGATGGATGGATGGATGGATGGATGAATGGATGGATGGATGGATGGATAGATGGATAGATAGATAGATAGATAGATAGATAGATAGATAGATAGAACAACACAAGCCTACGTAAACTTTCCTATCCTCTTGGGTTATTGCCACTTGCTAGCGTGAGGAAAGTGGAATACAATTATGATGGCAGAGGCACAGAAAGACAGAGGGGAGATGTTGCAGCCTTTTCCTACCATTACCAGTTTTAAGGAGTGCTTACTAACTCTTAATGGTGTGATATAAAATGACCCCCATGGTAAGAGTTTTATCCTAGAAAAGATATATGGTGTCACCAACACTCCCTCTTCATTTCTCCCGACCCTACTTCAGTCAAAACTCACATCTGCAGTAAAGAACACAGATGATGCTTCCAGATACAGCTCTTAAAAGTGAAACTCATGGCTTTGTTCATGCATTTTTATGAATGCTCTGGATCAAATCACTTTTTCTTGGAAACTGACCTGTGTTTTCCCACTGGTACTTCCATCTTTTTTTCTTATCACAAAACAAAACAAACCTTAAGAAAGGACAGAATAGCTGCACAGTCCCTTTGATTGCTAATGATAGAAGTTCTGCATCTGAAAGCACCATAAGTATATGCAGTCGCTTACAAGTGGATCCTGCAACAGAAGAGTGCAATATGAAAGTGCTGTTGTCCCCGTTTAGCAGTCCTGTTTGCTAATCTTCAGAATCTACAATTAGCAAAATGCAGCACATAAAACTGTTGCCTAACATGTATTTTAAGGATCCAAGACACTGGTCCTAAACCAGCTACCTTGGTTTCTGAGTGTAATTCAGGGTGGTAGTTTTGACCTATACAACCCTAAAAAACTTGCGACCAGCATATTTGAAAGAACACCTCCTCCCATATGAGTCTGCCCAGAATTGAGAGGCTGTGTTGTATCTACCAGTGCCCCAAGAGGCTATGTTTGTAAGTGCACACACAGAAGAATGTGTCAGCTGCTCAGTTGTGAAGCATCCTCCCAAGGAAAGTCTGACTGGTTCCATCGTTGCTGAGCTTCCACTGAGCACCAAGAAACCCAATGCAATTGCATTTGCTATTTAATTTTTAGAACAGATTTTTAAAATTGGCTTTTAAAATTATTTTTAATTCGTTTTTAAAACAAATTTTACTTTGTGTCATGGCCAAGATTGTGCATTGGAGAAACAGAGGATACTTTACACTTATAGAGTTACACTTGCTTTGTTGTTAGAGAATTCTAATGCTAAGCATTACACCTGCTTGTACCTGTGTGCAACATGCAGTGTGCATCCATGCAGCCTTGAACTGATTGCAGGCATTCATGGACAAAAAATGTTCAGTTGCTTCCATTTGGGAATTTGTTAATGTAAGATACCAACTGGATTCCAGCCTGCTTTGGGAGCTCTTGTGGGCAGAAAAGCAATGAATTAATCCAATAACTAAATAACTAGGCTCCTAGAACTTATGCCAAACATGGTGAGGTCAGGAAGAGAGGGACAGGGACAAATGTGCAGCCCTGCTGCTTCTGTCACCACATTTACCATATTGTCATAACATATGACTGAGACTTGCATCTCTGCCAGATGCTTTTGTTGTGATACTTTGTACTTATATATTAGGAAGTGATGCAAGAGTGGGAAGGTAAGAAACCATCTTTTGGCCACCCAGAGAGAGGCTAGGCTCCCCAGGCAACCTGTCTGAGTGTGTGAAAGTCCTCTTTATCTCCCCCATCATGCCTCTCCCATCATGGCATGAGAGATCAGACCTGTTTTGGAGCCTTCCTTCTCCTTTCCCTTCCTTCTTTATACTATCAAAAATACTTGCAGCTGCATATCTTTCAGCCCAGATCAAGGCACATCTCCAAGCACTGGCAACAGAGCACTTTGCAAACCATCTGCTTTCCATTTTGGAGGTTTCCAAAGGAAGCTGCAGCCAGAACAGAGGCCCTGAAAGCAAAAGAGAGAGAATGGTGGAGGAAATGAAGGACAGAAGATGCCTTAGAAGCCTAGACTCTTTGGGTACAGAAGAAGATGCCTCAGATTGCCTCAGAAGCCTAGCCCCTCTGGGTACAAAAGGTTACCTATCTCACCACCTCTGCCTCATTTCTTAAACATGCAAGTCCTAAGGTCAATTGAGACAAGATGGAGATGATATTGGTGGGTGGTTTTTCTGCTTGGAAACATGATAGTCTATTTGTTTTGGCTACATCTTCCCTAAAGGAGTAACTTTGCAGTTTAGAGGTGCTAGTAGAACTGACTTGGAGGTTTTTTTTGGTTTTTTTGGAGGCTTGAGTGCCTTCGGTGGCACAAAGCCTTTTCCCCCAGCTTAGCTACCTCCACAAAATTAACCTGGCCCTAGTTTTTTGTGCTTTGGCAACATGCCATTTGCACTACTGCAATGGGGCTGCCCTTGATGATTGTTTTAGAAATTGCAGTTGGTACTAAATACAAGGAGTTCTACCACTGACTGGGACTGAGTAAAGGAAATGTATCTCAACAGTGTTATTACAATTGTACTGACTCCCAAATAATTTCTGAATGCAATTCAGACTGCTAATGTGAACCTCTAAAAACCTAAATGGCTTAGGGTCCCAATATGAATGCCTTCTAACACCTCTGCCTGCCTATATATTAAAATCTTCCCTGGAGATTCTTCTTCTGATGTTACTGTTCCAGCAGGTGGTAATGGCTAGAGAAAGTGACTTTTTGGTAGTGGCTCTCCAACTTTGGAATTTTCTCTCTTGAGTCATTTGTCCAGTGCTAAGCCTGACATCCTTCTGGCACCAGGAACTAACATTTTTATTTCTCTTCCTATACTGCCTCCCATATATTGTGGTCCTTACTCTTCTGTGCTGTTGTAGTTTTTAAAAATGTCTTCTTTTTAGGGTAAGATGTTTTGAGAATCCTGCTGGATTGAAGAATTGGGGCATTAAATTGTTCAAAAAACTAAATTACAGCCCTGTTTTTCATTTGCCTATCTAGTTTGCATGAAATGCATTCCTAACTGCCAGCTTTCAGCCCTGTTCAGAGGTTTCTGTCACACAGTGGGTGATGGGGAAAGACAGATCTCACAGGTGTAGAACATGAATGTTTTGTATTGTTTCTCATTGATCTGAGCGCCTTTGCCATTCATGGCTGTATGCAAGAAGGTTGCAGGTATTTGAGCAAAAGACCTGGACTCTGGAGGATGGGGCTAGCCAATATATACCAAGGCTGGGAAAAATAACTTTCTTGGACTACAGCACTCAGAATTGTCTAGCCCAGAGCTTTTCAAACTTTTCATGTTGGTGACACACTTTTGCAACGTGCATCATTTTGTGACACAGTAATTCAGTTTTACTAGCAAACTGGAGGTACCCAGAGATGTATCTAGGGTGGGGAATGGCAGCCCCTCCCCGATCCTGGCCCACTACTGTTGCCCTCACCAGGAAAGGTCCCAGCAAGAGTGATGGCAGGGGGAAAGCAGCCCTTTCCCACCTGGTCCTTGCCCACTGCTGTCCCTCTTGCAGGGGAAAGGCCCCAGTGAGAGTGATGGCAGTGGGCCAGGCTTGGGGGGGGGTCTTTCTTGCCTGGGACAACGACCCACCAACACATTACAGGCGACACACTAATGTGTCATGATATACTGTTTGGACAGCCTTGGTCTAGCCCATATGACCGCTGGGAGTTTTAGGAACTGTAGTACAAACAAGTAACTCATGTATGCAGATGGGAGAACTAATTATCAGAGCTCACAAGCAAAATGGTTTAGAAATATATCTTCATCCTGACATTTTAAATTCCTTGCCTCTTGTCTCTTTCACCCACCTATATTCCTTCTTGTTGTGGTTTTCTCCTACAACTAGGAGCTTATTGGTTTTTTAAAAATTTTTATGTTATTGTCTTACATTAAACTTTCTGTAGAAAACCATGTAGATTGATGTTATTATGCACCTTTCAGGGTCACTTTAGAACAGATCTGTTGTTAGGATAAAGCTCTTATGTTAACTTTCCTTCAAGTAAGGAGTGGAAGGAAGACCATTAATTATTTATTTATCCACATTTCACCTTACCAAAGTAAGAAACGGTTACACTGCTGTCAGGGGCTGGAGCTGGAGATTGGTTGCTGATAGCATGGTAGTTAGCCAGTGCATACCTGCGTAGCTTGTTTTTACTTGGAACCATCCTATCTGGAAACCTGCAAGGCTGGTTTCGAGGGCTCACTGCAGGCCAGAAAAAGGAACTTTTGTGCGGATAATGGTGAGTTCAGTAAGGCAAACTTAGATTCTAGATTTAATTTATATTTCATTAACGTTGTCTCCTCCCACGATTCTTCAGATGATAATGTATATTACTTCACTTACTTTCAAATTTAGTCAGCTAGTACTGCTTCATTCAGGATCCACCATCTATTTATTTGACTTGACGGGGTACCAGGCTTCTGTCTTAAAGTTTCGTCCTGTGTCCACCACTGGACGAGGCTGCTTCAAAGGGGTTCTGCTGCTTTTCCAATATTATGTCTTTTTTTTCCGTCCATATACTCTTTTGAAATGTATGGTTGCCACTACTGTTTCAAAATGGATTTATTAGTGTCTCCTTTTTGGCAAGTTTCACATCTTCCTCATGTTCATCTACACTGCACAATTGTAGTACTTTAATCCCACCCATTTCTCATGGCTCCACTGTACAGAATGCTGGAGTTTTTATTTTGAGGGGGGACTGTGCCAGAGCTTTAGTACTGGAGTTCAGGGAAATGGGCTACAGATCTTTGAGTCTTTCACCAAACTACAAATCCCACAATTCCTCAGAATGGAATCATGGCAGTTAAAGTGGGATTAGACCACTATGATTACTCAGACCCTTTTCGCATGGCGTTTTTAAAGCGTATTAAGCACGCTCCCTCCCTCCTTCACGAGCCGCCGTACCGCATGACGTTCTGGCGAAGCAGGTGCTGTCATGGCCATGGATAGTGCTGACAGCGCATTTTCTTATTTTGAAAGGCAAAAATAACCTCCCTTTCACGCATCGGTCGTGTGACCAGAGGGCCTGTGGAGCCATCATCCAGTGTGCTTCTGGGAAGGACGTGGGAGTGGGCAGGGTATGGGCAGTCCCTGCTGCCTGTCCCTCATGCAGCAACTCCCAGGGGACGCTCCGCCCAGCAGCAGGCCAGCCGCTGCCCCCATCGCAGCAGGGAACACTGCATGACACGTCGCCACAAGAGGCCACCCCGGGGCTGCGTTGCCACTTGCACTCGAGACAACAGCAGCCCCCGGGGTCCAGCCCACTGTGGTGTTTTTTTTAACCCGGTGCTATCATTAGCACGTTACCAGCGTAGTATGAAACAGCCTGTTGGCAGGATCTATTGTACTAACGTTAGCACGATAGTCACTGAAACAATAAAAAAAAGAAAAACCACCGACCAATCAGAGGCGGTGAGGCGGAGACAGGGCGAGACCTGGGTGTGGCCCAAGACGCCGACATGCGGACAAGGCACCGGGCGGGGACTGGTGCTCTCTCGCGAATGCCCTATGTGTGCAGACTGCAAGGGGCTCTACTGAGCCTCTTGCGATATTGGCAATATCGTGAGGGCTCTAGTTCATCGCGCTATCAAGGTAAGGTGCGAAAAGGGCCTCAATCTGGACATACTCTCAGCATTTTCTTTCTCATATGAAAAGTTTTAATGCAAAGTATCGTTTAGGAAAGATTTGTGCAAGAGAGTTGATAAAAAGTTTGGCTTAAGGAAGAAGGATTTTTTTTTTAATCTCGTCTTTTCTGTAAATTCAAGCGATTTTGCTTGGGTTTTTATTTTTTAGTTTCTCCACTTTGAAGGAGTGTCTCTCTCTCTCCTCCTAAAGATTTTCAAGAAGTATTGCAGCTCTTATTAGGTTAGGAGGTAAATTCCTCTGACCTACTTTCCCTGGTCTTTAAAATAGTCAAATCCCTTACTCTAAAGACGATAATATAATCCTCAACTCAAAAGATAATATAATCCTTAACTCAAAAGCTAACTTTTGCCACAACACAATGAAAGGAAAGGAAATGATACTCAATGGTGAGGCATTATTATTTTCAGAAATCTGTCACTAATCAGATTTCTTTGATTGCTTCTTTGTTAGGGAAAGTGAGGAATGCTATTGGTGCATGGAAATTAAAATGCAAATATCCTCACAGTTAGATCCCACTCTCCCTGCTTCTTGCCTGACCAGAGCTTCACTTTGATGTTTGGACCTCAGTGACTCTCTTAGGAGTCTTCACAAGTTTCCTATAACCTTCTGGTTTTTCAAGTAGGAATTATGTCCCTTTGCCTTCTCTAAGTGGTCCTCTGTATGTGACTGCTGAAGAACACACAAATTGTCTCTCATTTATCTCAGAAATTCTTACCAGGACTCATTATTGGTCACATCAATGGCCATGTGAGCTGAAAGAATAGCTCAAAGTTCAAATCCAAACCTTCCCACTTTCATTTCTAATCTCCTGATGGTGCTGCTCAAATTTGGCTTCATTTGAATATCCCAAATGTTTCGGGGGTTTTTTTGTGTGCTATTTGCCATCAAGTCAGCTGCAACTTATGGCATATCTGTCAACTATCCTGGAACAGCCTCAATTAGCCCCCTGTCATCCCACTTTTTCAGCTGCTTTAACAAGACACAGTTTTTATCTCCTTCTCCTAATTTTCCCCTTTATCCTCAATATAATTCAGTTGCTGAAAATGGATTTCAAAGTACAAAAGCTGTTTGCACTCTATTAACTCAGTGGCACTAAATGAAAACTGTAAACACTAGAAAGATGAGATATATATTTTTAAACTAAAATATGAAATATGATCTCACAAGCTCTCAGCAGCTGTTCTGGTTATTGAAATGTGCTCTGCTACACCTGAGCTGCTAGATACCTTATGTCTACATGTTACAAAATCCTGGCCCCTTTCCTAACTAGCCAAGGAGATACCAACAACATAACTAGCTAAGAGAACAGGATAATGGAAACACTTAGATCAGACAGAAAGCATCAGTCTTTGCTTTTTGCACACATTTCCAAATGTAATCTGGAAAATAGTTGCAACAATTCCTGGATTCTTATCTTAGTGTTCATCAGGTATGAACAATGGGTACAGAGAATGAGAATTTCAGTGAAGGCTGAAGCTTTGTTCATGCATTAAATACATGTAGGTTTTTCCCCTGGTGATCATAGTTGTGCTCAATTTCTAGACAAGCAGCTTTTCAAGCACTGAGGTTTCTTTGGAAACAGCTGTGCTTACTGTGTGACTATAGGAGGAAAGGGTTGTAGAAGTTCATCTTTGTTCCTGCTTCAATATAGAAGTGTTTCCCCCTCTTTGCTGAATAATGTGTGGATGCCGCTTCTGAGCCTGTTTCTTCTAGATTATCAAAGGTCTGGAGGTATGTGTAGGACTTCTTGATCAGGGCATGTGTCTGAGTCACTAGAAATCTTTAATACACAACAGAGTTTTGATGTAATTATTTATCTTCCAGAGCTCTCTCCATTACCATCTTAATTAGCAACAAGGGCTTAATCCCAATCCCTCGCTTTGAAACATTCTTTTTCCTATTTATATTAAAGCAATGACAAAATCCAGTAAAAGATGAATTCTGTGCGTGTTGAAAGCCTACAGAGTACATTGTTACTGTTGCTTGCTGCTGATAAAAGTTGGCATTACACTAACTCAGTAAATATTATTTTAATAGTCTCATGTGATTTTACTCTGATTGTAGTCAATCAGCTAGATAGCAAACCGTGTCACAACAGTTGACAAACATAAGATTTAATTGTGAAGCTTAAAGAGATAAGGGAATGGCACAATGGTCCTCCTTCTTAGAGGTTGGGAAAGTTACTTTTTTGGACAATAGTTCAAACCTCTAGCCTCCAAGGCTAATGACCATGCTGGCTGGAGGATCCTGGAGGTTGTGGTTATAAAAAAATTATTTCTAATTATATCCCAAGGCCAGATAAAGTGGTCAGGGTCCTGGAGAAATTCCTAAGATAGGGCCTTCTTAGAATCATATTGCAGGAAAATACCGTGAGGGCCTTCCAGTCTAACCCCCTGCTATGCAGGAAAGCACAGTCAAGACACTCCCAACAGATGGACATCCAGACTCTGCTTAAAACCGCCAAAGAAGGAGATTCTTCCACACTCTGAGCAGCGTATTCCACTGTTGAACTGCTCTTACTGTCAGAAAGTTCTTCCTAATGTTTAGTAGGTGGAACTTCCTGTAACTTGAAGCCATTGCTCTGTGTTCTAGTCTCTGGAGCAGCAGATAACAAGGCTGCCCCATCTTCCATATGGATATCATGTCATCTGTTAACCTCTTCTCCAGGCTGAGCATATCTAGCTCCCTAAGGTGCTTCTTATAGGGCATAGTTTCCAAGTCTTTTACCATTTTGTTTGCCCTCCTCTGGCCATGTTCTGGCTTGTCAGTATCCTTCATGATATGTGGTGCTTAGAACTGGACACAATATTCCGGGTGGAGTCTGAAAATATTCTGGGTGAGGGCTGAAAACAGAACAGAGTGGCACTATTACCTCCCTCAACCTAAACACTATACTCCTATTGATGCAGACTAGAATCACATTGGCTGTTTTACCTGCCACATCACACTGTTGAGTCATGTTCAGCTTGTGGTCTACTAAGACTCCTAGGTCACATTCACATGTACTGTGGTCCCCTTTGTGCCCATGTGTGTCATGCCCCAGCCCCAGGACTCTGCTGCAAACATCAGCCAAAATGCAGAGACATGAACAGGACAATACTTACTGCAGCCCAGCGTAGATGACAAAGGAAGAGCTCACAAGACCCAGAACATTTATGTAGGGAAGATGCATTAATTGGACAAACATCTGGGGAAAGCTGATGGCTAATGGATACAAGGGATGGGGTGGAGAGAAGTCCGTTGCAGACAACTGATATTATTGGTGGAAGCAATGCATTCTTTGTTTGAATCCTTGGCTTGTGTTCCTGGAAAACCTTGACCCTTGCTTTGTGTGTGCACTATGCTGCCGGACACTCACACTCTGACTTGGACTGCTGAAACAAAAGAATGGTAACTGACTGATAGCTTCTGTAAATCTTGTCTGTGACTGCGACTGTAGGCTCTATTGGAGGACTGTGAACTGTGGCTGGCTATCTGGACAGGACAATGTGTGGCATAGAAATTAAGCAGTACAATAGACAACAAAACAAGTCTTTACATCTGAACCCATTTGTAGCCATGCAACTTCTGTGAGATTAATATCCTGATCACTTGCAGTCTTAGTTGATCAAGTAACACACAAAGGCCAGCATCCTGTTGCTGATGTGCATAGTGTACACTGGCGTATGTCTCACATCACACCAATGTTTTCATGGATGAAAACCAGGGTATGTGTGCCCAAGCAACATCAGAGTGTCATCAAGATAGCAAAAGCTATTAATGAGAAAGGACAGACAAGCTAGGAGTGGCTGCAGCAGGTTTGCTTTTGTCAGAGCCTACTGGAAAGGGCAAATCAGTCTGTAGCAACTGAAGTAAGCTGGGGACAAATGGAGAAAGTGGGAGCGGGAGAGAGAAACTGCGACATTTTAAAAGCAGATGAAAATGTGGGATGACGAGATTAATTGTGACTGTCATTATGAAATCAGGACAGTTGGAGAGTATGATGTCTTTTTGTGGGGTCGTGGAGATCGGTATTCTATTCCTCTCTTTACAACATCCAAAGCACCTCCTCTCCCCAGGACCATAGGCAGACAAAAAAAGGCTTCATCACCCATCAAGAGCTCTAGAGCACCCTGGTGGAATTTGGTGAAGGATATCACCCCTTATCTGGCCATGCACTAAACCTGATGCATCACTAGCCGCTGAATGCCAATGGGGCTGATGAGTCTTGGGGGTGGTGGGAAGGGAAGCTGTAGTGTAGTTCTGCCTGCCGAATTTCTACACTATGCTTAGTGGTGTAGAGTCTCAGCCAAAACCTGGATGTTAACAAACATTGAAAGATTCAGGAAGAAACTGGGAAGAAGAGGAAGCCAGCTACATCTTTTCCCTTCATCATTGGACTCCTAAAGCAATTGGATCAGTTGATAATCTGTTCCTCCCCAATTTGTCCCTGTGCACTGAAGGAGGTGAACATTCAGTGTGGTCACTACTGCCCTCCTCTGACCTGTACATGCAGATACAGATTGTCCAATTGTCACCTTAAGCACATAGACATCATATGTCTGGTTTACAGATAAATGTGGATGATGTCTGATGTTAAACTAGCATGGGTGGCAGTCATACAATCCATCTACATATAGAGTAGCCTGCTGGGTGTGTGGTGCAGAACTTTGGAAGGTTGATCTCCTTCATGCGTTGCTCCTGCTTAAAAGAGGAGAATCCATAGCCAATGGGAATGTGTAAAGGAAAACAGGTCAAGGATTGGGAAAATGCTTATTGTGAACAGTGGGCCGTCCATTTTCATGAGGGTTGGGAGCACATAACTCCTGCAAAAGTGGAAAAACCTCAAATAACTTCCCTGTGCTCCTCCTTACATTCCCTTCTGGGGCTCCCCTCTCCCAGTCCTTTGCCTGAATATGGAAAAGGAACATATACACACCCAGGAGGAAGAGAAGAGGAGGGAAACGTGCGTACCTTACAAATAATCAAATTCACGAAGGTCAAATTTGTGAATGTGGAAGGAAGACTGTATACAGCTGTATACATCTAAAAAAATTAGTAAAAAAATTGACCCAAAAAACCTGGGTTGACTTATCCATGGGTCAATATAAGTACTGTACCTTAACTTTTAGTTTTTTTTTAGAGACCTTCTCTGAGCAGAGTGGTGAAAGGCAAGGGCTTAGTCCATCTTGGGATAACCTAAAAGAAGCACTGACCACCTATACTCTGTCTATGCTTTGTTGAGAGGAGGCACCATTTTCCCACCCAGGCATTCAAAAAGACCAGAAGCAGTGCTGCAGCAGAGAGAGTAGAGGGAGTTGGTGACTCTTTTTCGTCCTCCTGGGATGGACTAAGCTCTCACTTTTGGCAAGTCCAGAGAAGGGCATGGTTCCTTTTTTTGATAAGAATGAATACTGTACCTTAACTTTTGTCAAAGAAGGAACCATCCCCTTCTCTGGTTAGAGTGGCAAAAGGCCTTTTTGAATATCTGGGTGGCGTTCAAAAATGGCAGCAGTGGTGGCTGGGGTGGCGGACCCCATGAGGCACTGGTGGCGCTTTCCCCCTCCATGGAATGACCCTTGACTTAGCCATGGGTCATATCAAAATCCATAATTTTAGCCCCAAAACCTGCCCTCAACTTATACACGAGGTTGACTTATACATGAGCATATACAGTATATTAGAATTTTTGAAAAGTTGCTTTTTTGGACAGTGATTTCCAGAATCCTCCATCCAGCTTGGCTATGGGCATGCAAAAGCAACTTTTCTGAGTTTGGTTATAAAATATGTTTGACCTAGATCTTTCTTCTCTGAATTGCCTGTGGTGTTAGGATTTAGTCTTTAGTCATTAGAATGCTGAGCACGCATGCACACATATGCACTCGCGCGCACACACACACACACACACACACACACAGCTTCATCTCATCATCCTGTATATGTTTGTCAAAACTGAGTTGATTGGTATATTCCCAGCACTTGCAAAGTCTGCTTCGCTTAATTAACCACAGGCCTAGAAGCTGCAGAGTTCCTTGGCAGAAGGATTTTTTTGGAGTGGGGCACATATGCGAATATATATATGTGAATGTTTGTGTGTGTGTGTGTGTGTGTGTGTGTGTGTGTGTGTGTGCATTCATTTATTTCGCTGACTAGGAGCTGGATGAAACTCAGCCTTATTAAATGAAAGAAATCGTTAGAGAGGATTGCCCAGCTCATTGAGAAGTCTTGGCCAGTTTTTGGAACTCCTGGGTACTGGTGAGATCAACACCCCTTTCTGAGTTTCTGATCCAGCAACTTGACTGTTGCTCTTTCAGGAAATACAGGTAATTAGGATCCCATTGGCTTTGATCCCTCCTACGTGCCAAAGGCACAGGCTAGTGTCCTCCCAATCAATTAGGACTGGCAGGGATGAATAATGTGTCTTTCCCTTGCATTTCAAGTTGGGCTTGTTTGTGGAATTAAAGCACCTTACAGGGTGACTTCTCACTATTGTGAGCTAGTACGTTACTCTGGTAATAGGATGACTCACCCAGAAACACAGCTGCTGCATCACTTGCAGCCAAGAACGTGTTGATGTTACCCCATTTGGAGGTTAAAAAAGTTAGGCATTCCCAGCATCAAATCTAGCTAAAATATGCTGTGGTAAGGGATATTTCTCCATTCAGCGTTCCGGAAATATATATTACTAACAGTCTTCCATCGTCAGTGGCAGCTGGTAGATGCAATGCTGGTGAGGTGCTGCCTTGCATGATGGCAGAAGGAAAACAAAGAGGAGACCAACCTAGCTTCTCCTGGAGGTTCCAGAGCCTGAAGGTAGTCACTATAGCGTCCTTGGTCATTTCTACAGTATGGCCCCATCCCAGCATGGGGACATGTTGAAGTGGGTCTGTGACACATGCCACTGCATGATGTTGTCACAGTCCCTCTCTTTTGTGTCCCCAGCCATTGCAGATGCACGGTATGTTATTACTGCAAAAAATCTGGAAGTAGGCCTCTTTCGTGCAATGATTGCATCAGCTGGGGCCATGTGGGAAGGGCAGAAGTGCTATCAAAGCACTTTTCTTAGTGCAGCACAGGAAGAGGCTGGCTGCAGTGTGGAATGAAGGAGCATGTCCCGAATCCTGTCGTCCACCAGCAGCTGGTGGGGGTGTGGAGGGGAGCATTTGGGTCCCTCACCCATCCTGACGGTGGCACTGCTGGAATGATGCTGGGATGTTGTAGGATCCAGGTGTGATGTAGAAATGGCTGTTGTCTCATGTCTCCACCAGATGTATTTCTGATAGTAGGAGGGCCTTCCCCCTGAATCTTACAACATGGGCAAACTTGTATGAGACAAAATAATGTTGAGATAGTCTGATCACAAGGCCCTTTTGTACTGCACAACTGTAGCATGATGATTCCTCTTTAACTGCAGTGGAGGCACCCTTTGGAACCTGGGCTGTGTAGCCTGGGGAAGTGTTGGAGCTCTCTGGCTGAGAATTCTAAAAGCTCCTTCCTAAATGCGAATCCCAGGATTCTATAGGACCAACCCATAGCAGTTAAAGTGCTAAATTATAGTGCCCTACTTGAGTAATGTGAAAGGGCCCCAGGTCTATGCTTCTCTAATGGGAGGAGGGACTGGCAGTTTTTTTCCTCATTTGCCAGGGACTGATATCATATTTGTTTCCATTGGCTACAACTGCTTCTTTTGTTCCTAGAAATTAGCTAAGGATCAGCAGCTGATGGCTCATGGAACATCCCTAATCCATGGACTGACTACCAGTTTAATCAGCACAATTGTAGGCCAGAACTAGTGCTCAGAATTGTCCTGAGTGACAGTATCATGATGAGGAAGTCACATATCCCTTGGAAGAGGTGCTAGTCAACAGTCTGGCCACAGTGTTTTCCCAGCTGTGAGCTGTCCTTGTTGGACAGCTTTTAGAAATAGTTTTGTTTTGAATGGACATCTAAGACCCATTGGCTTAACAAAATAATGAAGATTATTATTCATTTATATCTTGCACCCTCCATGCTGCGAGTTTACGGTAGTTTGCAAAAAGTAAAACAAATAAAGATTAAAATCTCTACAAATACATTAGTAAAACATGTAAAAGTTATTTTTAAAATGCAATTAAACAGTCTATAAAATTGAAAGCATTTATAATTCAGAGAAAAAAAGCAGATAAAACTCAACAAAACAACGCGCCATTAAAAGCCTATTGTAGTCAATTCCTAAATGCCTATTGAGATGCAAAAGTTTTCACTCATCAGCAGAAAGACAGAAAGGAAGGAGCCATCCTTGCCTCCCTAGGGAGGGAGTTTCAGAGCTTGAGAACAGCTACCAAAAAGCCCTCCTACTTGTTCCCACCAAAGTGCCTGGGAAGGAGTTTGGGCTGGGGCCATTTCCTCACTATACTGTTATTCCACTTTCAACATGCTATGGAATCCTGAGATTTGCAATTTAGGGAGGGGCATTTAGAATTCTCAGCCAGAGAACTCTTTGGTCTCAGTAAACTGCAAACCCCAGAATTCCACTGTGGAATAATGGCAGTGTAACAGTGTAGTGAGGAAATGGCCTGAAAGACGGGTCTCCTCTGAAGGTCTTAGAGATCTGTTCTCGGTGGAGATGGAAACACAGTTGTTCTTGTTAAGATCTTTCAGGCGAACCCTGACTTATGGCAGTCTTAGGTTTGTGTGTATGTGCTTTCAAGTTGCCTGTTAACATCTGGTGATTTCATGAATTTCAGAAGGATTTCTTAGGAAGATACACTCACAGTTGGTTTTGCCTGTTCCTTACTCTGGAAATTATTTTTTTGTTGATGGTCTCTCATCCAACTTCTGACTATGCTTAGTTTCCAAGATCAGACAAGATCTTTAGGGTATTTAGGCTCTGTACTGTCATTATAGCAAGATTTATTCAGAGGAGGTTTGCTTTCCTCTGAGGATGAGAGAATATGAGTTCTCAAGGTCATTCACTGAGTTTCTGTGGCTGAGCAGGGATTCAAATCATGGTCTCCTGAAGGCCTAGGGCCAACACTCAAACCACTACACTGCCCTTTGCTGTCTTTACACATCAATACAGCTACTTTTATATTTGGACTTACCTTGGGGGTGTAGTGATGGGGATGGGTGTGGTGACTATTTATGAATGCCACAACTGTTTTTTATATCCCTTTGAATATTAGGTTATATATGCCTGACTGGAATCAAGGCAAGATAGGCAGATGACTTAATTTTCTGCTGTAGAAATTGGAAACTAGGAAACTTTTCTTTCAGATGAATCATGAGGAGCTGTACCACTCTGTATTTGGTGCACACAGATATAAACACAATGGCCATGCCAGTCTGAGATATTGTGGGAGCTTTAGTCCAAAAAACTCCACCCTAACAAAGCACTTTCCCAAGGTATCCCTGTCTCTTTACACACAGGAGACAGTTGTAACCCAGGGCAGATTTGAAAGGAAAGATAAATATAATAGTATCTGTTTTAGTGAAATACGATTGTCTGACTGGTTTCCTAGGCCAGGGTAAGTGGCCAAGAGAGACTATTTGTGGTTGCTTTGAAAGTTGTAATAAGAATACCTAACTATTACAGTTCACGTTTAGCTAAGCTCTTTGAGACCGCCTGCAGGCAGGCAGGCTGGCTGATGTTAGCTAAGCTTTAAGTATATGAAACATCCCATTCACGAGAATTAAAAAGGCAATTAGTACAGATCTGGGAAAGCATCATTCTTCCTGTTTCACAAAGATAGCAAAAGGATAAGTGGATTTCAGTAAAGAGTCTGTAGGGTATTTCACACATTGTAAAAGAGACAAGCCCAGGTTTAGCCACAGAATATATGTGTAAGTAAGAAGCTGTATTTAAACTGCTTTCTCTGATGAATTGAGGAAGAGGCCCAGGGGGCAATGGGAGAGTGTGTGTCTTGCATGTAGTTCAGATCCTGGCAACTCTGCTTAAAAGACTTGGTTCAGATCCTGGCAACTCTGCTTAAAAGGAGATCCCAGGTGGTGTGAAAGACCTTGTTCTCCCTGGGACCTTGGCACACTGCCCCCAGTTTGACTAGATGTGCTGGATTTGATGGAGCGGTGGTCTGATCCAGTCTGAATTAGTGTTATGGCTGGATCCTCATGATGATTCCAGGGTAACTATGCAGCAGTGCGGAGGCAACAGGAGAAAAAAAAATCCATATCTGTGGAAACTTCAAGGGAAGCCAGGTAAAGCTGTTGCCATTGCCATTGGAAAAAGGTGGTGCCTAGCTCCAATTAGCCTGTTTCTCCAGTGCCTGGCTTCTAGGTTGGTCATGGTGTTCTGGGCAGGCTACCTTGGGTAATTGCCTGTGTCATGTGGCATGCAATTGTGCAAGGTAGTCTCTCTACCATACTCCAGTTCTAAGGACCAATCTGGACTCCGGGAGATGAAAAAAAAAAAGGCTGCTTGGAATGGAGAGCCTTCTCCCAATGAAAGCAAAGATGGTCTTGCTTATGTTCTTTTTTGGACACTGCACAATCATGCAAAAAGTGCATTATGTTAGAGGAGAGGTCAGCAACTGTGGAAGGCCAGAGGCGTGCCTTAGCACTTAGGACATCTTGGAGGGCTGCATCGTGCACTGCATCTGTTCCCACAAAATAATTAAACTCTTTTTTTTTGTCCCTAAATGCCCTCTATGAGATATAGGGCATTTTTATGTTTTTGGACCTTCTGGGGCACCTAGACGGCATTCTGGGTCATTTTGAGGGGGGAAATATTTAAAAATTTACAAAAATTTGTTTTGACCCCTGGGAGAGTCCAGAGAAACTCCAAATATGATACAAATACCCTCTGCAGTCTGTAGAAGTAATGTTGGAACCTCTTCATGGATAAAAAAGGTACTTTTTTTTAAAAAAAAATGATTTTTGAGACCCCTTAGAGGCCCAGGGTGCTACAAGAATGGCCCTGCAGTTGCATGCAGCTTGCAAGAAAACACTTTACTCACCCCAGTGGTAGAGTCATGCGCTCACAGGATTCGGGCTTATGCATTAACTTTGCTATAAAAGGCCTGTCACATTATCACATTACTTTTTACATGACGCATACACTCAAGGCTTGCCGAAAAAAATTAACATATATCTATTGCATGAGAAAAAGAAATGCATTGATTATAAAATTTTGTGGATCACAATTCATTTGCTTAGATGCAGAGAGTATATTTTTAGAACTTCAGGTGCATATACACAGTGTCTATGACTGGGGTGGGATCAGGGTGAAACTGTATATAGAAATTGTATGCCATTAATAGAACTGCTGGTAACAGTGAATCCTGCGATAAATGAAACTATTTATTTGTGTTATCTGATACAAACATCTGCTCAGAGGCTTTTCACTGTGATTTCCTCCGATTTACCCATCTTCCCTCCCTGCTGCTATCTAAATTTTATGTCTTTTGGTGCACTGACTTTTTAAAAAAAATCTGTCTTCATAAAAAAAATGAAAATTATATTAACAGCTAAGAAGTTGCATGTAGTGATTTGTTTATAATGGATTGTACTTGGCTTTGGTACCAGTTTTCAAAAAATAAGTAAACTTAAATTGTGCCCTTCAGATTTTAGAAGACCTGCTCCCAAATGGACAGTTTGTTACAAATAAATAATCAGTCAATGAAGAATTCATTAAAATGTCTTACTGATATTACATTGATATTGTACATGTTGTTCCTTGGGCTGGAGTGAAGATTCATCTATTAGAAAACACCTCACCAACCTGGTGCCTCCCAGATGTGTTGGACTACAACTCCCATCTTCCTCAGCTAAAATAACCAATGGGATGGTGATGATGGGGATTATAGTCTGACACATCTGGTAGTACCATGTTTGGGGGGAGTATGTGTTAGAGTAACAGATTTAAAACAGCAAAGCACTTCAGATCTATTAAAGATACCCCGATTAGTTAATTGGGTGACCCCGTGTGGTCACTGTTCTCATCTAAAAGTAGGAGAACAAAAATCTCTTGATGTACATTAATTCTCTTGTTCTGTCCCAAATTGGCAAACTATTACTAATTACTAAACGCCTTCAAGAGCAGAACTTTAGAGAGCCTTATAAAACCCCTCTCAGTCTGGCCAAAATAATTAGTTTCTCCCCTTTTTCAAAAAAATTGGTGTCCATTTTCCTTTGTTGATCTTATAAACAGGTTTCTGAACTTTCTACTGAGAAACGTGAAAGGTGTGCAGACTTTAATAACTGTTTAATAAGTGTTCTGGTTTATGCTAAAAGGCTCTGTTGTCTTTGCCCCATATGTAAAGTTGACAGGAGCTGTTCTTCCTCCCTGTCCAATTAAGTCAGTTAATTAAATATTTTTAAAATTATTTCTAGCCTGTATTTCTTCATGACTGAAGTGAGATTGGCTGGATTCGGGAAGTTCTTTCTATCCTTCCACCTCCTTCCAAACCTAGTAGGTCTGTAGTAAACAACATGGCATCAACACCCAACTCTATGCTGGCATCTTGTGGTCCTCTGTCTTTATAGAAAGAGTTACCTCTTGTGCAGGCATTTCCTTTGCTGATGCTGCCTCATTTAAAAGCAGCATGTGTTGTGATCATTGTCCCCTTCCCACAAATAACAGAACATTTGGCAAATTGTGTCACTTGCTCTGAGGAATCTCTTTCCATCTCCTTTTATAAACTTTACACTTTCTTATTTGGCTGGTGGATTTTAACATTAGACTCCACTTACACAGAGCTTGGAAAAGTTACTTTTGGGGGCTAAATCTCATAGAACTACCCATACTTCCATCAGTGGGGCAAATGACCATGCCGGTGGGGGAGGAGGACTTTGGTATCTGTACTCCCAATAAATAGATAAAACATTTCCAAGCTCTGCACTTGATGTTTCTACCTTGAAATTTTTCTTATTTACATTCTCTTTGGGCTCTTCTTTATTCATTTTGGCTGGAAGTCAGCGTGGGGCTTGACTTTTTTGTAAATGGACTTACATGTGGAAGAAATAGAACTGAGTACAGTACTAATCCCTTACCCACAGGGGATACATTCGAAGACCCCCCCTCATGGATATCTGAAAGTGCTGATAGTACCGAACCTTATACTGTTACTGGCAGTAGCCCTTTAGCTTGGTCAGGACCATAGAGAGGCTTCATACTCCTGGACAGTATGAAGCTTCTCTGTGGTCCCTGTGAAGCTAGATGGCTACTTCTGGTGAAGTTAGAACTGTTTCCTGTGGTGGTGTTGCTGGAGGGGCTGTTAAGGCGGGGGGCAGGCTGGCCAGTTGCAGGTGGCAGGACTCAGAGCAGGACATGTGGATGCCATCAAGTGGACATAGGGGAGGGGATGGATTGAAGCAGAGTGGGAAGAAGGAAGGTGCATCTGTGAGGGAAGAGGTTGACCACAAGTAACTGAAAGCACAGAAAGCAAAACCACAGGTAAGGGAGCATCCCTGTAGCTTTACAATGTCTATATTAACCTAGGGGCTGCTATATTACCAGCATCCATTGCATAATGGTAGCCAGCGGTGACTGATGTGCCGTGGCCCCGATGTGCAGTGGTCAGTGATGCATGTTAGGACACTAACAATTCACAGCCAAATAACAGGAGTTCCCAATGTGCATCAGAAGAGGCCAGTGAGCATGAGAAGTTCCTGATTCACATCAGAAGCACCCAGTGTGCCTTGGTAGCACCCAAAGTGCATCAGAAGCACCTGGTGTGCATTGGAACACTCGTGCCAGATTTGTAAATTAAGCCTGTGTTTATTTTCCATGACCAATCACAAAACAAAGCTTGCCAAATGCAAGGTACAGAGGTGAGGAAAACTGTATGCTAAAATAAGCTACTTGAGGGAGCATGTCTGAAAAAACATGATAATATCTTGTCTTGTTTGACTTTTGGTAGAAATAATACCCTAGCAGGCTCTCAGTAATATAAATGTAAAGGTGAATTCTAGTATCTAGGCTTTCTGGGGCAGGAAGACAATTGAGCAAAGGGTCTAGCGCTGCATAAGAGAGCAATGAAATATACATATTTTCTGTTTCTAAGCATTAGACTTCTGGAAAGCAGGGTTCTAACTAGCATAATCTTTGTTTTTATGGCATCCTGACTCAACCCCTGCACAGGCTGTTCAGAGCTCTGGTATGACACCCCTGCACTTTTCATGCTAGAATTCAACATGAAATCTTGCTTGTTTCAGCAAATCCTCATTTGGCACGGAGGTCTATTTGTTCCTGAGGTCACCATTAGTTCAGCAGGCTCAAGAGTTGGTGGCAGGGAACGGAAATTGCACACAATTCATTGTTAGGGAAGGTTGTGGGAAATGAAGCTAAACAAGACAACAAGGGATTATGCAGCTGTCAAAAATCTGTAGATATTTGAGAACTATAACAGCCGGAGAAATGGGTAGGTGAAGAAAAGGGAAACATGATCATATATGTTTGACTCTTTGAATCTTCTCATCTTCAGTACAGCATTACTGGGATACAGCACTCCAGTGTGGACAATTAGGGATGGCAGAGGCAAAGCCAGTGTTCCAGGTAGGTGGGAGGAACAAGTGCTCTTCTCTATACATGGCTTGGATTTGGTTGGAAAGTATTGTTTGGTCTGGACGCGCAGATGGTTATTTGGAGTCTGCGCATCCAGTTTGAGTTTGGGAAGGTATTTTTGGAGGGAGAGATGGTTTCTAAATGGAGGCTAGTGTTTACTTTTGTTTTTAAGGGCAGATTAATGAAAGTAGTTCTGCACATATTGCTTAACTGACTCATTGCCACAAAATGGGATGATGGCTGCAAGGTCAGATGGTTGTTAAACAGGATCAGCTATAGAATAGGTCTACTGGTTGCCACCGATTTTACACTTAAGTGACAGGCCATTTTAGGGGAATGATATAGATTTGAATATAGAATCTCAGGGACAAACAATGGAGGGTGTTGTCTCTTTGGCCCACTTTGCTGTTAGGCTGAATGAGGCAGTTGCTACAAGTAGAATATGGTAGGAGATGGCAACAGAAAATTGGAGGACAGAGCCACGTGCTACAAGCCTAGCCCTTTGCCAAAGTCTGGAAAAGTTAGGTTTTTTGGACTTCACTTTCAAAATTCCCCAACCAGCATAGACATTGGTTGTGTTGTCTGGGGGATTTTGCAAGTTGTCATTAAAAAAGTGACTTTTCCAAGTTCTGAATTGTGTCCCATAAGCTAGCCTGTAGTTTTTTGATATAGTCCAGGACTCTATACCCTCACCAGAATGTCAAAAAAATTCACCATCCTGCCCTATCAACTTTTGTACAGGGAACTGGAAAAAAATGCCATCTTGTTCTTTGCCTTCAGGAGCAAAATATCTGGGGTCAGCTAACGTTATATAGCAACGCACCCTAAGATTGAGTAGACTGGATAAACCTTTAGTCTGATACGGTTCTAGCAAATTTTTCTTTTTTCTAGCAAACTCTTCTTCTTTTCTAGCAAACACTTTTCTTAGGAAGAGAATCATGTGTCCTTTTGACCTGACTGCAGTATCTTGTTTATGGACAGAACTTGCCTGCGTGTCAGGAAAGATGTTTCCCCTTATGTCAAGGCAAGATGCATCTTAGAAGATGTGGGTGAACTGGAAAACAAATTATGTCAGAGCAGAAAGGGAATTTGCATGTGGGTTAGCTAAGAACATACGAGAATTCTGCATGAGCCGTGACTGACTGAGATGATCAGCTATATTTTGTGGATATGCCAGAGCTCGGAAAAGTTGCTTTTCTGAGTATAATTTCCAGAATACCCCAGCCAGTATGGCCACTGGCCATTGAACTAGGGGATACTGGGAGCTGTAATCCAAACAAGTAGCTGTTCTAAACCGTGGCTACCTCCTGCTTTTAGTGCTGCCTAAGGATGCAAAAACAGAATCTGATAGGTCCCCATCAATGACTGGTAGGTTGTTTTGGATCTGATGCACTGCAGATTTTACAGATCTTAATTATAGTAGGAAATAGAGAAACTAGGGATGGGCAGGTTGAGGACAAAGGAAGAAAGTAAGAGGAGGAGCAGTTGAGAAAATGGGACAGCAGAAGTTTAACCAGGGCCAACTCTGCCAAACTGCTACAGCTGAACAGTATGAAAAAAGTGTTGGGGTCCCATGGTTACACTTTGCCCACCTCCTGAGGTTGGCAAAAGCATTGCAACCCCTTCTCCACTAAACCTAAAATCATTGTGCAAAAATGCAAACTAGGGGAACTTTAACCTATCTACACTGAATGAGAAAGAATTCAAAACACAGAAGAAGAGCATACAGTACTGAAAAATATGCAAGTTGGAAATTAAATCTGGAGAAAAGAGAAATTGTCATGGGTACTATATTAGGTTTAACATCTGGAGTAATAGGGGAGATGTTGAAACCATACACTCCAGGAGGATATAAAATATTTAAATGCTGGTGGAAAATTGTGAAATCTAAGATGAAATAGTTCACTGCTGACCCTGTAATTGTTTGAGATAGAAATCACAGAGATTAGTTTTAAGAGGATAAATAGTATTCAGAGTCATGTATTAAACATGACAATGAAAGTAGGGGAAAGATTGTGGTTTGGATAAAATGATTATGTACTTTTAAACATTATCATCAGCTTTCTTGGAATTGAACCTGCTTCAGGGTTAGAAGTACTCTATTTTGGTGCTAGAAATTTTCTTTACTTGATAGCTGTGGCCCGCATATCACAGACATAGGCATTTCAGATCAGCTCAGCATGACATGATTATTCCCATGGATGTGTACTTGCAAGTAAATTCTGATGAATTAAATGGCACTGACTCCCAGATAAATGTGACTAAGTTTGCAGCCTGTTTCTCTTTACATTGTCTTGTCCTCGCAAGAAGTTTGTTTCAACTCTCCCTGATAGAATACTAGTGGTCCACATGAATATAGGATTGGCATTATAAGGAGATCCTTTAGAACAGTTTGGAGAGCCAGGTGTGGTTAGAGCGCTAGAAAGGGACTTGAGAAATCCTTGTGGAAGCCCTTACTGCTGGGTACCACTGATTTCATTGTGAATCTTGACCACATGAGTGGTTTGAAATTTGAACATTTGTTGGTAAGAATGGATTCACTAACTATTGTATTTCATAACAGTATCCTATGGCATTGTTTGTATGCTTCACTTGTTTGTTATTCAAGTTTGTTGAATTAGTTGTTTAAAAAGGACATTGTGGGCTGGGAGGTTTTCTTTTTGTTTTTCAGGAAAAAAAAATTGAAATCTCTGAGGAAATTGAAATACATGTACATTTATTCCCCTCCTTTAAAACAAGACCTAAATTTACTTTACTCCTGTAACAGCATGAAATGTTCAATGTATTGTGTATAAAATAGCACATAACATTTTACTACTATGTAAATTTACAAAACCACAAAATGTAAATGCTTTGGTTTCATTCAAACAATAATTAGAAATATATCCCATGCTGGCATTGGAACTGCAAGCTGTTGTGCCGTATGGTTTTTAAGTACATCTTGAGTTTGCCAGTTGGATAAAATCTGCGTGAGGTGGAGAGGATATGAAAATAGAAAATGTAAACATTGTAGTAAACACTGGAAGGTTTTATTATCTGGCTTGGAAACAGTATACAGACCTCAGCTTGATCTTACAGAAACAGAAGAAAGTTGTATTTCTAGAGATAAAGATCAGAAAATAAACTCCCCTATGAAAAGGTAATAATTGATTAATAAGTAGGTGTTAAACGTTTCAGTAGCATTCAAGTTTTCAACAGGGTTTCAGTGTATATTTGAAAGAGTAAAGGAAACTGGTCTGATGTGATGATTAGAATGCTGGAGTGTGACTTGGAAGGTCCGGTTTCTAGTCTCCATTAGGCCGTGAAACTTATGGCAACTTGACCATCTCACAGGGTTGTTGTGAGCATATATATTGGGAGAGAGAGGCCAAAAACCTGAGCATGGGGAATAGAATGGAATAAGGTAAAAGAAATCACAGAATACTGAAAGGAATGCTCAACACTTCAACATTTTGTTGCGGGTTTTACCTATTCCCTTTGATTCAAATTCAAGAGGCCGAGGGTCTGGTCATTTCATGGCATAACAAAACTAGACGGGTGACTGCTCATGTATACAGAAGTAGGTAAATTTGTAAATCAAAATTGGGCAATACTAGGCAAGATGGATGAATAAGTAATCTGGCTTGACCTAATAAGAGCTTTGAAAAGTTACAGCTTTGGACCACAGCTCCTTGAATTCGTCAGCCGCTATACTCAGTGCCCATAGTGGCTGATGTTGCTTTGGGAGCTATAGTTCCTAAAAGTAACATTCCAATGATTTTGAGAAACGTAGATTTCTTGCTTTCTGCTCCAGGAGGAAAAGCTGTCCAATTCTTTTCTATCAGATTATGGATAGTGGGTGGGTGAGGTAGGAAACTGGCATAGTCTAATGGCTGGATAATGCTGTAAAAGTAAGTATAATTAGTCTAATCTTCACTTCATCCCTCTTATTAACAGGTGCATTCTAATACATAGCTCAGCTCATGGCTGATGCAAAAAATGAATGAGTGTGAAGACACTTGGTTTAGAGTGAGTGTCTGTGTGCATGGACATGTATGCCTGCATGTATTTGCTTGCTTGGACTGTCACGTTTAGCTAGTTGCTCATTCACTGCAGTTACTAGCTGTGCAATTTTCATTATCAGAGCAAGACAGCTCCCTGAGTTTTCAGGGGGTTGGCATATGAGTGAATGACAGATGCAGGCAGGAGAAACTTCACTAATTTGATTAGATGTTTGCATAAGGGAACATCTAAAAATATTTCCTGTTTACATACAATAGCGCAAGAAGTGGACATTCTTATCTGCTGAATATTAACTTCATCAGGAGCCTCCTGGATGGTGGGGAATGTGGATGTAATGTTTTTTTCTGGCATTGCCTTAGTATTTTCATCAAATCTTCCTCAACACTTTTGCTGTTGCAAATTATCTGCAAATATGGCAGTTTGCATCACCTCACATTCTCCCAGAATCCCATCCCCCAACTCTTAGAATGGCTACAACCAACCTATTCATGGATGTATTACCAACTATCTTTGGAGTGATATCTTTCCTCAAACTATTCTCAAAATAGTGATTGATAAATTAATTGGTTGGTTGATTGATTGAATTTATATCCCACTTTTCTTCCAAGATAGGATTTATGATTGTGGTGCTCTGTATCATTGCTTCACTACTACTCCCTTGGGCCCTCTCTGAACCTCTTAGAATATCTGCAAGCCAGCCTAAGCATGAGTCAGTAATGACATGATGCTTATGTGTGTGTGTGCTCTCAAGTCACCTGTCAACTTCTGGCGACCCCATGAATTTCACAGGGTTTTGTTAGGCAAGGAGTACTCAGAAGTGGTTTTGCCAGTTCGTTCCTCTGAAATCTGGTCTATAGCACCTGGTATTCATTGACTTTCTCCCATGCAAGTACTAACCACAGCTGACTTTGCTTAGCTTCCAAGATCAGATGGGAGCTGGTGCCTTTAGGGTGTGGAGGCCTACACAATGATTACATTCCCAGCAGTTCACAGATGAAAACTAGAACACATGTGGTCAAGCAACATGGGAGTGTGGTGAAGATGGCAAAAGCTATTGAGAAAGTACAGACAAGCTAGTAGAGTCTGTAGCAGCTTGTTTTTGCCTGATCCTCTTGGGAAGGTTAGGATTCTGTTTTCTCTTCTACCCTCCACTCACTGCAAACTGTGTTTGTTCTTTGAACTCAGTTTGCAAGGATCAATTTAAACCAAAGACAAAGGAGAAAAGTGAGACAGGAGAGAGAAACTGGGACAATTTAAAAACAACTGAAAAAGTAAGGTGATAAAGGATTAATTGAAACTATCTCTGACTTGGGAAGGCTGGAGGGTATGTGTGATGTCATTTCTGATGCACCGTTGTGGCCCTGGGGAGTGTTCAGGGGTGGAATTAGTGCCTACTTCTCATGTAGTTGGCCAGCCCTGGTTTAGAGCCTGGTGTAGGTGAAATTTCCACTTACAATACTTGCTGATGCCCCCACCAGAAGTGACCACAAATGATGTCAACAGCAACAATGACCTAAAATAAACTAGAAGTGTTCAGGTGTCCAGTTCCAGATTTGATTTTGAGAGTTATTTTCCCACTTGGGGGCCCTGTAGACCTTCCATGCATGTGGGAAACATGGCTGGATAGCACTACATGTGAAAGGGATCTAGGAGTCTTGGCAGACCACAAGCTGAACATGAGTCAGCCATGTGATGCAGCAGCCAAGAAATCCAATGTGATTCTTGGTTGCATTAATAGGAATATGGTGTCTAGATCAAGGAAGGTAATAGTACCACTCTATTCTGCTTTGGTGAGACCTCATGTAGAATACTGTGTCCAGTTCTGGGCACATCATTTCAAGAAGGATATTGACAAGCTGGAATGTGTCCAGAGGAGAGTAACCAAAATGGTGAAAGGTCTGGAAGTCATGTCCTATGAAGAGCGGCTTTGGGAGCTGGGTATATTTAGTCGGCAGAACAGAAGCCTAAGAGGGGACATGATAGCCATGTTTAAATATTTGAAGGGATGCCATGTTGAGGAGAGAACAGGCTTGTTTTCACTCCAGAGACTAGGAAGAGGAACAATGGATTCAAACTACAGGAATAGAGATACCATCTGAACCTCAGGAAGAACTTTCTGACAGTCAGAGCTCCCTTGGAGTGTGGTGGAGTCTCCTTCTTTGGAGGTTTTTAAGCAGAGGCTGAATGGCCATCAGTTGGGAGTGCTTTGATGTGGGTTCCTGCATAGCCGGGGATTGGACTGGATGGCCCCTGTGGTCTCTTCCAACTCTATGATTCTATGACTGTAAAACCTGTGGCTTCTAGAGGTCTCAAGCGATAAGATGCTGAAATAGGGGCCCTGAAGTATTTGGTGGGCATTAGAACAACCTTGGGGACTGCATGGATCTATGGATGGAGCATGGGGTCAAGGTTGAAGCTTAGAGTGAGACATAGTTTAGAGTAGTTTTTTTTCAAAATGAAGATATATAGACTGCTGCCAGTCCCTGAGTGATCAGCTTGCCAGTCCCTGAAGAGCTTTTAGAAGAACACACACACACATACTAGTAGCCACTGGGCACAAGTATACTGCCAGTCTCTGGTACATTGTGTGCGGGACATGTGGTTGGTCCCCAACGTCGGATAGTTTAAGAAGCTTTGCTTAAGAGTACATGTTCATATTTTCTGTACAGAGATATAATTTAAAAAAAATCAATGAAGGAGCATTAAATCAGTCTCTTCAGGCTGAAGAACTATAGTTTCAATACAGGTACAGGAAGCCCCCATCTTTTGACACCCCGTTATCTGACAACTAGCTCTCTTGAGGCTTCCAAATTAAGGACAAGTTTTGTTAATTTAACAGGGGGTCTACTTTTTCATCAGTTCTTCTTGCCTACAGAGGCTCATTTGGAACCACTCGCACGTGTGTGCTGCTTGCAAAGTGAGCAGGAAAGGGGAAATGGCGCTAAGGTGGCTGAGAGACTTTGCAAGCAGGTCAGTAACAAGTGCTTCCTGCAGTACAGTACATGAGTTCTGCTTTTCAACCAGTTCTGTTTTCTGACAGTGCTCTGGTTCCTAGCCTGTCAGATAAATGAGGGAAGTCTGTATATCATCTCACCAATTAATTATTTAATGTCTGATAACAGTAGGACCTAGTGGTCTTCAAGTATTTAATTTCCCTCTCTTTGCCAGTAATTCCCAATAGTGTTTCCATCTTTTTTTTCTTTTCTTTTTTTCTTTCTTTTACATCTCTTGTGTTTGTGCCAAATAATAGCTGGAACCAAATGCCTCTTCTTGCAGCTCAGCCGAAGCAAAAGATAACTCTCTTATGAATGCAGTTTAGCTGAAGGGAGTCACACATGAAAAATGCTCAGCGTGGATAGGGCGGGGCACAGTTGTGCCGAAGGAGGTGAGGTGGAAAAGGGTGGAGGACGAACAGACAAAATCGTACTCGGGGCACACTTGGAACATGGCTCATCAGCAGGAAGTCCAGGGCAGGATTTCAGCATGCTTTGCATTCTTCCTCCCAGCAAGTAAACCTGTAAAATGGCAGGTGGAACAATGACTGTAAGTAAAGAGGAGTTCTTTCTCGTCTGACACGGCTGGATTTCAGTCTGCGGTAGTTGGCAGGGCAGGATTGTCCAGTAGGAAGGAGGAGAAACAGAGATGTGTGTGTGCTTTGGTGAGTTTCAGGTTTGTCATAACTTGTAATAATAGGTTTGCAAAGTGTATTCGCATGCATCCGCTGTTTTCAGTTTCATTTATGGAAAGTTTGATGGCTGTATTCTGTGTATGAAGAGAAGATTTTACTTCCACTCATGTTCATCTGGAAAGCATTTGACTTATTGCTCCTGAAAAGCGTGTATATATGTGGGCTTTCTGGGTGTGGGGGGAGGGTTTTTTAGCTTCTTCAGTATTCATAGCACATGTGTCAGAACACTTTCTCCCTCTTGTTTCTCCTTGTTGCAAATTTGAAAGACTGTGAGTGAGCAAAGGCTACAGTTTAAATCTGGAAAGGCATTGGTGTGCAGCTAAAATATGTAATATCTTTCATCTATCTATGTTATGCTGCAAACAAATGGCAACTATCCAATGCACTGTTGCCCATTCAGAATATGCTGGCCCAGTATTTTGAAGAGCAGGGATAGTTTTGAGAGCTTACACTAGAAATCAAAAGTTGTGTGATTTGTCAGTGATATGAGAGGACTTTCTCTTCTCAGCGTTCAGAACATACAACTTAATTGGAAGTGAAGAAATAAGTCCCAGAGTTGAAATAGCATTGCCACTGAACAAAACTCTGTTCCAGTGCCCGGCAGTGCTCACAGTGGTGGTGAAAATAAGGCCTGAGGACAGATTGTTTGGTTCCCAGTATTCTTACGTACATGGGTCTGTTGAAGTAAGCTGTTGTGTGCTTAGTAACGGTGTATGTAGCTATGGCTGCCAGTGAAGCAGAATGGCTGCTCTTATTCTTTGCAAAGCTCTATCTCTATTTCTATATTGACTTTTCTTGCTTGTTCTCAATAGTTGCGCAACAGTTTAGGCGTAATAAATCTACTGGCATATGTGGCAGATTTAGCAAGTGTGCCACAAATCAAATCTAAAATGATGACCATACCACACTGCAGCATTTGTGTTACAAATGTACCCCTCACCCCACTCAAGCTGTAGCCCAGATAGACGGGAAGTGCAGAAAGACACTAAGCTTGTGATTGTATGCCATAAATACATCTGCTGAAAATCTACATCAGCTGCTTGCTTACGTATGTTTAAGTGGCATCTCTTGGCCCAGCTGCCCACAGTCCACCTTAAGAGCCAGACACTGGATTGGGTGAAAGAGATCTGTTCAGCTGGTATTGGGGTGTAAAGAGGAAGATGTTTCCGTCTCACTCCCACAAGGCTGTGACAAGGATTTGCCCCTTTCGTCACTTGTGGTGGTCGGGTGGAAATGTCATCTTCCTTGTGTTCTGATTGGAAGCTGGATGAACCTCCATTACCCAATTCATCTGCTGTCTCTTAATGTGGGCTGGAGTTGGTTTTATCTAATCTTACAGGAAATCTTTGTAGTCTTACTGTATATAAAGCAATTATGGATCTGTCACTCTAGGTTATGGATCCATAGTTGCAATACTGAATGCCAGCAATTATTGGTATATGCAGCATGACAGTTGGCCCTCCATATCAGTGGATCCTGTATGCACAGGTTCAACCAAATACCGCTTGAAAATGTTTAAAAAAAAATCCAAAAAGCAAACTTTGATTTTGCCATTTTATATAGAGGATGCCATTTTACTACCCCAGGGACTTGAGCATCCGTGAATTTTGGCATCAACAGGGGGCCCTGGAACCAGACCATGGCAATTATTGAGGACCAACTGTATTTAGTTTAATTTAATTTGTATCCCCCTTTCTCCTTGCACAGGATCAAGGCAGTTTACATCCAACTAAAAAAAAGAACAAAAACATACAAAAGTTTTAAAAAATTAATTCTGTTTAACACAGAAGAGTTAAAACTGTTTAAAACACCATTTAAACATAATAAAAATAAAAGCACAGCCTTATTTCAAAAATCTCCTTCATTCCAAATGCTCCTGATTGTCTGGGAGGGTTTTACACATAGCTATAGTCTCTAAGACACAAATTTAGTGATACGAGTTTCTGTTTTGTAAGGCTATAGTCTTTAGTAGACCCATGAGAAAGCAAGACCTGTTGAACTCAATGGGCTTACACCTCTGAGGAAGGCTGTATGTCATGTCCACAAATACACTGAAAACTCTGTAAAGAGGCTGATGACAAAATGCAAGCTAACCCAAGGAACCGTGCTGATTTAAAACACACACACACACACACACATACGTGTGTAACATCTGTTCTTGCCTTTGTTTGGTTGAATTGTTCAGTCAACCACAATGAATTCCTAAGAACTCATGGGATTTAGCTGGTTTTGACATACTTTTCAAGGTGGAACACATTTTTACTGGGGCAGGCAGGGGAAGAATTCAATATTGAAGTGACTCTTAGGTACTGTTGAGAAGAACATCTGTAGGCGCAAAGGCTGCCACACAATCTGGAACCCCAATCCTCCAGGAATCCACATCGTGCGGAAGGATTGAATGTACACCTATATCTGCGTAGGCTGTCATTTTTCAGATGTTCAAGCTGTGCATCTGGATGCCAGAGGACAGAACAAGTCAACACAGCTATCCTCACAAAGACGGAGGGAATAAACTATTCTTCCAAAGAAAAAGTAAATCTCTCTTTCTCTCTTGTCTCTCATTTGCCTCCCACGCTTCCATAAACAACTCAGAGCAGGATACCTGAGGTTATTCCATTTTAAGCCCACTGCATCACAGCCTGTGATGTAGGTTAGACCATGTGGTTTGAAGGTAGCCCATAAGCATCATGATTAAGCAAGGGTTTGAACTGGGACCTCCCTGATCCAAGTCCAATCCCCCATCCACTCTAAATATTTTAATTTTTCTGTCTAAAGCTTTATCAGGAAAATGGATCAAAGTCTGTGCAAATGCAAGAAGTCTTTACAAAAACCGAGCTTCAGTAGCTATTTCCAATTAGCATTTGTCCCAGCTCAGTTAATTATTAAAGAGATTCCAAATTCCCATGAGATGAACATGTAAAGGGATAAGCCTCCTAGTTTTTCAGTAAAATAAAAAAAAAAAATTAGAAGCACTTATTTTTTTTTTTTTGACTAGCTCATAAAAGCACTGGCAATTATGAAGCTGTTAAATTCCCTCCAGGCTAATACTGCAGTACTGACTCACAAACTGTCAGCAACCAGGCTCCCACTGGGCAAGTTTCACAGAATCTTCTCAAGACCAGGCTTTGCATGGTGATACTTGGGCAATAAGTAGATTCCCATGACTGGCATTACTAATTCTTGTAGGCTGAGCAGAGCTGGGAAAAGTTACCTTTTGGGGACTTCAGTTCCTAGAATCTCCCAGACATGGCCAAAAAGTAATTTTCCTAATCTTTCATTTCTTGCATTTAAGTAAATTCAGGGATAGAGCTATGGGAGCAGGGGCAAAATGAGGGGATCGCCCCTTCCAAATAAGAATTCTATGCCCTTCCCATGAAGTTTTCATTCCGCCTCTCAAGTTCTAGTGTTGCAGTAAGTTGAAACTTCAGCTGAGCATTTAGAGAACAATTTAGGCAATCAAAGGAAAGGGCCAGACAAAATTACCAAGGGAATGAGAACACCAGAGGTGTATCTAGGGTGGGGCAAGCAGGGCATGTGCCCTGGGTGCCAATGCCAGGGGGGTGCAAAAAAGCTGTGCCTCCATCTGCCCTGTTGCTTGGGACAGCCAGCCCAGCAGCACACCCAGAATGCAGCAGCGTTTCCTGCCCCCTCTACCAGGTTTGTTCTTGGCCTGATGCAGCGGCAGTGGCGGCAGCAGCAGCAGCCCTTCCACCTGGGCCTGACCTGCTGCTGATTCTGCCGTCCCCGCCAGGGTTGTTTTCAGCCTGGTGTGACAGTGGCGGCGGCAGCAGCAGCCCTTTCACCTGGGCCTAGCCTACCCCTGCTGAGGTCATTTTTGGTCTGGTGTGATGGCGGCGGCAGCAGCAGCCACTCTTCCACCTGGGTCTGGCTTGCTGTGCCCCTGCCACCCCCACTGGGGCCTTCCTTGGGGTGACAGCAGTGAGGAAAGCAGCACTTAGGGATGCAGCTTATATGCTTGCCTAGGTGCTGTTGAACCCAGATATACCACTGGAGAAGACAGCAAATATAAGATATAAAATGTGAATGATTTCTAGTGTCTCTTTCTCTGAAATGCTAGAAATTTGGAGATGGAAGGAAATTTTCATGGGGGGGTAATTCTTACTAGGGAGGAGTGGCCCAAATTTGCCTTGCTCCATAGCTACACCCTTGGATAGATGAGATGGTGTGGTGGCATTCACTTTCCAGTAATCATGGTTAGAGAGGCATCTCTTCTGTCTCCAGAAAAGGTTTTCTTTCACACTGCATAATTGTAATGGTATGATTCCACTTTAAGTGCCCTGGATGCTTCCTATTTGTAGTTTAGGAAGGATCATTTAGAATTCTCAACCAGAAATCTTTAGTGCCTCACTACGAATTCCACAGTTCCACAGGAAGTAGAAATTGCAGTACAGTAGAATCATAGTGCTATAATTGTGTAGTGTGAAAGGGCCTGTATCTCCTGTTTCTTTCTGCATTGCTGCTAAACATGGCCCAGAATTACACATTTATTGTCAGTGCACATGATGAAGCATCTTTGTGAGCCAGAGCCCAAGTTTTGCTCTGATACACACACACACATATGGAGTTATTATTGTTAGCAGGCTCACTCTCTTCATTTCCATGTGTGGGCACATAGCATGTGAGAAAAACCATGCAGTAATGGCTATATGACCTCCACTGAAAAAAATGGTGTCAAATGCTGGCGGTGCAGCTACTCTGTGTGTGGGCTTGGAAGAAGTTACATACATATACATACATATAACGAGGCCACAACCTTTAGCATACTTTTGAACTCTACATTTTAAACACCTTGTCTGGAGGCATAGCTCTGAGACCTTGTTCTGTATACCACCATGGTAGCTGGAGATGGAAACTGCTTCCATGCAGCATCCCACCCACACTATGCAACTCTGTATATCTTCTAGATTTAAAGCAGTGGTTCTCAACCTGTGGGTCCCCAGATGTTTGTGGACTTCAGCTCCCAGAAGCCCTGAGCATTGACCATAGTGGCTGGGGCTTCTGGGAGCTGAAGTCCACAAACATCTGGGGACCCATAGGTGGAGAACCACTGATCTAAAGAGTAATGATACAAGTAGGCTGTTGTAAGGAAGAAGATTTGGATAAACTTGTGTTGCTTTAAGTTTATTTTTAGATAAATGTGGATGGATGTGTTTCCAGTTGTTTCCAATTCATTGGTGTTTTAATATTATAAGGTGTGTATCCATACTCCATAACTATAACAGTTTGACACCATTTTAATTACCACGGCTCCTTTCTGTGGAATTCTGGGACTTGTAGTTTCAGGAGGTGCTTTTGGTCCACTCCCCTGAACTACAGCACTACAGAGCAATTTAGCAGAGAATTCCAAGCCCCTCCACCAAACTACAAATGCCAGCATACCCTAGGATAGGAGCATGCCAGTGCATGATGCTTCAAAACATTATAACAGTGTGGTGTGAATATACCCTATAGTTAATCTAACTGCATTTTAACAATGATAGTCCTTTGGATATTTTTATCTGCACTGTTTTGTTTTATTTACGTTTCACCTTTCTCAGAACCGAAACATACAGCAGTTTAAAACAATAACATAAAATCAGTCATTCAGTCCCATGTTGAGATGGTCCTTGAAAATGACAAAATTATATGTCGTGAGAAGAGTGCTGCTCTTCTGGTAAATTCTCCATTGCATCAATAGGGGCACAGATCAAGGAAATAATAGCAGACAAGCTGGTGAACTGTGAGCTAGAGTACTATGTAGTAGTTAGATGACTTTAGAATTGGTTAACTGACCAAACTCATGGAGTGCCCAGTGATGGTTGCTCTTTATCCTGGAGAGAAGTGACTAGTGAGGTGCCTCGGAGTTCTGTCTTGGGCTCAGCACCATTTAACATCTTTATAAATGGCTTAGATTATGAAATAGAACACATGCTTATCAGATTTGCAGATGACACCAAATTAGTAGGAGTAGCTAATATTTCAGAAGACAGGATGGTCAAATTTCTGGAAACCAAACCCTGTACAGAAGGACCTGGGGAGCTGGGTATGTTTAGCCTGGGGAAGAGAAGATGGAGAGGTCATAATAGCCATCTTTAACTATTAGAAGGGATGTCAGATAGAAGATGGAGTGAGCTTGTTTTCTGCTACTCCAAAGACTAGCATGGGAACCAGCAGATTCAAAATATGTGAAAAGTGATACTACTTAGAATGCCTTTGCTATAAGAGCTATTTGACAGTGGAATAGACTGCCTTGGTGAACCCTCCTCTGGAACTCTGTAAACAGAGCTGGATGGGCATCTTTCACGAGTGCTTTAGCTGTATATTCCTGCATGGCAAGCAGTTGAACCAGGTGACCCTAGCAGTCCTTTCCAGCTCTGTGATTCTGTGGTCCTATGCCACTCAGTTTTGGTCAGACCTCACTTGCAATACCATGTCCAGTCCTGGATACCACAGTTCAATAAGGAACTGTTGGCAAGTTGATATATATGCAGAGGAGGATGATCAAGATGGTAAATGGTCTGGAATCCAAGCCCTGTGAAGAGCAGCCGGGCGAGCTGGATATGTTTAGCATAGAAAAAGAGATGCCTGAGAGGTGATACGATGTTTGAAAGGATGTCATGTAGAAGATGAAGCAAGCTTGTTTTCTGGTGCTACAGAGACTAGGATATGATCCAGTGGATTCACATTGGAAACAAACGAATAAAATTATTCCACCTAAGCATTAGGAAGAATTTCCTGAGAGTAAGCTGTTTGATAGTGGAATAGACTGCCTCAGAGTGGTGGACTGTCCTTCTTTGGAGGTCTTAAGACAAAGATTCGATTTTGTGGGAGTGCTTTAGTTGTCTATTCCTGCATGAGGGGGACTATATGACCCCGTGGTCACCTCCAACTTTCTAATTCTGTGACTTTGATGCCTACACGTTTTGTCTGCAGCAGGCTCTCTGTTGATCAGTAAGACCACTGCAGTCTCAGCAGAAGCCCTTGTGTCTTGTGGACAGCAGGCATGCTATCTGAGCAAAATCTAAGGACCACGTTAGATGTTTGGTCAGCTGGAATTAGTGCATGCAGTAAAGTCTGCATGTATGATAGATGTTCTTATTCTGGTTTTGATATTGCTTTGATTTGCTGGTTTTATTCTTGGTTTTATTATATGCTGACTCTAGTCATTGTTTCTATTTTATCCTTTTAAATATGTTATAAACTGCTCAGAGAATTTTGGTTATTAGGTGGGCCAAATCTGCAATCAATCAATCAATCACTGACTCAATCCATTTGCCTTGGATTTACTGGTGTGTGTGTGAGTGCGTGAGTTTGTGTGTATCTCCATATATCTCTACATAACTCTATTTCTACCTCTCATCTATATTGCCCAGTTCTCATCACCCTTCCATTGCTGAAGTGGAAGGGTAGTACATGGAAGTTGTACTGCAAGCACACATGTTGACTGACTCTTGCACACCTTTCATCGCATGCAGTGGCAGACATGCACATGATCCAGCATCCCATGGTGCAAGTATTATTTTCAGTTGGCTGTCAATCAGAACTTGATCAATTGAAAAAACTTGCATTTTTTCTTCCAACAGTGTGTTTTCAATTTTGTGAACTGGTAGAACTCACTGAGGAGATCTTTTTCTTCCTTTTGCTTCCAACTCTTTTGCTTCAAATAAAATAGGTTTTCCTATTTTCATCTGGCAAATGTTGGAGAGTGTATATTAGCACATTAGTGACTTATGAACTTCCTGTCCCTTTAGTGCTGTACGTTAATTCTTAGGCTTACTCCTAAATGTATAAAGTATTCAAAAATAATCTGCAACCTCACTGATTTATTTGTCATGTCATTTTACTGAATATTTCTTGCTTTTTCCTGCCTTTTTATCCCTACAAGAAGAATAACTGAAAATAATTTCTGAAGAATAACTTGAGGCTCCTGAATTTGTATAGGGATAATTAGGAGAAGAAAAGGAGTGCTTATGCACTGATGTATGAATATGAAAAGAAAAAAAATTGGTTTGTATTATACCAGGTCCTATGCTTCACAAGAGCTGGCCTTTTGAACATGTGGATAAAATGGAGGCAGTTCCTGAGCCTGTCACTCAGGTGGTTCTTCTACATCTTTGCTGCTAAGGTTGTGCAGAGTATTTGCCTGTTTCTGTTTTTAATGAAGTGGGACATGGAAAATATTCAGCAGGAGGGGACTGGAAGGGGAGAAATATTTTCTGATGTGCTGAATGAAATTATGTCACTGAATGAAATTATGTCCATTCTGAACAGATCTTCTTGATTAAAAACTTTACTTTGCAACAGTTCGTAAAAAGAAAAGTTGATTTTTTAATTTTTTTTGGATAGTGACAAAGATCTTGTTGAAAATGTTCCTGGGTTTGTCTCAGCCTTATTCTCTACCAATTTTTGGTTTTTGATGCACAGTTAAGTAAAACAGTAAAAGATGTAGCTAAAGTACTTCAATGTACTTCAGTGCTCTCAAATTAATCCTAAAGCACTGCAAACCTGAAGTTACAAAAGAAGGTTTTTTTATTGTAACAGAGAATGAAAACTACTACGCTATGATTGTTTGCAAGTCTTCTGTTTCACTCTGTTTTGGTTTCACCTTTATCTTTCTTCAGACTTTTAGGTTCTGCTTTGCACAAGATGAATATCCTATAACTAAATTTCTGTGTCAGTGTAGGAAAACGCAACAAAAGTAAAGTAAAAATATGACCTTCATGTTAGATGCATGTATCCTGGGGGATTAATGTGCTATTTGCTTTGCCATGTTCTTTTGCATGTAGCTCCCAGACACTCCTTCCTGAATAATTCAGCTAGTTTCCCCATTGTACCTGTGAATCAGATCACTCCCTTGCTGCCCTGTGCTTGGGATTTGGTTGTACAGCCCTTAAGCAAAAACTGTATAATTCAAACAGACAAAAGGCACTGTGGTTTTTGAGTGGCATGAGCTGTCCCTGGCTTGAATTGACTTCATCAGCTCCGTCTGATGAAACAGGCTGAGGTCAACGTTGCTCTCAAATGGTGCAACATCCCATGGGGCCTCCTTAAAAGTCACACAGGATCAGTTCATGGTGCGTCTTACTTAGACATAGCAAATCAACCTGCTCTTGCTCACTTGTGGGACATGGGGCTTGGCAGCTCCTACCTTCCCGGCATTCTTAAATTCCTTGCAATTCTTCATAAAGCACGCTTGCTGTGAGAGAGTACTGGTGTTTTTTCCCCATCTGTATAATCCAGAGGGATCTGAACTGAAGAGGACAGACATCCAGTCCTGACAGAAAGCAGGGCTTGAAAAACAGAATTGAATTAGAACAGCAGGGCAAGCGTGGGGATATGGAAAATTATTGCTCAAAAATATTTTCCCCAGAGGATCTGACTGAGGTTAACTCGACATACTGTTCCTGATGGGGGACAGCCATTGCCTCCAGGAAGCCTGTAAGGAGATAGAACTATCTTCTCACCATACATCTGATGTATCTTTCCAGACAGCCTGCATGTCTCCTTGGTTGTTCTGGTGAGGGGAGAGAATCCTCAGAAAGAACCAGAGAATTGTTATTTCCTTGAGAGCAGCTGTCTGTCTTCTCTTTCACTCTGGGGAGTTTGTCAGGGCAAAGCAGAAGGTGAGCACCTTAGAAAGCCCACTCATTCACCTTCTGGCGTGCTCTGAAGAGACAACAGCAGAGACTAGGCAGTATTTTCTGCTGAAGTGAAGCAAGGTGGCAGGGATGGGGCCTTCTTCTGGTGGTGCTATCACAGTTCAGGGCCACTCTCATTCTATATTTGAGGCAGGAGATTTAGCTGGCCTCACTGGAGGGCCAGCCTTGTATTTTGCTGTTTCTCCTTTTTCACTCAAACAGTCTATTAGGAGTCCATGCTGCGTGAATATATTCTGCTTTCACTGTACTGTGTGGAGGTATCCCTCATGACTTTTTTTGTGTCGTGGAAAGCCTGAGGTTTCCCCTGAGAGAGGCTAGAAATTTTACTATTAGATATTCAGTTAATTTTATTGAAATTAATACTGTTCTCCTGCTCCCTCCTGCCCCTTTCCTTTTATTAAAGCTGTTGGAATCCCCTCTCAAAACTCTGAGAAACCAGCAGAGTATTTGTTGGGGGGGCAGGATACAGGAGCTGTAGTCCTAAAAGTAAGTGTTCCAAGCTGTGGGCATGGATAGCTACATTAACAGTGGGATCCATCTCAGAACATCAGAGATAAAGGGAGAGATTGTACAACATAGGGGTGTTTTCAGACAGTGGTGTGAAACACAGCCTCTCACAGATTCTGCAGCACCTGTAAGGCCCAACTAACTTTATCTCCCTTTTCTCCACGTTAGCCATTATGTACAAAGAAAGCTATAAATACATGATAAAGACTGAGCTACCCTTTCTTCTGCTTTCTAGGAGCGTGATCATGGGTGGGGAAGATGAGAGAGACTTTTGGGGTGGAGACCAAGCTGTAGCATTTCCTTCTCATATATGTAGCACTATTTATAGGGGAATGAATTGGACATCTGGTTTATTTGTATGCGTTTTTCTCCTATTTCTACCAGTCAAAACAGGCATAACTAATGCACTTGGAAGCCTGTATTTACAGTCAAAGAGGCTGGGATTGTTCAGCTTTTAAGATTTTGAGGCTGTTCTGCAGCGTAGCCCATGAAGTACCACATTTGTGTGCCTTATTGGCATTTGTTCAGCATCAAGGAAGACTGACCACAACCCAGCCTATTGTAGCTTACAACTTCGACTGATAGCACAATAGCCTCCAACATTTGACAGATGAAAACTGGGACATGTCTGGTCAAGTAGCATCAGAGTGTGGTCAAGATGACAGAGGATTAATCAGGACTCTGCCTGCCAAGCTGAGACAGTTGGCGGCTATGACAGCCATTTTTCAAGTGCCAGTCTTTATAGAGGCAAAAAAATATCATCCATATACAAGAGGGAGGTCTCATTAGGTGTACGGGGAGTCTCAATGTTTGCAAAAGTAAGAGGAGGAACCAGTGGAAGGAATTTAACAGGAACAAGAAGAATACTAATACGTTGATTTTGTGTGTTTTCAAGTCATTTCCAACTTTGGTGACCCCCAAGGGGAGCCTGTTACAAGATTTTCTTGTTCAGAATGGATTTGTCTTTGTATTCTTTTAAAGCAGAGAGTGTGTGATTTTCCCAAGATCACCGCATGGGTTTCCATAGCTATAAGAACTGTTCAACTCTCCTTCTTTGGAGGTTTTTAAACAGAGGTTAGATGGGCATCTTCCAGGAGTGTTGTAGTGGTATATTCCTACATGGCATGGAATTGGACTTGATGTCCCTTTTAGTCCCTGCCAACTCTAAGATTCTATGATTTTATGAAAACTCAGTTTCGCAGAGTCCTACTCCAATACTCAGAGCACTGTAACATGCTGGCTCTCTAGCTGTTAATCTACAGTTATAACAGTTACTACTGTCAGACTAATAACAAGAACATTAACAGCAATAATATAATCCAACATTTTCCCCAGCCCTCAGATGCAAGGCAGCTTACGAAAATTAGAAATGAGATGGCTAAAAGTGTAATCACAGAAAGGTTAAAATACCATCAAACTATCAAACAAGCACATGTGTTGAAAAGAAAACAACAGAGACAATACGGTACATTATTAACCCTTGGCTCTTGAGCAGTCAGTTCTCAAAGTTCTGCTGAAACAAACAAACAGAGGCCCTTTCCACACCGGGATATTAAAACGGTACAGAGCGACCTCTGACGGAGGTCATTTGCGTCGTGGAGTGGATTAGGGCGGACTACTTTTTGTAGTTCCACGCCTCAGTCTGCTCCAAAGCGACCGGAACTGGTTTTTTAAAAACCTCTTTTCAGAGGTTTTTAAAAAGCACGGAACGTGCAGCCCCGTGCAGCTCCGTCACCGCACTCTGGTGCAGATTTTCAGGCGCACAGTAGTGTGTGCCTGCAGATCTGCCGGGGGCGGGCTTCTGGCTGGCCAGCTTCTCCAGCTGGCAAGCTTCTCCACCAGCCGGAAGCCTCCATTTTGGACGCCGAAGCCGCCATTTTGGATGCCGGAGGACTTTGAACCTCGCGCTGCTCCGCATGGCGACCTCGCGCTGCTCCGCATGGCGACCTCGTGCTGCTCCGCATGGCGACGGACTTACCTGGCTGCCGGTAAGCTCTGTTTTAGTGCGTTTCCCCCTCCACATGCGGAAAGGGCTATTATCTTCCATCTGCCTAGGAAGGATAACATGGAGGATATGATGGGGTGGGCAACTGTTGAATAGGGGGGAGCACATTAGCCCTTCAGGAGACCTTGGAAAGTGTTGTTCCCTACGGCACCTTGTTGTTGTCTGCCTTCAAGTTGTTTCTCTATGATGGGTTTTTTCTTGGCAAGATTTATTCAGAGGAGATTTGCCTTTGCTTTCTTCTGAGGCTTAGAAAGTGTTATTTTCCCAAGTGGGTTTCCCAGTGGATTTCCATGGCTGAGCAGAGATTTGAACCCTGGTCTCTAGACTCATAGTCCAATGATCAAAGTACTACTCCACACGAGTTATCCAACAGCACCTACTACCACCAAAAAATGCCCTTTAGGGGGCATGGGGTATGTTTTTGGGCCTTCCTGGGCACCTAGAAGACAATCTGTGGCAAAAAAAAAAAAGAAAAGAAAAGAGAAGAAAAAAATTTCAAAGTTTCATTTGAACATTTAGTAGTCAAGGGAGGCATCAAACATAGTGGAAATTCCCTCCGTACCCTCTGGAGATATTTTTGGTGAATTTTTTTGGATAGTTAGAGAGACTTGGGGTCACAAAAATAGCCCTGGGTGACATTTGGCTTGTGGGATGCACTTTGCTCACCCCTGCTCTTGGAAGAGAGTTCCAAAGCCTGGGAGACTATTCAGTGGTATAGTGGCTGTTAAGTGGAGAAGACTCTCATCTCCAAATCTCAGTGTTCAGTAGCCACAAAATACTCATGGTGTGTCAGCTTCTACTTTATTTCTACTTTATTATTTCTAATTCATACCTATATCAATGGGGGGGGGCATTCCGAGGTGGTCCTATGCAGTATGCTTGAAAAGGGCATGACTGGCTGTCTAACAAGGAAGACCCATAGCACACCAGTTTGTTGGGGTGAAAGTCATGAGATGTAGGGGTCACAAGGCATCTCAGGACACTCTCAGAGTTCAATAGCTGATCCCCAATCTCCCACCCAATATTTTAAAAACTAAAATGGGAGTGTCTATTGCTGCAGGCTCATTTGAACCTTAAGTTTCCACTATTCCTCTTCCCATGCTGGTTTGTAAAATCAATAGACTTCTAACCACTTCTGTTTCTGTCATTTCATCTCTGTCTGTCTGTCTGTCTCTCTCTCTTTTATGTGTGTAGGATTTCTCAGGCTTGGTGTATCCTGTTGTAGGTGTTGGGTCAGAGGACTAGGCCCATGGTCAAACTTGTTGCAGTTTTTTCTTTGCAGAAATCTTGTTCTAGAACAGAGCATCTCTGTGACACAGCAGTTGTGTGATGCAAAACCTCTTCAGATAAGGGAGGAGCTGAAAATGCAGTGAAGAGATAAGAGGCCACCCCATGTTTCTGCTTCTTAAAAATACAAGCTAGATTGTTTTATTTTATTTATTTTTTTAAACAATGCCCAAGGTTCCTTCTCTGTGCTGAGATCTCATTTGCTTTGGCCTTGAAGCTGGGACTGCAGCAATCTGCTATCAGGGTATTAAGTCCAGATTATAGATAAGGCAACTGAGGGCTTTTTAAACAGAGAGTTCTGACTCATAGGTGTCTGCAGTCAGATGCCTTTAGGGAGCTGATGAAATGCACGGAGAGAAGAGGGCAAAGTTTTAGAAATGCTGGCTGTTTGAAGCAGCCACTGCCTCCATTGCTGCCTGGGAAACTGAGTTGTTGTTACTGGGATGTATACTTGATATGAAGAGATGTGACAGCCCAAGCCCAGCAGTCTCTTGTGCTTCCAAAAATAAAATTATAATATCGATGTATTTGTCTTGCTTTTTCTCGCTCTCTTTGTATGTGTATATAGCCCTTCAGATGCAACAACAATTGTCATAACATAGTCCTTTGAGTGAAGCTGTGAATCAGCTCTTATGGTAATAGAACTTTACAGTGCATCCTCCAATTGAACCTACAGGCCTGAAACATATGAGATAAGGTGCATAGGTGGCCAACCTATGGCTAGGGCCTCATAAGTAGGACTTGCAGCAGCAGGTTGCAGCATGTCTGGGTAAGAGCGGGAGGTCTTGGTAGGCCTGGCTGTGGCTTGGGGATTGGTCTGAACTTTCTCTACCTGTCTTTCTCATGCTGTGCAGCTGTCTGCTTTCTGAGTTAATAGACTAGAGGAAAATCTCACAAAGGGATTAATGGCTCCAATCAGAGCCTGGTAAAGTCCATTTCTGAAGCTACTCCTCCCAGAATCCCTCCCATTTAGCGTGGCCACTGAAGTGTGTCCTGCCCCTTGTTAATTCCAGTGGTATACCCCTGAGAAAAATCTGAATACCATCAGCTTTATGCCTTTTGTGCTTCACTGCATTATGATTCATTAAAGAAACTGCTTGAGACCTATTTTCTCCTGATATATTATATTAGGTGGGACTAAAAAGTATTAAAAATGGCAAAAATAAAAACAAGCAAGCATCAACACACACACACACACACACATGATTGTGGGGAACATTTTTTTTGTTCCATCTTTTTTTTGTAATAGTCAGAAACAAAAACTTAAATGACAAGTGGCTGGGTCGGGGACATCATTTACAATGGTGCAAGTGACAATGTTGCAGGATACCTACATTATAAATGTACAGCCCTGCCTATGAAAATATTGGCCTGCTTGCCTGTAGGGCAAAGTGGGGATGTGAGCATGCATATGCCAGGCAGTGCCTTAAAACTTTGCACACAGACACAAAGGTGGGAAGAGATCTCTGTAATCACATGTGGCTGAGTGTGGTTACAGAGCCCAAAGAGAAATTACCAGGGAAATCAGGAAATCCTACTGCTGTCATGAAATGTAATCCATTTATACTTATCAAATACAGCTTCCACATTCTCTACAATTTCCTGTTGCAAAAGGAGCCTGTGTGTACATATAAAATGAGGATGAAAATACATGAACAAAAAGTCAAGTTTATCCTAATGACAGAAACTTCAACTTCTGTCTTATGAACTCCCTTGAATTTTCCCATTTCTTCTCAGTAATCTGGACTTCTGTTATTAACCACTCACAGCCTCATGTTTTGGCCTTATCAGGGATGGAGTGCTGTTGGCTGCACTGAGGACATGGAGAGGCTTACATGTGCATCTACATCCCCATCACGTGTTTAGGCCTATATGTGAGTAGGTGAAACCTGAATAAGGCTTATGTACATTCTGCAACAAAACATGATTCTGTAGAGCTAAAAATGTCTCATTGTCATGCAAGAAGATTCAGGCCTTTTAATCTGTATTTACTTCTTTCTTTATTATGTCCTCCTTTGTTTCTTGTTTAGATGAGGAGGAGAGAATGCAATCCACTGGAATCTGGACAGGTGTGGTGTATTTGTTCATTCAGGATATAGCTTTTCCTAAGTAGGATTGATGGGGAAAATCAAGTCAGGACTGCTATATGTCCTGTATCATTCATTTGATATATCCTGCAAAGATTCATTTATTTATTTAGATTTATTTATTAATCTATTTCTGTCATGCCCCTGGTTCTGAGATCTTGGGACAGCACACAATTAAAACAGTAAAAACAATTCAAAAAATTTCAAATAGAAACAGCAGAATAATTTCGATTGGAATAAAAGTATATTAAATAAATCACCAGGCTAAAGTAGGAGAAAAAGCTGTTATAGCCAAAGTGGTTTGAGCAATGGACTATGACGCTGGAGACTAGGGTATGAATTCCTGCTTTTCCTTGGAAACTCACTGGGAGACCTTGAGCAAGTCATGCTGTCTCAGCCTCAGAGGAAGGCAAAGACAAACATCCTCTTGTCAAGAAACGCCCATGACAGGCTTGCCTTAGGGTTCCCATAAGTTGAAAACAACTTGAAGGCACACAACAATAAAAATGTATATGTACATTTTGAAAAGTAATAAGATTAGGCCCAAAGGTTTAAAAAGCCATGTTTTAACCTAGTGCCTAAAAGAGACTAATGTTAGTGCCAAATGGGCCTCAAAGGGGAGGGCTTTCCATAAATGAGGTGCTATATTAGGTCCAGAGTTGTGTAGTGGTTTGAGCGTTGGACTGCGACCTTGGAGACCAGGGTTTGATTCCTGTTCAGCCATGGAAACCCACTGGGTGACCTTGGGCATGTCACATACTCTCAGCCCTAGGAAACCCCATGATAGATTTGCTTTTAGGGTTGGATGAGTAAAAAATCTCTTGAAGACAAGCAAAAGCACCACCAAAGAAGGCCCTCTCTTACATCCTTGCATCAGTGGAACATGGAGGAGGACCCACCAGCAGATCTCCATTCTCAGGCAGGTACATACATATAGGGAGAGGCACTCCTTTAGCTGTTGTGGTCTCAAGCCAGTTGGAGTTTTGACTGTCATCACCAGCACCTTGAATTCAGACCAGAAATGGTTTAGCAATTAAAAGTTAATTAAATGGCTAAACAATTGACTCATTCTCTCTGCTTATGAATGATACCATTTTAGAAGTTTTTTTTTAAACCACTGGCCCACACAAACACAGCTTACAAAACAAGTGAGGAGGAAATGAGTGGCAGCATGGGCTCCCCTTGCTCTGTCGGATGTGTAATGGGATCAGGAGCCTGATCAAATCCAAAACAAAAATTAAAAGGACAGAAAATATTTCTGTAGACTGTTTGATCTTGCCGTCTAGCAGAAATAAGACAGCCATTTTGTCTTAAGAGTAAATGCCCATTTCGTGAAAGCCTCTCTCTCACTTTGTTCTGGCAGAGTTAATTAAGAAAATCCTTGATTGATAGGGCCATGAAAGCCAAAGTGTGGGGTACGTAAATATTTGCCCAGGGAGAAATTACCATGGAAATCAGGAAATCCTACTGCTGTCATGAAACATAATCCACTTATACTTACTGAATATAGCTTCCGCATTCTCCCAAAATTTCTGTTGCAAAAAGAGCTGGTTTGTACCTCTAAATGAGAATGAGAATATGTGGCGAAAAGGCAAGTTTACTCTAATGATAGAAACTTGAACTTCTGTCTTACAAACTCCCATAGATTTTCGCGTTTCTTCTCAGTTATCCAAACTGCTTGTTATTAACCACTTGCAGCATCATGTTTTGTGTAAACCCGTAACTGGATAAACGTCATGTGAAGAATAATAATTTAAAACTGAACATCAGATGTTCTGGCTGTTTTGCTCCCTGGGCATTCCAGAAAATAATCCTGTACTATATTTGATTTATGTCAATCTGCAACAAAATGAAATATGTATTCCAGCTATTCCTTGCTGTTCACTTAAGAGTGGTGCCATCCTAGACAATTAATTTATAATTCAACCAATGTGCAGTAGCTGGCAGTTTTCAGTGTGAGACCCAGATTGTTTGTGGAAGCTTTTCTGTGTTCTATGTTAGGAACTCCTACTTTTGAGTCCTGGCATTTTTTTTAAAGAGGAGACACTAAAAATAGTTAAATAAAATCTCCAAGTAGAGGAACATTATATCTGTAAGCCTTGGCTGCTCAAGACATAGTTGGCATCTTCCAAGGGGAAAGAATATTCCAGTTGTAACAAATTAAAGCATTACAGGCTAGGCAAATTTGTACTTCAAATGAAATAAATATGAACTTCAGTGGATTCACTAGTTATAACATGATACATGTGAGAACTGCTAGTTTAGACTGAAGACCAAAGTTTAATGAAATTCTGGGCTTTTTTATGGTACTGAGCTTCTTTTAATATGAAGTAAGATTTTAAATGGTTTTAATTGTGTTGTTAAATACTGTTTTTATCTCAATGTTGTATGTTTTAATTACATGTGTTTTTATTGTAATTGCCTGTCTTTTGTGAGCTGCCTTGAGTCCTAGTTCGGGATAAAGGTGGGATATAAATAAAGGGATGGATGGATGGATGGATGGAAGTGTAAAAAGATACACCACTGAATCCTAAAGTTAGGATTGCCCATGCCATTGGATCTCTAATTTCTATGTATGGTTGTGAAAACTGGACAGTGAAGAAAGCTGACAGGAATAAAATCAACTCATTTGAAATGGGTGCTGAAGGAGAGTTCTTCAGATACCGTGGGCTGCTGAAAAGAGAAATAAATGGGTCCTAGAGCAGATCAAGCCTGAACTTTCCCTAGAAGCCAGGATGACTAAACTGAGATTGTTATACTTTGGCCGTATCATGAGAAGACATGACTCACTAGAAAAGACAACAGTGCTTGGTAAGGTAGGGAGCAATAGGAAAAGATGAAGATCACATTACAGATGGATGGACCCAATCAAAGAAGCCACAGCCCTGAGTCTGCAAGACCAGAGCAGGGCTCTTGATGACAGGGTAATTTAGAGGTATTTCATTCATAGGGTTGCCATAAGTTGATGTCAACTTGATGGCAGTTAACAGCAACAAATGGACTGATGGTTGGATGTTCTGTCTTTTCCAGCTGAGGCTACCAGCTAGTTACCTCTGGAAAGTTCTCCAGGACCTAGCATTCAGATAAATGTCACTTCATTTAAACATGGGGGAATTTATTTAGTTGTTATGTCTGTTATCTATAATGATGAAGTTATTCTTTCTCTCCAGTGGTAGAATTCATGAGGAATCTGATGAGCCTTGCCCACTGAGTCATTATTATCATGGGATTGTAACATTTAATCCTTTGCATGCATTAGATTAACAAAAAACAAGAGACATATTTAGAAAACAAATTTTGCTTCACAGGTGTAGTCTATGTATAAAGTGGATACTTCCTTCTAGCCTCTCTTCTTACGAGAAGTTAGAAAAAATATATTTTAGAAATGATTAAATTGCTTGATCATACACAGCTTGTTGTTGTGTGCCTTCAAGTCATTTCTGACTTGTGGCAACCCTAAGGAGATCCTGTCACAGAGTTTTCTTGGCAAGATTTGCTCAGTGGAGTTGGCCTTTGCCTTCTTCTGTGGCTGAGAGAGTGTGACTTGCCAAAGGACATTTGGAAGTTCTAGTCTGACAACATTGCAAGTGGTGGCAGTGGCATATGATTGACGTCCTGGTTTAATGACTTGAGTGATGTGTGGTGTGTGCATGTGTGCTGTGTGTATGAGACTGTCGACTTGAGTTACTAATTTTCATTCAGTGATCATGGCACACTCTGTTAATTTAGTTTAGGGTAGATGAATAGAGGTAATCTGTGGGGAGCTCTTTTCATCTTGAATTTGAATTCTTCCCTTACTTTCTCCAACCAATGTTGTTCCCTTCCCTATGACATGTGAACTGGACTCTTACATTTGACTCTGAACTTCCAGGCCTATCCCGTGCAGGTCAAAATGGAGAGAATATGTTTTGAACTGTCTAAATATGATTTTAGAAGCAATTTGAACAGTTTTCCAGGTCTTTACTCTGAACATGTGAAATGGCCTCCAAGGTTGTGGTGAGCCTGGCCTTCTGCTTCTTAGCTGGCATGTGGTTGACTGAGTCTGAACATCATCATTTTGTTTGTGGTTTCCAACACAGAGATCCTGATTGGCCAAGGTACCTGTCTCTTTGTAAGAATCTCTTCATGTGATGAAGATTCCTACTTCATACTCACCCTTCAGCCTGGGATCATAGTCAGCATATAAAGCATCACTAGAGGGTCAGAATCCATTTCCTCAGAAGCCCACTTACATGTTCAAAGTTAATGTCTAAAGAGAGTTCTAGTGTTCCTTAACAAAGGGTCTTTAACAAGTTGTATTCTGTAGTTTTATGTCTATATTATTCCTTCCTTCCCCATGTGTTCGTCATTGTTGTTTTCCTCCTCCCCCAACTCCTCCTCCTCCTCCATTTCTGTCCATCCTCCCTTTTTCTCAGTTTGGGACTCAAAGTGGCGTACAACAAGTTGAAAAAATATTTTAGATTTTATGCCTTTGATGGTAGGGCTGGCTATTTTTTGTTGTTGCTTTACTTGCAAAGTACCATGGACATTCATAGTGCTATATAAATTAACAGCAACAACATTAACAATGGCTAGGAAACCAGAGTTAATGCTTTTTTTTTTGTAGACGGTAGAAACAAGGTGCCTGTCTGCACAGCTAAACAGAAATGGAGCCTCTGTGTTGTTCTGTAATGTGACTCATTAATTAAAAGCAATTATTGCAATGGTTAAAGTATTTGTTCCTGATGTGTCTTGTGGAGTGTGTGCACATTATCTTTCAAACCAGGTGTTGTGTATTTGCTGAATCCTCGTTAGCCTTCCAAAACCAAAATTGACAGATTGAATTAATTGCTGAGATGCTGTGCAAAGTAAACATCTCTGAGCTCCAATTCAGAAACCCGAAAGGGATTCTGATGAAGCAGGCATGTTGGTTTCTTGCCAGCGACAAGCATCAATTAGCACTCAGCCAGTGTGGGAGAAATGAGATAGGCGATGCTTAACAGTATAAGCTCATGTTAGTTATTGTTTGTCCTTCTATTGTTTCTGTCCTCTGACAGCATTTAGAAGTGATAAAAAATGCACCTACACCTTCATTCACAACTTGGTGCAATTTTTTCCTTCTTAGGCTGAGAGAATGTGACTTGTCCACAGTCACTCAATGGGTTACCATAGTTGAACAGTGATTCAAACCTAGTCTAACCCTCAAAACATTATGCCATGCTGCTTCTCATACTGTATTCAGTTTGAGGCCTTTCATGGCTGAACTAGCTGTTTTGGGTGACCCACAAATAGCTGCCAAATTGCATTGCTGCCAGGATTAGAAAGCACACTTTAAGTCTGGCCACATACATTGGCACCAGTGCTTGAATGGATGTCTCACGCTGTGGCAGCTATTTTCTTTAGCAGACCCTCTAACTGTCCTGATTTGGCAGGAACAATCCTGATTAATCCTCTCTTTCCCCTCTGTTTCAATGGCTTTTGAAATGTCCCAGTTTCTTTCTCTATGTTGCTTTCTCCTTTGTCCTCAATTTACTTCAGTTTCTGTGAACTGAGTTCAAAGTATAATTCAGCCGGGGTGGGGGGAGGAGAGGAAGAGAAAGAATCTTGACCTTCCCTGTAGACTCAGGCAAAAAGCAAATTATTGCATCTGCTCCTAGCTTGACTTTCCTTCCTCATTAATAATTTTTGCTATCTTGAATAGCCTATACTGTTGCTTGGCCCCATGTGTCCTGGTTTTCATCTGTGATATGGTGGAGGGCGTGCTTTACTCTGTTTTTGTCTTTTTTTATATATATTTTCTTAAACACTAAACCAAAACACAAACACAAATAGGCAAGTAACAATACCATACAACACCATAAACAGTCATACAGAGAACTGTACATATAACCAAATCAAAAAGAAAATAGTACAGCATAACTAAACTACAACTAAACTAACAAATATTTAAAAATGGGTCCCTACCCTTATTGCAAACAGCTCTTACTAAATAATTGTACTTAACTTTCTTTTAAAATCAGTACTTAAAATCTAATCTGTTTCTGGTTTTGAATACCATGTCTATATACTAAGGCTGTTGTGTGATGGCCGACCAGTGTACTCAGGAGTCTGCATTTGCTATTGGGTTTGAGCTGCTTGACTCTCGTGCAACCAGACTATGTTGCTACAGGTTGACTGAAGTCCATGAAAAACCGGGCTGGGAGGTGCTGGAGAGAGAGAGATTACGAGAATATGGGCTTGAGGAACAGCTTGACTTGTCATCAGCAAAATTCGTTCAGTATTTTAAGCTTGGAAGAGTCTCTTGTGTAACATCAGGTTATGGTTTGCTGAAGCCGATGTAACGCAAAAGGACAAGTCTGGGCCTGCACTTCTCCAGTATTCTTCTCTGAAAGGTAAGGAAACTGGATGTTGAGAGAAGATCATGGCTGGTGATGGTAGTTAATTCCAGAGCAAAGACAACAAAGGAGTCCTGTGGCAACTTCGAGACTCACACTCTTATTGTAGCCTAAGCGTGGGTGGATTAGAGCCCACTTCCTTGTGCACCTGGCAAAAGGTGCTTCGTCTAATCTGTGAAAGCTGATGTTGCAATGCCGTTGAAGGTGCTACAGAACGGTTTGAGGTATTTGATTGTTGCCAGTTCAGAGATGTGGCGTAATGCCTACAGTATGAGCTTTGCCGTGAGAAATCGGGGGAATAATGGGAAGGAGAAATATTAGCAGTTTTGTTGCACAAAAGGCAGATTCACAAATTGGGCAGGATGCACAGAAGGCCAGAAATCTCTCTCTGTCCCTTTTCCTTTCTCGCCTGTCCAGTAGCTAGGATGTATGCTTTACCTCTGCTGTTCTCATAAGGTAATTGTCCTGTATTGCTGTTGCTGCTTTCTTTATTTACACTACTATCCATCCATGTAAAACAGTTGTCTTCTGTGGGGGGTGGGGCTTTTTTAATGCCTTTGATATACCTACTTTTTAATTGTTCATAAAATCTGTTCCTTGATGGTGTGGAACAATGCTTCTCAAACTATCTTCTTTGCTATTTGGTTCTTCCTCCTGCAGTTCTTTTCTACTACCCAAACAACTATTCTAGAGGGATGTGCAGCCCTCCAGAGCAAATTTGCATGGTAGGAAGAGGATAAATTGCTGCCTCTTGCTTCCGCTGGAGAAGATGCTTCAGCCATTGAACAACACGGTTAGATCCAGATTCCTGGTTTAAGGTTCCAGAGAGGCAAGTCTCTTTCATGTCAAAGGCTGATCTAAGCTGTCAGAGTAGCAATACATTTCCAATGCTGCTGTAGATGCCAGAAGGGGAAAATGGTGCACCTGCAGCTTCTGCTATCTTTCAATCTTGTTTCAGGTCTATTACAACTGAGGAAGAGGACAGGAATTTATTACATTAAAATGACTAATTAAACCACTTAACAGCCTGACAACTAAAATTACTATTTGAAAACAGCCTTGGCGCCTTCAATTAAATGAATACAGCTGAGATGTTTACAGCAGTGGCAATCATTCTAGACTGTGTGGGCTTGGCTAATTCAGTCCACTGATGTTTGCTTTGTAGCACATATCCCCAAACTGGAGCTTAATATAACTTCTGTGCCTCCTTCATATGTCTCAGTTTGCCTGACAAGATCTTCCTTTTAAGGGTTGATCTTCCGAGGTCTTATGCTAACTGTAGTGCCATGGGTAGGAGACAGATGTCATCATAAATAAACCAATGTGTTACCCTCACAACTGATGCCGTAGTTAGAAAGTGTGTCAGGGATGCTAACTAAGGCCACTCCATGGTGACTGCTTTTAGATGAGGAGAACAGAACACATACCTTCCAGCATTTCACAGATGAAAACCAAGACATGGATGGCCAAGCAATGACAAAGTGTGATCACATATGGCAAAAGTTATCAGTAAGGAAGAACACACAAGCTAGGAGGGACTGCAACAGTTTGCTTTTGCCTGAGTCTACATGGAAGGGCAAGACTCCAGCCCCTCCTCTCTGTACCCCCTACTGAATTAACTGAGTTCAAATTGTGGACCTTTCTGCACTACACGGTTACAGTGCTATTATTCCACTTTCAACATCCTATGGAACCCTGGGGTTTGCAGTTTAAGGAGGGGCATTTAGAATTCTCAGCCTCAATAAACTACAAACCACAGAATTCCACAAGATGTTGAAAGTGGAATAATAGCACTATAACAGAAAGGCCTGTAGTTTGCACTTTGAACTCAATTTGTAGAAATTGAAGTAAAGTGAAGACAAAGCGGGGGGAAGTGGGAGGAGGAAAGAGAAACTGGAACATTTGAGAAGTAGCTGAAAAAATGGGACTATAGAATGTTAATCAGGACTCTCCTTGCCAAACTGGGACAGTTGGAGGATATGATTCAATGGCCAGCTCAGTCAGCTTTTGTGCACAGATGGGGAGGGGGCAACATATCCCTTTCCCCAAGCAGTAGGATTTTTAGAAATTAGATTAGAGAATTACAGAATCGTAGAGTAGGAAGAGGGCCTGTAGGCACTGAATCCAACCCTCTTTTTCAATGCAGGATCTCCAGCTAGAGCAGTGGTTCTCAACCTTCCTAATGCCGTGACCCCTTGATACAGTTCCTCATGTTGCGGTGACCCCCAACCATAAAATTATTTTCCTTGCTACTTTATAACTGTAACTGTAACTTTGTAACTGTAACTGTAACTATAGCTTTATAACTGTAATTTTGCTACTGTTATAGTTACAGTTACTGTAACTGTAACTGTAACTTTATAACTGTAATTTTGCTACTGTTATAATTATAGTTACTGTAACTAAATCAAAAAATCAGGCATGCCCCATTCAAAATGCTTCTCAGCCATGGACAGGTAGGTTACAGAAAGAAAGATACCTATTTGTTGCAAGGTGTGTTTTTTTAAGATGCAGGAGACTACAGACACACATACAGATATACGCACACTCAGTTCCACTCTGAAATGATAAAGCATCAAGAAAACTGGTTCATTTACTTTTCCTAAACTTGAAGACCAGCTCTGGCACCAAGAGCTCAGAGGAGGACATGGTCTGGGCTACATGCTGTGCAGCCACAAGAGGGCTGCCGCTATAGAACTATAGAAATCGCTAACCAATTTACTGTCCACTACTCATAAACACAAGCTATATGTCCTAGAAAGCAAAAGGTCACGTGATTCATTGCAACAGAAACATTCTTGTCACAGAAACAGTGCCTAAAAGAAAGCAAGATGACAGTTATATTTTTGCTCCCAAAAAAACCCCTTAAAATTAACAAAGATCATACAAAAGAGAGGTAGAGGAGAACAAGAGTGTCTCAGGGAAAGAAGACAGAGGAGCAGCTGATTCTTTAAAGAGGAAAGTCTTTGTGTTTCATGACACACAATCATTGTCTGGAAAATTACTGGACCTTCAGAATAAGAGGAATGTAGGAAGGATGGACAAATCCAGGTCAGAACACACCCAGAATTGGTGAGGGTCCCCTAGATATGGGTTTTAGTCCTTTAGTCCTCTTCAGAGACAGACCTTGGAAAAGATTTATTTTGGGATCAGAATTGGAAATCCACAACCAAGATGGCGACTGACCACACTGCTAGGGGATTCTAGAAGCTGTAGCCCCAAAACAAATTTTTCCAAGCTCTGGTAAATAGCATTTTGCTTGGCAAAAGAATACCTCAAAACATCAGTGGGAATGGGAAGGTCATGGCTGACCTACTCTAGGATGGCAGGACTTAAAATGCCCTAAGATTTTAGGAAGAGTTGCAACAGGGTTGAAAGCATATTTACCAAATTTTACAGTGGGAAGTAAAAGGGTCTCAGGATCTTCTCCTGCTAGAATTACACTTTATGACGCAATAAGAGCATGCAACAGAAGCTGCTGCACATTAGAGCTACTCAGAGTCCATGGACCAGTGCCAGTCCACTGCAAGTTTCCAGGAAAGAAAGGAGAGTTGTTAACAAGAGGCACAGATATGACACTGGATCCTGACATATTAGGAAAAAAATCCCAGTCTTCAACATCAGACAGTCTAAGAAGCACTGGTGTAATGAATCCTGAGATCACACAAGCAACCAGTTACTCTGAAGTTCTGTCCTTGTGGTAAGCTGGAGTCATTAAGACTCCAAATCTCACCAGCCCCAACTAATAGAGCCAAGAAGGGCTGCAACCCAACAGCTGGAAGGTCATGATTTCTGACTCTTGGGTCACACTGGCTGGCAGCAGCTCTCTTTCCCAGCCATACCAGACACTGAGGCTATTTCTGCACCACACTGTTATAGTGCTATATTCCACTTTCAACAGCCTCTGGAATCCTGGGGTTTGCAGTTTAGGGAGGGGCATTAAGAAGTCTCTGCCAGAGAACTCTTTGGCCTCAGTAAACTACAAGCCCCAGAATTCCATAGGATATTGAAAGTGGAAGATAGCACTGTAACAGTGTAGTGTGGAAATGGTCTGAACCTGGACTGTCTTGCATGCAAAGGACAGACGCTCCGCAGACCTTCAGGCAACCAGACACAAGGGCTGCCCCCCACGGCCATGCCTCCACGTCCCTCAGCTGCCCAAGCTTTTTGAAAACCAAAACGCCCTGCAACACATTTCCCTCCAAAAACGCAACCCAAACTCTCCCCTGCCTAACGACTGCTCCCCCACCGAGCCAGGGAAGGCACTCCAGACTTTCTGAGGGTCTCCCCACTGCTACGGCCATGCTGCTTTATTTTATTTTATTTTTCCCCTTGCTGGACTCAGAGGGAACGAAGTGGCAGCGGCTCCCGGTGCTGCTGCTGCTGAGGCGATGGCTCGCCTCTCACGGTGTGTCTTCTCTCTGTGTCTCACTCAGTTCCTTCCCCCTCACCCGACACAGCTCTTTCGCCACTCCTTCTGGCCATCCTCCCCTCTCACAGGCAAAAGCGGTCCCTGGTTTCGCCCGCGCTCTCGATTCTAAGCAGCAACATGGCCACCCAGCTGGAAGGGACCATTCACTGGAGGAGGGGGAGGGGAGGGAGAGGGCGGCGGCAGCGGGGTTCTCACGGTGCCTCAACCCTCCCACGTCTTCCCTCTCTGCGTGCGCGTGTCCCCCGAGCTCCTTGTCCCCGAGGCAGGCGCCCGCGCAGGAGACTCTCCGGGGCGAGAAGGAGGAAGGCAAGCCGGCCCGCCAATCACCTCAGGGCCACAAGCCACTGAACCAAATGCTTCTTTTCTCCTTCCCGCTGCTAAACGAGGCTGCCGAGGGAGATACACCCGGGTAGCCCATTGGCAAACGCCTCCTACTGCTGTTGTCCCGCACACAAGAGCCCATGCGGGCTGGGGGACGGCTGGCTCCCTCCGGGGAGGGCTGGGCGGTGGTGACAACGACTTCGGCTTCGCCTCACCTCCGTGAAGTGAAGCGGGCGTGACAGCAGGGCGGAGGCGGCCTGAGTTGAATTTCCCAGCTTTAGGCGAAGCGACCCATGTGTGCCAAAGGGCTGGAGGCTGAATGGGGGAACAAGGGGCGGAGGGGTGCCCGCAGGAATGGTATTGGTGGAACCGAGGACAGAGGTCACACTGTGGCCATTTCCACACTAGCCTGTGCGGGGGAAATTTTTGGCAAAATGGTTTTTTTTTTGGTTCCGTGCAAAACTTTTCCTACCTGGCGCCTCCCTCGCTCGCTCACCTTGGCAGCTCCATGGGGGGAGGAAAAGATGACGCTGAGCAAGACGAGGAGGCGGCCCAAGTGAGGCGCCCGCATCTATAGTTACAGCATCTCTACGAAGGCGCCTCCCATGGCCATTTCCGCACGAGTCTACTATAGCTCGACGATTCCACTTTCAACCTCCTCTGGAATCCTGGGGTTGGCAGTTTGGGGAGGGCCCCCGATCCTCCCTAAACTGCAAACCCCGGATTCCAAAGGAAGCTGGAAAGGGACTAGTAGCGCTGTAAGAGTGCAGTGTGGAAATGGCCGGAGTGCGGCCGTGCAGCTCCCCGTCCTGCCTGCCTGCCTGCCGGGAGCAGAGCGCTTTCCCGCTCTCCCTTTCCCGCGGCTCACTGGCGAGGAGCCGCACCAGGCCGGTGCTGAGCCGCCAGACCTGGCCGTCTCCGCAGCTGGGCCATGCCGGCGCCCCGCTGGAACCACAGCCTACCTGCCCCTTGCAGCCAGCCGAGAGGGGCCCGATAGGCCGCCGCAGCCTTTCCCACCTGCGGGGAAGGGAGCCGCGGTTCCGCCCGGCCTCCCCGTTGCCACGCCGCCCGCCCTGGGGTCGCTGGGAACCACAGCCCACCTGCCCCTCGCAGCCAGCCGAGAGGGGCCCCGATAGGCCACCGCAGCCTTTCCCACCTGCGGGGAAGGGGGCCGTGGGTCCGCCCGGCCTCCCTATCGCCACGCCGCCCACCCGCCCCGGGGTCGCTGGGAACCACGGCCTACCTGCCCCTCGCAGCCAGCCGAGAGGGGCCCGATAGGCCGCTGCGGCCTTTCCCATCTGCAGGGAAGGGGGCCGCGGTTCCGCCCGGCCTCCCCGTTGCCACGCCGCCTGCCCCGGGGTCGCTGGGAACCACGGCCTACCTGCCCCTTGCAGCCAGCCGAGAGGGACCCGATGGGCCACCGCAGCCTTTCCCCACCCGTGGGGAAGGGAGCCGCGGTTCCGCCCGGCCTTCCCGTCGCCACACTGCCTGCCCCAGGGTCGCTGGGAACCACGGCCTCTACCTACCTCACAGCCAGCCAAGAGGGGCCTGATGGGTGATGGCTCGTCCCCCGGTGTCCGTGCCTCGCTCCAGGAGAGAAAGAGGGAAAAGTGAACACAAGAGCCCACGTGGGCCGTCCACTCCTCCCCTTCTTCTCTGCCCGCCCGCCAGCTCCGGGGGGGTGGAAGAGGAAAGATGGCACCGAGGAGGAGGCGGCCCAAGTGAGAAAGGCTGCTGGCAGCGGTGGCGGCGGCGGCGGCGGCGAGGGGGAGTGGCGACCCCCGTGAAAGGGTTGTGCGACCCCCCAGGGGGTCGCGACCCCCAGGTTGAGAACCACTGAGCTAGAGCATCCCAGCCTTTTTTTAAAAAAGATGTCAGACAAGGAGACCCCTCACTTCTCTAGGTAATTGATTCCATTGTTGAACTGCTCTTATCATCAAGATGTTTTTTAGATTGGAGGTGACACCTGTTACAGACAGATACCTGAGTGTAACGGTTGACATTTAATGTCTCTTTGGTATACTTTGTAAATCTAAGTAGCATCTGGTTGAGGCCTCCACTGGACAGGCCTCCACGGTACAGAATTCTGAGGCAGTAAAATAGAGCAAAGCAATTCAGATTGCAGGGGTGTATGTGCCACATAAAGACAACTCCCTTCCATAAAATGTCACAGAGAATGGTGCTTGCAGGCCATTCAACTAGTAGGTTGTTGTGGGTTTTCCAGGTTTTGAGACAGTGTTCTATTAGTATTTTTTCCTGACATTTCGCCTGCATCTGTGGGGAGGATGCCAGCCGCAGATGCAGCGAAACGTAGGAGAAAATACTAATAGAACATGGCCTCAAAACCCGGAAAACCCACAACAACCTATGGATTCCAGCCGTGAAAGCCTTCGATTTTGCATCATTCAGCTAGTGTTGCCAAAGTGAAAACTAGAAACTGCTCCTATGTCTTTAACAGTTGTGAGGAGGCTTTAAATAACTCTTTGCAACATTGATAAGGTTAGGGGAGGGACTATGTCACCTTTGGTTATTGGTAGCTTTCACTGTGGAGAATGGTTAGGACAAAAAGAGAATTAATAATTTAGTTTTAGTAAAGACACTATTATTATAATTAGCTATCTTCTCATTCTCTTTTTCGTTTCTTTTTCGATTAAGGATGGTTGATATTGAAATCCTTTTTCATTTATTTAAGCCCTTAACCTCATCATATGAGGAGGTCTTGTTTGTTTGTTTGCTTGGCCCTTTCTCTGTTTTATTTGTTTTTGTTTAGGTACCAGTGTTAAACTATGGAGTATTATGTTCAATATGTTTTTCTCTTATGCTGTTACTAATTTCCTAAGTAATGCTTACAATGAGTTTTCTTTTCGTGTTCTGTTTTTCTGTCTTATATTCTGTACATATATACTGTGTCCATATTTCATCTTAGATGTCTCTTTTTCTATATTTATATAAAAATAAAATAAAAAAGCAGTTCTGAAGAGGGAATTTCAGCAGGTGTTGCTTGTTACCTAGTTGTGTGGCAAGCAGTAACCGCTGAAATTCTTTCTTCTACACAACAATTAAACTTACAGGAGCTCTCTTCAGTTTTCAGTCTGGCAGCCCTATCACTACATACTGTTTTTAATTTACAAGAAAATATCCCCTCTCCTCCTAAAAACAGTTGGGGGCTCAAACATATAATTCCCATCTGCAGACCAAATCAGTATGTCATCTCCAAACAGTAGCTCATCAATTTCTGCTTTACTTCTGGTCCATGTAGACCAAGCCTGAAATTAATGTAGTCCCAGGATGATTATAGACATATATATTTCTTAAAGAGATGATTTTTAATTTCAGTTTTTCAATTAATTACACATAAGCAAAAAGGAGGGGGCCAACCCATATTTGAATAAGGTAGGATTCAGGGGGAAAAAAGAGTTAATATAAAGGAGTGTGAGAAGAGACAGTTTGTTGCGGTGTTTCAGGTACATAGAAGAAAAAACATAGCACAAGCAGTGTTTTACTTTATTTAATCTCACATTTCTCTCAAGGTGGGACCCTGTATGCACTAAAATGACAACAGCTGAGCACAAGGCTCAAGACAGGCTGATCAGTTGTCTTCATATTAGTCTTCTCTACACTCATGTGAGCACATAGCCAATTCATTTAGGGCCGAGGAATGCAAATCATCAAGTCCATCGATTATTTGGAAGAGATTGTCTTCTCTTTCCAGTTTTGGAGAACTTTGTGGTTCAGTTTGTCCGTCGTCCACAATTTCAAGTAGAGGGACAGAGTTTAATTACAAAATACACATATCTCTGTCTCCTGCATTGTTGTGATGATTTCGTTACTTTTATTTTATAGAAAAAATTTCGCTTCAAATTGATCTCTGTGGCATAGTGCATAGATTTTCAAACTTAAATTTTGGGACTTAGCAGCTGGTTGCCCCAATGTCAAAGAGGGAGTGAATCCACGCTGGGGTTTAGTCTGAACTTTAAAGGAACATCCAAGATGCTAAACCTGTTTTGGAGTTCAGCAGGTTAGTTTGAAATCCAGAGGGCGGTTCACTGCCCCCTGACATGGAAGGCAAGAGCTAACATGGTTGAAACCAGCAAGATCTAATCTTTTTACCACAGACATTTCTGGGTGACACTTTTCAGTCCTGTTTGTTTCAAAGGATTATTGCTGCGATAAAATGAGATACATGTCTGGTCTCCATGAATACTGCCTTGAGATCCCTTGAGAAAGGGTGTAAAATAAATATTATAAATATATTTTCACATGATTACCTAAAAGTACCTTCTATGTTAAACGCTATTACCTCCATACTAATTGAATAAGAAGCTTGATGAGCCATAATAGAAATCTTCCCATTGAGTTATACGTGCTGGTGCGATTGTTTCACTTCTTGCACTAGTGTAGCCCTTAAACTATGCTAAACTTTAAATCACCAGCTGCCACTGGGTCTAAGAAAAGTATCTAAGGATGGAAGGGAGGAAAAGACATTGGTGGAATTACTCTTCTGCTTTATCAACTGCCCTGTCAGATACTTTTTAACCCAGTCCCCATGATATTTACTTAGAAGTAGGTGCCAGTGGAATTTTGTCAAGAGTTAGTCTCAAGCAAAGCTTGGAAAAGTTACTTTTTTAGACTACAGTATAATTCCCCAGAGATCCTATACGGCATAACCAGTAACCATGCTAGCTGGGGGATTCTGGGACTTGTAGTCTAAAAGGTAACATTTCCAGATTCTGGTGTCAGGTAAGATTGCAGTACAAATCTTATGACGTGATTGGAGTATCAAGTAGAACAATGCAGAATTTTCCCAGAATTTTCCTTGCCATTTTCCTAGTTCTTTGGGACAAATGGATAAAGTGATATATCTTTCACAGTTCTCACTGGCTTCTTTTCTCTTTCCTTTGGAAATGAGTATATTAAACACCCTAGAACAATTTTAATTCAAACTAGGACTGAAACAGATCCACAAATCATCCTTGCTTGCCTGTGACAATGACTAGAAATGACAGGAGTCCAGCAGCCCCTGTTTGGGAAAGGCCACCCTAGATTTCATTGTTGTTACTTAGACATTGGTACTGACAATGAAATGATTGTGTAGATAATTTCACCCAAAAGATTATGGCAGGTGCATATGCTATTTGTCCCTATGTGACCCGGGGAAAACGTTAAGAAGTGTGACAGTGCTATTTTTGGAAGTGAGGTCAGGGTCCCAATCTCCCCACCCTCCCTCTTTCCTACCAATATACCTCAGCAAACACAGAGTTTGAATATCATGGTAATCTGTACTATCCGTCTGCTCCATACATGGCTGTTTGAGAACACCATGCTATTCCTGGACAGTTGCGTCATCTTGCATCATGAACTGGGTGGCTTAGCTCTCATAGGACACTACAACATAGCAGCGTTCTGGATGGATGAGCTCAAATATGGCAGTATTCTCTTCTTAAAGCCCACAATCTGCTGTATGTAAACGTTGTATAACAATTACATATATCTGTGGTTTCTGAGGTAATTCGGTGATGTGCTTGGGTGGGCACGGAAGAAAACAAAATTTCATCCAAGTCAGATATCTAAGCTTCCCTGGAGCATGACAGATACAATGTACTTCTTAATGATGATGGAAAGGGTAATGGAAATTTGGCAGTGGTCCAAGTGAATGGTAACTCTTGGTGAAGTCACAGGACATCACCCGTATGCTCTGTTCAGGCTCAGTACAAGGGCTATTACTGATGACGTCTTTGGGGATAATGATCCGTTCTGTTGACTGCTCTCTTAAAGGTGACTCCAGAGAAGAGATAAGAGGAGGGATTGGGGAACATTGGGCTGAAAGCAACAAGGTGACACAAGACATGGAGAGAAATGTATATGCTTAGCTATAACCCCACCCCTTAGCACAATTATGGGAGAAGGGAGTTCTGGCTTGGCAACAGCACATGTAAAAAAGATCTAGGTGTCTTAGGACCTTCCAGATGAGGGGAAAAAAGTCTCTGGGAGTCTCAAGAGTTTCCAGTTCTTTTTGTTTGAGTTGTACCTGCTTATTCATGAGTTGCATCCAGCCTTTTTCTTGGAATATGCCAGGTTTCTGTCTCTCCCCCTCCCTTGTGTCCTTCCCCCTCTGCCTGATCACATTTCACATCCAGCCTCATGCAACATTTGAGAAACTGATTTTCACCAGTTTACATGGGGCCTTTAAAATGATTATTCAGGAATTGGAGTCAATGTTCTAAAGTGCTTTAGCAGTACTACACTGGTTAAACATTAGGATCATTTTATTTTAGTGCTGACATTCCTCCTTCTCTGGCTTAATCTCTGTTGAATCTGTGTCCTGCAAACAACAGCTGTGTTTACTGGCAGCAACCATCGTTACTGCTTCTGAGATAGTACAAACACACAGGCAAGTAGAGATACATTTGATTTCTGAAAGTACCAGGTTAGTTTAAACTGGCTTGTGGCGTGGGAATGAAAAGTCCTAAATAATGCTGGGAACTCCCAAGAAATACTTCAGGATGAAGAAAATGTCATGTAGCTCTCAAAATAAAATGAGTTTGCATTAGTTCTTGGAAGAGAGACTGCCGACAAATACCAGGTGCTGTAGGCTACATTTCAGAGGAAGAAAACTCTCTCTTGAGTATTCCTTGCCTAAGGAAAAAAAAACCTATGTAATTCATGGGGTCATCATAAGTCAACAGGTGACTTGAAAGCACATATACACAGAGGGACTTCCAGGGATTTTTTTAAAATCTTACTTGGAGAAGCTCTTGATTACAGGCATAAAGAGTGCAACACAATGCAGCAGCTAAAAAAGCTGATGTAGTTTTCAGTGATATTTGCACAGTGCCATGATAATGATATGTAGTCATTCCACTCTTATTATTTACTGCTTGCTTAGGCCGCATAGGTAGTGATATGTCCAGTACTGGACACCACATTTTGAGAAAGATCTTGACAAATCAGAGCACGTCAAGAGTGTTGTACAGTCTACCTCATGTGTGTTCTTTCAGTCTCATCAAAATACCCAACGCTTCTCACTGTGATTGTTCCTTGGATCCAGACATTCTCATATGTTCTATACTTGATCTTCTCTTGTGCCAAAATCTGAATGGAATGTTTGTGGTTGCTTTGGTTGGCAGCCTGTTCTGCAAGTATGTAGCTGCTGCATCACTGCCTCTCCCTGGTGTTGGATGGATAGCTTAGAGCCCAGTGACATGCATCTTCCCATTTCCATTTGTCCCTTCTCTCTGCAGCTTGATTTTCTTCAGATATATAGGGATTTGTAATAGCAGTAACATTTCTATACCACTTATCTGTGCGAAGCACTCCCTGAGTGGTTTACAATGTTGTAAGCTAATTGCCCCAACAGGCTGGGTACTCATTTACTGATCTACGGAAGGATGGAAGTTGAGTCAACCTGGAGCTCTGCAGGATCGAATTCACAACATTGTGGCTGCAGTACCAACATTTAAGCACTGTGCCACCAGGGCTCCTTTGTGTGCCTCTTTGCTTCTAACACTCCATCTCAGCAGCACTTGTATAATTCTATAAGCTTCTGTCTCAAGAACTGGAAATGGTCTCTAGGAAGTGGCTTGATGAGAATGTCTGCAGTTAGCTCTTTTGATGGACAGGTTCCTATACAGCGAAGGTCTGTTTGTATGACGAGAGATCTGAGGAGCAGGTCCAGTGAGAAATCGCTGAAAGAGCTGAATATGTTTAGTCTGGAGAAAAGATTAAAGGGAGACATAATAACCAATAACTTCAGATACCTGACAGTTGTCATAAAAAAGATGGAGCAGAGTGGTTCCCTTGTGTAGAACTGGAACCAATAGGTGGAACAGATTTCAGCAAAACATTAGGAGAAACTTCTTAAACTTTACCAACTGTTTGACAACAGAGCCATCTGTCTTGGAGATGGTTGGCTCTCTTTCACTGGAAATGTTTAAGCAGAGGCTGGGCAGCCATCTGGCAGGGATGCTGTAGGTACACTCAGCACTCTAGAACCTGAATGGAGCAGAGTTTGCAAAATTACTTTTTAAAAAGCAATTCATCTCCATCACCAATTAACAGTTTTAAAAAGTAATTTATTGCTGGTACTTACTCCATTGTTTTTGAAAGCAACTTTTAATTCTCCTTGTTATATTTCTCATTATTTTTCTGTTAGGTTCAGGTAAACACTGTTAGGTTAGGTTCATGTAAAACCTTTATGCCATGCGATACATGCAGTCTCCAGCTCTGCTTTTGCAGCCACTAAAGGCCCCCACTCTAACCTAGGTTTTTTGGAGATCATTTCCTGTTTAAGAAAAATACTTCTTATGGACCTAAAATAGGCTAGGATAGCCCCCAATTAAATTGCCCTCATACCTCTTAAAGAAGGCACAGAAGAAATTTTGAGTTTAGAACTTTAAAAACTCATGTCAAAATGCCTCTAAAAATGCCCACACAATTAAAGCAAGGATTCAACTTTATCTGACATGGGAACGTCCTATGTAATCCTGGGATTTGCGGTTTAGAATTCCTAGCCAGAGAGCTCTAGTGCTTCTCCAGATTACAAACCTCTGGATGATATAAGATGCAGCCATGGCAGTTAAAGTGGAAACACAGTGCTATAATAGTGTAGCATAAAGGAAATGCTACTCTTTACATTGGTAAAATAACATTGTTTCTATTTGTTGTATTACATTTGAAATGCAACTTTATTTACACCCTCTTTACAAGGAAAAATAATTTGTGATTTGTAATTGATTACTTCCAAACTCTGACATTAAATAGGGAGGGGAATAAATGATTTCCAAGATGCCTATGATTCTAAGACACTGGTAAATACAGTAGGTCCTCAGTATCCACTAGACCAGTATCCATAGTTTCACTTACCTGTGATCTGCTCCAGGGCCACGGCCGCTTCCAGTGGCTAGGGTCCTTACTCTGCAGAACCATGCTCCGTGAGCCTCTCTCCACTGAGGAAGCAGTCTCTGTCCCCAGCCTAAGAGAGGCACACAGGGAGGTGCAGCTGGGCTTCCTGTGCCTCTCTTGGCTGAGGAAGGAGTCTCTCTCCATCCTGACCAAGAGAGGCACATGGTGAGGCTCAGCCAGGCTTCTCATAACTCTCAACTGAGGAAGGAGTTTCCCTCACTCTGTAGTTAAGAGAGGCACACAGCCCCCCCCGCATGTCTCTCATCTGAGACAGGAGACAGACACTCCTTCGTCAGCTGAGAGAAGCATGTCCACAAAGCCATGTGCCTTTCCCAGTTTAGGAAGGAGACAGACACTCCTTCCTTGGCCAAAGGAGGCACGCAGCTCTGAGCTTCCAGGCATCCCACCAGATTCCAGTCCCAGGAAGGGGGCTGCTTGCCAAGCCCCACTGGGAAATATGGCAGGAAGGAAGGAGAAGCTGGGTGGTGGGGCTACCTCCCTAACTCATTGCCTTGCCCAGCCTGGACATCAAAATATAACATTTGGTATTATCCACATTTTTCATTGTGCATGATAAACTTTGAAAGATATCCCTTGCAGATATGGGGGACCTACTGTATAACTAGTGATTTTTAGTGGCCCTATGCTATCTAGCATGATGTTGTGGTTTGAGAATTGGACTGTGAAGACCAGGGTTCAGTTCCTTACTTGGCCATGGAAACACACTGGGTGACCTTGGTTGCATATCACTCTCCCAGGCCCCAAAAGATGCTGTGATAGGTTTGCCTTAGGGTTGCCATAAATCAAAAACGAATGCACACAACAAAAATAGCAATTCTTGCACCTGTTTAAATGGTCAAACAGAGAAAGAGAGATGAGGTGGGAAAGACAGACAGATAGAGGTATGGACCAAACATTCAACATGGACAGAGAAAACTTTGGACTTGTGTTGCTTCTTAGTGATAATGCTCCCTGGGTGACCTTGAGCTACACTCTGTTTTTAAGCTTAATCCATCTCCTAGAGTTATTCTGAAAATGGAATTACCCATTCTGACTGCCTTCAGAATACAAATGCAATAGGCAAAGAAGAATCTGAGTGGGTGAAGCATCTCCTGAAAAGGAGTTATGTGGTAGTAGAATAAGATTGTGAGAGGGCCAATAGGGGCCATATCCTGTGGGAAGACATGGAAGATGGCCTTCCTGGTTGTGGCATCCCAGTTGTTGAATGCCCTTCCCTTGGAGGCCCAATTCACACTGCTAACTCTGGGCCCATTCCAACGCTGAATAAAAACTTTGTGTTTTATTAAAGCCTTTGGGTCCTAATTGGTTTGTTTCAAGCTGCGCACAGTTTTCATCTGTTTTAACTTTTGAAACCTATTTTAATCTGTTAAATTGTTCAGTGTGTTGATAGTCTGTTTAAATAATTTTTATTGCTTTAACTTTGGAACAGTTTTAAACTGTATAATTGGTTTTGCTTGAGATCCTAGGATATAGGGTGGGATATAAATATTGTAATGGTAAATAAACAAATAAATAAATAAATAAATAGAAGGTTCGGCTATTTAAATTCTGTTCACCAGGCACCTGTAACAGTTTAGGAACAGAGATGCCAGCAAACTCAGAAAGAACCTTCTCTTTTTAGGAAGAGCTAAATAATGGACATGTGTCTTTCTGATTCACCCCCGAGTGTCTACAAATCATATCTGAACACTCAACAATATGAAGTTATGTTGTGTTTTCTCTGGACTAGTGCATTGCAGGTTCAAGAGAGGCAATACTAATGGCTGTGTCAACCCCATTTGGGCCAGTGGTTGTCACATCTTCTGATCGTAAGTTCTATATATTGATAAGGTAGAGAGTTAGGAAGTAGTATCAAGAGTAGGCAACCTGATGCACTCCAAAGGTTTTGAAATATTTGAGGAGAGGCACCGTAGAAGACTGAAATCTGTTCAAAGAACTGTTGCTGAGGCGAGGTAAAACTGCCTTGATCCATAAGTAGAGGTGACTCCACTCCCAAGGAACCTCACCCAAGATGTTGTAGACGAGGGAAAAGAACTTCAGCCGTAGGATGCTGTGACTGAGAGCATCACTGGGAAGGCCTTACTATACAGTTCCATTCCTTTGTACTAGATTATTTGTGTGTATTTTTTTTTTATGAAAGAAGTCTGTCATGAGATATGTTCAGATACCTCTACACTGATGGGTTATTTTGGGGTGGCCTATCAACACAGTGATTTTGAAACAGTGTAACATAGCACCAGCACCATTCTTCCAAAGTTGCTCATTTCCCTAGGCCTCTGTATCCACAAAACCTCTTTTAGTACGCTGCCTGCACTTCTTGTGTTGCTGTACAAATATACCCCAGCTTCTATAATTCCTTAGGGCATTTATTTGTCAGACTCTTACTGACAAGCTTTCATTCATTTGTAACCTGAAGTACAGGGGTCCAGACCAGCCGTTCCCAAAGGAATGCAATCCACATTTTGGGGAGCTGCCAAGGATAGTTGGTTCTATTGTTTGGGGATGAGGGGAGTTGTGCTCCAACACATCTGGAGGGTCCTGTGGTTGGAGAAAACTGGCTTAGAAGCTTATAGATCATCTATATTTAAGAAGCATGCTCCTAGTATCTATGTGTTAATGAGACCAACTGCAGAAATGTTAGAGCTGTGTGGTATAATGATTTATTTAAGTGACTCAGAAGCACTGAGAACTGGTTGGTTAAGTGGAATCAGTTACCAGCTGCTTAACATCAAGGATTTTAATTGAATCCACCCTTATCCAATTGAATCCACCCTTTGCCAACTGGAGTGAACATTCCAGTTATACAACAGTGATTGCAGTTTCTGTTTTCAATATATCAGCTCAACCAAAATCTGGTTAGCAATATAATATTGTTCTCTCTATTCCCTTCCAAAAAAGCTTGAAATATGAAAGCAGCCCTGAAAAATAAATAGCTTTCCACCAGAGCCCAGGGCTTCCAAGTCAATAATGAGAGGAACATATACAGAGTTAGAGTTGTGTAGCAAATTCTGATATAACCTAGGCTGAAATCCTTAAGGTATTTGAATTCTAAACACTGAAAATAAAATACAAAACCCTCCAAATACTCTGAGGCCAGATTCATTGAAAGCTTGGCTGGTTTTGAGCACTTTACAAGCTGCCAAAAGTGGGGTTTGGGGTCCTGTTTTGCTTTCTGGCTGCCAGAACGGAACAGAGACTTTATTGAATCCAGCCGTTATTTGCATGATGCTGCAGTGTTAAGTCTCAGTCTCTGCACAGAAGTAGAATGCATGAAAATCTGTCTCCTTCACTGACTGTAAGTGGAAATCCATAGGATACAAAGGGGCACCTGAAAGCATTGTGGTTAGTCAGCCAGGTACAAAGCAATTAACTACATTCTAAGGCCTGGCTGTCTCCTCCATCATTAGTAACCATTATAGTTGAAAGTTTTGAAAGTAATTCTTTACTCTCTCTGCTTCTTGAAAGAAATAAAATAAGATATTTTTAGTTTCTTTTAAAACAGCAATACTACTTGTTTGCTAGAAAATGATTGGTCTCTGTAATAAAACACAGAGTTGTCTTGTACATTTCATTGTTGCCTCAACACCCATGACAGTAGCACAAAGCACAGCATTAGTCAGTGTGTGAGTCTTCTATTTATCCCAACGCTGCCACCAAATGTGAGGACCTCTACCTTTCCCACCACTGTGGCATCCAACGTGGGGACTTTCTACAGCCCCTCATAGTTATTGTGTGAGACTCTTTTTCTCTAGACCCGCTACTGGGCTCCACCACCTATGGATAACTGCTGCCATCATCTACACTGTGCATCTGTATTAAAGCATTCAAAAAATCCTAATGTACCATATTTGTTGGCGTATTAATCGCACCGGCATATAAGATGCACCCCACTTTCAAGGGGTATTTTTCAGGAATTTTTTTTTAGTTCCCTGATGAGGGGAATGAAAGGAGTGCTGCACCAGGAGAGGAGGGGATTGGAAAGAGTGCTGCACCAGGAGAGGAGGAGAAGGTAAGGAGTGCTTCACCTGGATTCCATTATCCCTTCCCTTCCTGTTTGCTGGGGCAAGGAGAACTTTGGCGCCCAGCTCATTCCCTATGTTTTTAGCGGTGCTGTATTTGCTGGTGTATAAGATGCACCCCATTTTCAAAGGGTATTTTTTAAGGAAAAAAGTGCATCTTTTATGCCAGCAAATATGGTAATGTTCTCAGGGGCACCAGTATATAAAACAAAATTAATTTATTAAACAGATATTCACCATAAAGTTTAAGATGACTTATTTAACACATCTAAATCCTGACAAACCCCAGCTAACTCTCATTCACAGTCCTAATTCCAACATGTGTATCTCTCACTCTCCCTGCCTGTCATACATGCCAGTCTAAAATATCTCATCAGACACTCAGTGAATCACCAGTCATCCTCAACATTCCATATTTTCATCCCTACGAACTGTCAGAAGGCATGGATCCTGTCATATAAGCATGCTGGATGTATATTAATATATGTATTAGACTAGTTTTACTAGATTAAACAGGGCTATAGTTTGCAAGTGCTACAGTGTCTCAATTGCCAGTTGCTACTTGCAGTTGGCTGGAACCACTAAAGGTGCTGAATGGTTAATCACGGCATTGTTTGATGTCACGTTGTATTCAGGCAAGGGGGAAGAAAATCAGAAGGTGAAATGTGAAAGTAGCAGAAAGGTATTACGGGAATAGACAATGCAAGGATAAGGATGCAGGAACTTGTCCTGGCTCCTCCTGTCTCCCAGGATGAAAGATATGTAAATAACAGAAGGTCTGGGAAAGTGCTTGTGCTGGTGAGGTAAGGTGACATTTATAACTTTCACCAATCTTTGCTATACATGCTTAAATTTGTATAATAGGGTATAAAATCTGTAACCGTCCAACATGTGGTTGTCTCAGCTTCTTCCCAGGAAAGTTGCTATGTTGTTTGCTTTGCTCCAAATACACATGTCTGTTTAAAGTCGGTGTGAAGTTTGTGAGTGCAAGTTATCCAGGACATGACAGATTCTTACCTTAATACATACACTATGCATGCTATTCATAGTGATATTTTACCTAATTTCTCTAGTAAACAGTTTTTGCAAAATCCATAATATCATAGCCAGCACTTGAACCTTGTTATATTTACCATTTAATGAGTCCCACATTACTCTAAAAGTAACTTGAAGCATCACATACATGATAAAGGGAGTAAAGTTGTACCTTATTAAGTAATAATCTTAAATTAAAGTATTTACTTTTTTATTATTGGGAAAAGTTTTTTTTCCTAGTTCTTGTCTTGTTCTGCTCAGTTACAATTACAGCTCAAGTTAGTAACTTGCTTCAACAAGTTTGGAAAGTTTCATAGACAAGACCCCTGTGAAGAGGCTGTGTGGGTTATCTCATCTGTTCCCTTACTTTGCCCAACTTTGTTTTCTAATCAGGAAGGACATTTGTCCAGTTTAATACCAACACACATTGGAGTAAAACAGGGCTGCATTCTTGCCCCCACCTTGTTTAATGTTTATATAAATTCCCTGGTCAAAATATTATTTGAAACAAATTCCCACCCACCTAAATTGGCAGGGAGACCTGTGAGCATTTTATTGTATGCAGATGACGCCGTACTTCTCTCACTGTCATGTGTAGGTTTGAGAAGGCTTCTAAGAGCGTTAGATGCCTATTGTAGTACTGAAGAGTTGGAAATTAATTATGACAAAACCAAAGTTTTAGTTTTCACTCGGAAACGGTGTAAACACCGTTGGCAACTAAACGGCCATTCAATTGAACAGGTAAATTTTTATAAGTATTTGGGAGTAATTTTTCAATCTACCGGCTCTTGGAAAGCCCAAGTGTCTTATGCAATTGCAAATGTACAACGGAGTTATAATTCATTGATTTCATTTTTTTACTCCAAGGGAGGACAGTTTGTACCGGCAGCAATACAGGTGTTCAACAATAAGATCTTACCACAAATGCTTTACGGAGCACAATTGTGCACGTTCAGCAATACTGCGGTTTTAGAATCGGTTCAAACAAAATTTTTGAGAACTATTCTCGGTCTCCCTAACTGTGTGCCAAATGTTTTCACACGGCTAGAGACGGGTCAACTTACCATTACATCCCAGATATGGATTTATAAGTTAAATTATTGGTTAAAATTGTTATTTATGCCCAAAGGCCTGGCTCCTCTGACGCTAATTGATTCTTTCCACTCAAGGTGGAAAAAAACAGTTGGAGAGAAGTGTTAAGGCTAGGATTTTCACAAGGTGTTATTCTTGCCATGGGTTATGCAAAAGCAAAAGAAACTGTGTGTCAGCGTATTCGGGATATTGAGTTGCAGGATTATGTAAGTGCAGTCTCCATCTATCCAGTTTTCAAAGATAGAGGGCAGGCTCTCCGCCCTGCTGCTTATTTGAAAAACTTAATTATACCTAAACATAGGAGAGCCTTTTCCCAGGCTAAGTTTAATGTGCTTCCATCCGCACTACTGAAGGGTAGATATAACAATGTACCATACTGTGATCGTCTCTGCTCTTGTGAGGAGGAGAAGATAGAAACGGTGGGACATGTCTTATTGTATTGTCCCTTTTATCGAGATCTTCGATGTCGTTTTATTACTCCTATTTTACAAGGTATACCTGGGAGATCAGATGCATTTTATATTGATTATCTTTTGGCAGATCAGTCCCCTGGAATCACAGCTAAGGTAGTGACCTTTTGTTCGGCAGCCATTACCTGTCGGCGTAGGATGTTGCCTTAGCACAAATGGGATTACGATATTATGCTTTGTTTTTATTACACTAATTTGATTCATATATTTTATATTTAAGATGTAAAATATTTTACATTCATGTTTTAAATTTTTTTTATTCTGGTATTTTTCCAAATCTGTCTCTTCCAGGGTTTTTATTATGGTATTGTATTTTATTATTGTATTTCATTATTGTATTCCAGGGTTTTTATTATGGTATTGTATTTTATTATTGTATTTTGCTTTTAGATTAATTATTCGCTATGTCGGATTAAAATAAATGTACATAAGTATATATACATATGTACATATACAATTTTAAATGTTATAAACTTAGAAATTATGTTTTCAATTTCATTTTAGGTTGAAATGTTATGGTCTTGCCATATTTTATGTTTGATGTCTGCAGGAGATTTTAACAAAATTAATTATTGTTCCATTTATATTGTTTTAAATTTTGTTCAAATTTGCTGGCTGTTTGCCGTAATAAATTTTGATGAAACTTTGTTTTCTGTCACTAAGAGAATTGCTTCTTCTACATGGATACACTTAAAAGCTTCTCCATGCAAAGAAGATTCTGAATCAGTCAGAATGCTCCTTTGGATGGAGCTGTTTGATGTGTTTGTCAAAATTTGGGGCAATCCTCTTCTCATGTGTGTCCAGTAAGAGATTGGCAGGGCTGCTTTAGGTGGACCTACAAACACTTCATGCATGTTTTCAGTGTCTGATGGTTTCTGTCCTACACACTTAAGTTGGGAGCTCCTCCAAGGCCTTTCATTCTTTTTGGGCCAAACTGTATTTCTTCTGCTATGCTCTTTCCTTAAACTTGAAAAACCTTAAAGGGATAATTCATTAAACTGGATCCTCCTGTGCTAAGTCTTGCCTTGTGTACTTGTGTACAGGATCATACAGCCCCTGATGTGGGCGAGCCTTGTCCCTCAAAGGAGTTTGTCTTTGATGTGCCATCTCTGAGCCAGGCTTTGCTGGCTCAGTATTTGCCAACTGACTGTTTCCTGCTGTAGCCCGCACTTGAACTTGGGATCTGAGTCTAGCTTGCGGGACTAATTCTCCTTTTCTAGTTGATGACTCTGATTTGGGATCGGAATGCTTGCTGCTACTCAAGGAGGTGAAGGTGGTAGGGTCCATGATAAAATACACAATATCTAACACTCTGTTGCACAAATTGAGAAAATGTCTTGCTCTTAACCTGAGTGAGGGGAATTGCATGAGAAGCAAGAACAAGCTCTCCTATGCTCCTCTGGTTTAGAGGCCATCATTAGTGGCCATTATTGAGTGAGTGCTGGGAGTGAGCAAAATGAAGCACAAAGCAGAAAATCTTGTTAGGTATCCCTTTTTAGTAGCCTGCAAGGGCTGGTCAACACAGTGAGAAAAACTACTTAATATAGTTGTTGTGGGATTGCACCTAGAGTTGCCAGGTTGGAACTTCCTTTGGCCATGAGATTTCAATCTTCAAACCTGAAAACTAGGATAACCTCTAGTGATCTCATAGTGTGTAGGCTGGTGATGTCATAAAGTATGATACATTAAGCATCAACCACAATTGCACAGAGTAGGCCATCAAATAGAAAACACCAAGTCTCACAAATGAGGAAAACACAGACACACACTTTTCAGAGCAGTGCTCTCACCCTGAAATTTTTCCCCCACCCAGGGGAAGAATCTAAGCCCTCAGGCTCAGGGACAGGCTGTGAGATCTGGGAGTCCCAACTCAGCTTTTTGGAAAAGTCCCAGTGTGGTCCCAACAACTTTTAGAGAGCCACGTGATTCTCATTCTTCTCCCTTTGAGGAAAGGGAAGATTCATAGTTGTGGGTCAGGTACAGGGAAAGGTTTCTGGCATGTCTCATGCTGCCCATACTGAGAGCATGAATGGAATAGTCAAGAAAGGATCCCAGATAACTTAACTGATTGCAGTGGAAAGAGAGAAGAAGAGGCAGTGGATGGTTAGGGAAAAATGGGATTTGAAAGTCAAAACCTATAACTTGTAATGTGCCCAGAAGGCAATGAGGAGTCCTGCTTTCAGAAGCATCTGTCTGTTTCAAAGCTGAAGAACAGAATAAAGACTTTATTAAGTTTATGTTCTTTTTGAATTATTTTGTGTAGTGGTCTCACAGTGCCAGATTTTTGTTTCCAGTCCCCAGAGAGCGGAAGCCAGCCCCTGGTATAAATGTGATGCTGGGTACTTAAAGAGAAAACTTACAATGCAGGTTTCCATATGCTCAGGGTCACACTGAGGTCACTAGTACCTATGCCACGATAGTTTATTTCTGGGCCAGAGAACTTGATGTGCTAACATTGCATGACTGCTTGCCAGTGACCTGTTTGTTTATTCAGAAAGTTTATACCCCACTTTTCAATCAAATGATTCTCATGGTGAGGTATTAAAAACAGGCCATAGTACACACATAGCCTCAATGTTTCTCTCTCTTGTAACAAGGCTTGGAGGGAAAAAAATCCCTTTTGGAACTACAACGCCTAGTGGCCATGGTGGAGGTAGGATTCTGGGAGTTGTAGTCCTCCCTCCCCAAAAAGGTAATGTTTCCAATTTCTGGCCAGCATTCTAACACTATACAAGGTAGGTTTAGATATTGTATTGCGTTATTGCTGGGTACAGGTTCTTTGCAAGGGCCGCCACCTATTCTCTGTCAACACCTTGTTTTCTCTCTGCCTGCGAAGATCTGTGGAGATCTTCATTGCCTGAAGTGATAATGGCTTCTGGCCTACTTATTGTTGTTCCAAGGATTTTTCTTTGTTCCTTGTCACTAACATGTTTCAGCTTTTCATAGAAATTGATTGCATGCATGAACACATCCCTGAAGTTATTCACAGAACTTAAAAAAAACAAACCAAAAAACGGATTACTAACGCTCAAATGAATGGAATGTGTGGATTTGATCTGTAAATGCAGCATGCCAGGTAGGGAGAGAGTTCAAAATTCTGTACTGGTTTCAGATGCCCCAAGCAGATAATAAAATTTTTGTTACAATAACTGGCTAGACATGTATCTCAAAGAGCCATAGTATCTTAAGACTGCAGTCACAGAAATTATATTTAGATTTTGCACAACGTTCTTTTTGGTAATAGCTCAAACTGTTTCACATGCAGGATTGCTGTAAGCTTAGGAAACCTTGGAGCAATTTTCTAAGAGAGGTTTATTTTAGCCTTATTATAAGTGTCTTATTACAGGGCAACATTTTATTATAAAGCCAGTCCCTTATTACAGGTGAAGGGGCTGAAACTGAAAGACCAGTGGCCACCCAGAAGGTCATGCCTGGATATGAGGAACTTGCAGCCTGTTCTCACACCCGTTTGGCATACTTGCTTCATTATGCTAGATTCAAAAGCACTTCAGTATGGTCTCTTCTGACCACTTGCCCCAGGGCTGGAAGAAACAAGGCACCAGCATGTTTAATTTGAATCCTATGGTGCCTGATTTGCTACCAGTTTTATTCCCTAAAATTTTCAGAATATTTGTGAACAGTCCATGTTATCACAGTGGTGCTGCAAGCTTGTAGGACACTACATTGTAGATATCCTGATCTTATGTGTACAAGATCAAGTTTAAGGGTCTCTGGAGTCAGGATGTGTTCCTATATCCATAAGCGTAGCAATGGATAGTGTCTGTATTCTGCTTATATGCCTTTTGAATTTTGCACAGGTTACTTGTGGGGGAATTGGGAGGTACAGAGCTAGCAAGCAGTGTTCCACTGTTGTATCTCATTAACCATCTGAATATCCCAGTAGCTAAACTGTTGGTAAAGTTCCCTCCTTTTTCTTATACGAATGACTTTCCATTAGAAACAGACAAGACTGTACAGAGTATGTGGCTATAATTTGCCACTCCAGATATTATTACACTGCAGCTGCCAGTATTCCTCACCATTGGCTAGGCAGCTAGGACTTGCAGTTCAACAATATTTGGAGTGGCTAATGATTCCCACTCTTGCTGTGCTGTTCTCATCTCAGCCTGGAAATATTACATTTTTTGGCCTACTGCTCCCAGAATCCCCCAGTCACTGACCGTGCTGGCAGGGAGAATTCTGTGAGTTGTAGTTCAGAAAAAGTAACATTTCCAAGTTCTGATTCTCATCCAACTTACAAGTTTAGGAGCACAAATGGCCTTTTCCACCGCTACAGCTAATGCAGAACATGGAGTTAGGCTTTGAAGATATGGTTCTACATGAAGAGGGATGGGGAAGTGCTCTGCAGTATGCAGAAATGTCAACTTGCTAAGTTCTAGAACTCTTGACATGCGCATAGAAGTCTTGTGCAATGGCCAACTTTATCACCAATACTAACATTTCATGATAGGCTGTTTTTAAGCCCCGCCTCTATTTTTCTTGCAGCTACCTTGCTGATCAGTGCTGGAATGGCGGCTTCATCTACCTGATCATGTTGCGTCGCATTAAGCGCAAGGCCCCTCTTCCTCCAACAAATGGCAACAACAGCAACAGCAGCAGCAGCAGCAGTGAGCCCAAGGCCAGGCCTACCTCAGAGCCCAGTGGGAAAACAGCCCAGAATGGCAAAAGGACTAGAAAGTTTGGAGTCATTACCAGGACCCCTCCCAGCGGTAAGGAAAGCAAAGGCAGCAAAGGCAACCCAAGAACAGAGCCTGAGAACGGCCATTGCACCCTCATGGACACAGACAGGTTACATCCAGAGACATCCAAAACAGAAAGCCGAGGGGAAGATCTCCTTCAGAAAATGGACTCTCCTTTTCTGGCAGGACAATATCGGTCTCGCCTTTCAGACGGAGGGATTCTAGACCTCAACTCAAGTGAACTGTCCCTTCAGGTAAGGGGCTGTTTAATTTCTATTATTTTGGTCTGTTGCCTTTGCCTGCAAGCATTTTCCGAAAAATAAAAATAGAAAAAGAAACTCCCCACTCCCCTCAACAAGAAAGCAGTTTTCCTGGAAGGTTTAATTTTCTGCAAAGTGCAAGGTAGCCTTCACCAACTCGGTCTTCTTCAGATCTATTGGACTACAGGCAATTAGCACGGCTGTGGCTTGGGAATGGCAGGAGCTGTATTTTAACACACCTAAGTTCTTCCACACATTGGTAAAAGCTGATCTAAGACAGGACTGGGCAGGTTTCAGGCTGAATCCCAACCTGTGCCGATGAGAGCCTTATGCCAAAGACATACACTTTCATTTGAAATTATTCTGAGCCCAAGAATTTGTTTTGAAAACCAGAAAGAACTAACTAAATCTCAGAACCCTTCCAAGCAAAGATCCCCCCTACCATACCCATACCCTCCATAAAATGTCTCGATGTCTTCTCCTCCTCCTCCTCCCTATTTTCTTCAGTTTACTTCACGTATTACAATATGGATTAAAAGTGCAAAAGTAGTTTGTGTTCAGTTCACTCAACAGCAGGGAGCAGAGAAAATAGGCTCATTTGGTTTTTCCCCAGGCTTTCCTAAACTCACTACATATATTTAAGGGTTAAAGTGATTGTTCTGTGTGTTCTTCCTCATTCATACCTTCTGCCCTCTTGTTGCCTGGCCACGCCCTTTTGACCATGCTCTGATATTTCTTGGCCACAAGTGTCACAGTTTTTAGGTGTGAAATGTCAAATGGCATACTCTCAAGCTCTCTCCATTTAAGCAACAGAGATTAGTTCTGTGTGCGTGCATCTGCGTGCATGCGCAACAATTTTGTGGCTGCTATTATTAAATCCCTCCCTCCCTCCCTCCCTCTCGTCCTCCCTCCCTCCCTCCCTCCCTCCCTCCCTCCCTCCCTCCCTCCCTCCCTTCCTTCCTTCCTTCCTTCTCTCTTTGTTTGTTTGTTTCTTTTTTTCTTCCTCCCTCCCTCCCTCCCTTCTTTGTTTTCTTTAGAGTATTTATACCCTAATCTCCAGCCCAAAAGGCTCCCAGAGTGGTTTACTGATTAGTAGTTTGATAATTCCCAGACCTCAGGTTTATAATCTAAATAAGACATTACAGATAAGGAAGAAAGGATGTCAGTGTGGCAGGGGGAGTAAACTCAGCAGATGCTGGCTGCTCTTCTCTCCCTCAGAGGCCAGAACAATGGCTGTTGGAGCGTAAATGGAGGGTCTTTCAGTAGCTGTCGTGCCAAGGCATGATGGAGCTGTGTCCGGCTGTTCTTTTCTCCCCAAGAGGCCACAGCAGCGGCAGTTGGAATATGAAGGCCTCCCATCAGCTGCTGGGTCAGGGCATGATGGAGTTGTGTGTGGCTGCGTTTCTCTCCCTCAGAGGCCAGAGCAATTGCGTTTAGAATAAGGAGTCAGCTGTGAATTGAAAATTCTAGTACATCTGCTGCTAATCATCCAGAGATCATCTACGTATGTCTTCCTATCCCCTCTGGTGTAAGGCAACACACCTCTGTGTGACTATCTTCTTCCCTTCAACTGCAAACAAACAACCAAACAACCTAGATATTACAGGGTGGGCAGGAACTTTTGACTGGTGTTGACTTGCATTTGTTTGGTAAGGCTTTGTTGAAGGACAGCATATGACATGATGTCGTTTTATTCAAGAGGTGTACCTTTCTTGCTTTCTTTAATTGGCTCATGCTTAATGGAATCAGGGCAACTTTGAATATCATGCAGAGATTTACTGTATGTCACTGAAGAGGTTCAGATGTATGCTAGTTAGCAAATTCATTAATGCTGGAAGGACCATAGTAATATGATAGTTATTATGAATGACTTGTGCCAAGGTAACTAATATATCATGAGCATGTATGAATACTGGAGGAATTGGTTTTATCTCTGACAAGGGTTCATGATGTTGATCAGGGAAGGGCTTTGCTAAGGACACTTTTGAGATGTGGGAACCAGTAGCAGCTGGTGGCTCCAATGTCATTGGAACAGTGGATCTGTTTCAGGTTCCAGCTTGCATTTTAGATTAGATATTTAAGGTTCTAAGCCCATTTTGGGGATATGTTTCAGCACCTTGGACAGCTCCTTTGACATTCCGACTAAAACCCATATTAGGTACACCTCTCATTAACACTGAAGCCACCAGTCCATCACTGATGGAAACATAGTTTAGTGAGATGTGTGTGTAAGGTTGGGGAGAGAGAGATATTTTAAATTGTTACCTCTACTGGTACATAGAGAAGGCTCCTTGGGCTGGAAGATATAGGGAGAGGCACATCTTAAAAGTATCAAGGTCCCAAAATCTTTAGGGCTTTAAATATTGTTAGCAGTACCTTGAATTCGGATTGGAAACATATTGGAAGCTATTACATTTTCTTTTCAACTTTCTATAAGCTGTTCCTGTCAGAGATCTTCCAGCCAGCATGGCAGCTTGTAGTCCAAAACAGTAACTTTTCTGTTCAAAAACGCTATTTTCCCAAGCTTGCCCATCACCTTTTGCCAAACTGTGAGCACATGTGGTGGGCAGAATGGGGGAGAAAAACCCTTTGTGTAGCTTCAGTTGGGAAGCTAGGAGCGCCTATGTGGCACTCTGCACTCCACATCTTCTCCGCTTCAATTTAAAGGTATCTGACATCCTGATTTTTACTGGTGCTCTGACTTCATACTGTTTTTCCCATTAGCTGCCTCAACAAAAGCAAGTGGAGTTTATTTGTTTTCTGTGTATGTAAAAAAAAAAAATGGGCAGGAGGGGTCTGTTAGGGACATGAAGCTTGCTGAGTTGTGATGATTAAAGGGCTGCAGAATGCGAAGGCACAGTGTAGGCCCTACAGATGATGAGCCAAAAAGCCTGTTATTCCTGCTTGTGAACAAAATGAGCTCCAGGGAACTATCTTATATCAGCAGCCTAGCTGCTGACATAATTTCCTTGGCAAAGCCTTTAAACGTTCTCTTGGTCCATTGCAAACACCTGAACTAATGCAATCACCCTTTGCTTTTAAAGACATCTGGAAACACCAGCAGCTGGACTGAGCCTTTTCCCCCCTTCTACTGTCTTTTTTCCTTCTTCTTAGAAATGTGCTCCTTCAATCAGTTTACCCTTCCTTTTCCTCTCTCAAACTTAATCTGAACCAAGGCAGTTAGGCCTTGAACCCACATTACATAATTACATCTATTTCATACTACTTTAATTGTTCTGGCTCCATCCTATGCAATCCTGGGATATATAGTTTCATGCGATACTCAGAATTCTCTACCAGAGGAAGTACATTGGAGAATTCTAAGAGACTTATCACACTGGTTTAGTTCCATGTTTGATCTTTCCTTATCACATGATGTCACTACTCTCCTGTTGTTGCATTGCATTTCCATCATTATTGGATTGCATCTATTAATTGATGGGAAAAACTCATTCACAGCTCCAATATACCTGTTAAACTGTTGATTCTTGGTCCTATTGTTTTGTTGCGCTACAATTCCAGTATTCTGGCAGTCATGTGGTATGATTGGGCGTGGTTCTCCTGTTCTCCTCCTCATCCCCAAGCAGGGTAAAGTCACTCCATTTTCAGTGTCTGGACGAACAGGACATCATGGTATACAGGAACAACATTACTGTTACTCTAATCCTCAGTACCTATTTCATTTTGTATTCGTTTTGCTGTAATTGAGCAGTTACACTGCTGTGGGAGTTGCTGGCATGCAGCAATTATGCAGTTACAGAAAAACATTAAAAAAAACAACCTTACCAGGGAACTAAAATTGCACAATTGTAGGGAAAAAAAGAAGAAAAAATAAATAAACAGGAACATTGCTTTTACTCCGTCCTCTGGTACATATTTCTTTTTAAAATTTGTTTTTTCAGAACTGTGCAATTGTGCTGCCGTGACAGTCACCAGCTTGATGCATTATACAATTTCCCATTGGGGAACTGAAACTATGCAATTGTGGCAAAAGAAGAAGAAGAGGATGGGGAGGAAGAGGAGGAAATGATAATAATAATCAGCACACATGGGCTACATAGAGCAGACACGGGGAGGAAGGCAGGGTCAGTAAAGCTATGTGGAAGACTTACTGCGGGAATCTGTATCATCAAAGCAGCCCCTATAGCATTATTGCAGAGAAGGTGTGAAAGTGGTCATTTCCGTTTGCTTAAGCAACGAGATTGCTGTGAGGCAATGGACTGGTGTGATAAAGCCCTAAGTCTCTCACTAGACTACAGCTCCTAGGATTGGATAGGATGGAGCCAGGACAATTAATGTGGTATGCCATGCCCTATGAAGAGCGGCTTAGGGAGCTGGACGTGTTTAGTCTGCAGAAGAGAAGGTTAAGAGAGGACATGATAACCATGTTTAAATATCTGAAGGGATGTCATGTCAAGGAGGGAGCGAGCTTGTTTTCCGCTGCTCCAGAGACTAGGACAAGGAGCAATAGATCAAGCTGCAGGAAAGGAGATTCCACCTGAACCTCAGGAAGAACTTCCTGATGGTCAAAGCTGTCCAACAGTGGAATATGCTGCCTCAATGGAGTGTGGTGGAGTCTCCTTCTTTGGAGGTTTTTAAGCAGAGGCTGGATGGCCATCTGTTGGGATTGCTTTGATATGTGTTCCTGCATAGCAGGGGGTTGGAGTGGATGGCCCGTGTGGTCTCTTCCAACTCTATGATTCTGTGAAACAGATGGAATTGTCTTGTGTGGGTATAACCTTGGTCAATGAATAAACACTCAACTCTAAATTCTGTATACTAAAGAGAAATAAACACGTCTGAGAATGCACATGCATGGATGGACAATAATCTCCCCCGCTTTTCTCCTACATCTCATCAGCCCTAACCAGCAAACAAATTATGAAAAATATTATGGAAATTGCAGTCCAAGCCCACCTGGTGGACTGCAGCTGCTTACCTGTAGGTAATCTACAGAGAGCTGTCTCTTGTGCAGCAAGGAATCATAATCAACTGCCATATATCTTGGCTGTGATCCTTTTATTTGATTCTTTTGCATTCTTCCTTTCCTCCAAAGAACTCAAGGACATAATGCCCAGCCCTATTTTATTACCATAGTAATCTTTTTAGGAGGCTTCAGCAATACACTCCAACATTTCACAGATGAAAACTGGGACACACATACCCAAGTCACATCAGAGTGTGGTCAAGATGACAAGAGTTATTAATGAGAAAGATTCCACAAGCTAGAAGAAGCTGCAGTAGTTGGCTTTTGCCTGAGTCTACAGGGAAGACCAATATTATGGCCCTCTTTCCCTGGAAACTACTTTTGCACTTTGATCTCAGTTTGCAGCAGTTGAAGCAAGATGAGGACAAAGGGTGGAAGTGGGAAGAGGAGAAAGAACCTGGAATATTTTAAAAGCAGCTGAAAAAGTGGGATAACCGAAGATTAATCAGGACTGTCCCCAGATTGAGACAGTCAGAGGGCATATTAATCTGAGATATGGTGACAGCCCAACAATGCCCATTAAATCTCCCTGCTGCCAATATCCTTGTCCTGCACTCTGACCATTACTTTACAGTCATCTGTACACCAGTCTTCCCTAGAGATTATCTTACTCATTATTTTCGTCTAGGAACTCAGGGTATTACATAAATGGAATTTACCTGCCCTTTTTAAGAAGAAAGGAGTATACCTAAAAGCATAGTTTCTCCCGTTTTCATCTTCCAGGCAACTCTCGGAGTTAGTAACTTACCCAAAGTGCAGTTAAGTGGAGATTAAATCTATCTTTCTTAGTTTTACCTAGGCCCAATCCTCCATTCACTTTTTCACTTTGTGTGAGTTCTTAGAGACTAACAATTACCCCCCTATCCCACCTGGAATGTTTTGTGAATGACATGTCAATCTTGTGATGTGAAATCAAGCCACTGCCATTGTCACAGACACATTCCCTAATAGGATCCCAGCCAAATTTCCAGAGTCATGGGGGAGCTGTAAGTCCTGATATGGAACTCCACTAGAATGACAGTAGAATTCTGAGAAACTCCATAAAAATGAGACTGACATTCACACTGTATATATTTGTCAGTGCATGCTTCACGGTTCACTTAGGTGTACATCTAAAAACGAAAGGGATGAAGAAGCCCTTTGTGTGTGTGTGAATGAGTGACTGCTCAGAGAGTTCCGGAACAGGCTATCCTCTTGCTGCTGTACTTATTTCCATCTCTAAAATAAACAGTTTTAGAAGAGGGGAGCAATTGCAACTTTGAGGTCCCTCCCTAAACTGCAAACTCCAGAATTCCATAGGATGTTGAAAGTGGAATAACAGCGCTGTAACAGTCCAGTGCGGAAATGGCCTAAGAATGAATGCTGTTCCAGGGCTGAGTGTTCCTTTCAAATTGAAGTTTTTTCTAGAATTGGTACATAGTCAGATATGAGCCCTGGTTAATTCATTTTGTTCGCTGTCTCTATAACCTGGGTAGTCTGATCCTGGACTCCTTGAGAAACTCATTTAAAAACGAAATCCACACATTCATGGAATTCGTTGTTAATTACAGAGGCATTTCACAAATCTAATAGTTAAAAATTGGACAATTGATTATCACCTAACCCTAAACTATAGTTAATCTTAACTATGATTTACTGAAAGAAACTAACTTCATAAATCGTGGTTTGAAGTTGCCTTATTCCAAATAATTTATAAGAGGCCTCATTGTCTTTTATCATGTGAGAAAACTGACTGCCACTAGGTACCAATTGGCTGCTCCTGTGAACTTAGAATATTTTACACCCATAAATCCTATTCAGTGCCAAAATCAAGAGTAGAGGAAGGTCCAGTGTGCATGTTGTCTTATACAGAAAAAGTGAAATAAAATCTATGATTGTTTTTATCATAAGAATCTCTGATGCTTTCTTTCTGGAGTGGTTTGCATATGGTTCCCAGATGGTCTTTCATCCAGGTCATTTACAAAGTCAGACCTGCTTTGCTTCAGCAATAGAACAGCATCATATACCTCCAGGCCACTATCTGTTCTTTATACGTGTGGGGGAAAGAGTGTCTTTCCTGTGCCTCTAGCAGGGTGAGCTAACCTTAATGCAACACGGAAAGCCGTAGCTAAAACTGTGCAGTTAAAAAGATCTCCAAAACAAGAGGAGCATCATTTTTTACATTTTATTTTATGGCTGCAAAAATTTAAAGATAGCACTCATTTGTCATTTCTGTTAAAGAGATTTTCACTTTTTAAAATAATATAGAAGCCAGTGACTCAAAATTTTGTGTTTCCCCCTCTGAATTGGTTTGCTGCTTTTATGATAAATACACTTCTGCAGGACTTTCCTAGTTTTAAGAATTTTGACTCATAATAATCATGGAATCGTATTTCTATAGCATTTTCCAAAATGAAGTACTGTACAATAAGCTAAAGACAGATCTGGCCTGCAGGCTTACAATGAGTGCTTTCAGATGTCAATATGTTTTTGGCTTATTCCCATTATAATAGCGTCTCGCTGAACATATGCACTTCTCATTACTATCTCATCTTTTGACACAGTTGTGAAGAGAAAAGTGTAAACATTCAATTCTGTTTTTATTAATCACAGTTTAGTGCTGTCCTAAACTGTGGTTAGTCTTAACTATAATTTGCTGAAACAATTTATGATATGATTTACATAAGTCATGGTTTGAAATCAGTTTGTTTCAAATAAATGATAATTAAAATTAAATATACTTTGTTGACTTGGATGTCATGTCAAACCATGATAAAAAAAAATGAAGATGAAAGTTTCCAGGCCCTTCCGTGTGACTGTATCGAAGGAGGGGAGGAGGAAACAAATGTATGAGTCTATAGTGAAGCAAGCCTTGTTTACATCCAAATAAACTATGGTTTAATCAGGAAATCCAAATAGCAGTTTTCAAAAAATGGTTTTAGAGGGTTTTTTTTCCATTTTATGGTTGTCTGGAAACAATCTGTTTGTTTCCACATATTATCAGAAGAAAGACAGAGCCTCTTTGAAAAGTTCCATGTTAATTTCCACTTCTCCCTTTGTTATCTTTGTAGTCTGGTTTACTTCGTGAGCTGATGAGACCAGTAGCAGCTGTATCTGCTATGCCAGTGGCACAGTGAATGTACTTTGGTCTTAGTTTACACCTTACAGGAGCCATTCAAGATGCTAAATCTATTAGGGAATAGAGTTTATCACCTTGAATAACTCCTCTAAAGTTCAGACTATAATCCAGAATGGCTTCACTGCCCCACTGCTGCTACTGGATGTGATGGTAAACATTCACTCTCTTTATCAACCACATTTTATTTATATAATTCAGTGTTAATCCTGCCCTATAAGTCAAGGAATTTCCACAGTAACTTAACAAAATAATAAAATATACAAAAAATACAGTCAAAAAACAAAGGCAAAATTTCCTTTATTATGTTCCAGTTGTTTCTGCAGTTTGTATACTTATTTTTCAAGCTGGCCCTGTTGATTGACTGACCAAATCCAAAGGGTGCTCACCAATGGCTCTTCTTCATCCTGGAGAGAAGTGATTAGTGGGGTGCCAAAGGCTTCTGTCCTGGACTCTGTGCTATTCAACATCTTTATCAATGATTTTGATGAGGGAAATTCTTATCAAATTTGCGGATGATACCAGTTTAAGAGGGATAGCTGACACCCCGGAGGACAGGATCAGAATTCAAGATGACTTTAATAGATTAGAGGGCTGGGCTAAAACTAACAAAATGAATTTCAACAGAGAGAAATGTAAGATACTACACTTAGGCAGATGAAATGCACAGGTATAGGATGGGTGACACCACAGTACATGTGACAAGGATCTAGGAGACTTAGTAGACCATAGGCTGAACATGAATCAGCAGTGTGATGTGGCAGTTGAAAAAGCCAATGAAAGTCTGGGCTGCATCAATAGGAATATAGTGTCTGGGTCAAGGGAAGTAATAGAAGCACTCTATTCTGCTTTGGTCAGACCTCTCCTGGAATACTGTGTTTAGTTCTGGCACCACAATTCAAGAAGGATGTTGACAAGCTGCGATATGTCCAGAGGAGGGCAACCAAAATGGTAAAAGGCCTGGAAACCATGCCCTATGAGGAGCAACTTAGGGATCTGGATATGTTTAACCTGGAGAAGAGAAGGTGAAGAGATGAGCTGATATCCATGATTATATATTTTCTGCTGCTCCAGAGACTAGGGCACGGAGCAGTAGCTTCAAGTTACAAGAAAAGAGATTCCACATAAACATTAGAAAGAACTTCCTGACAGTGAGTGTAGTTTGGCAGTGGAATACGCTGCCTTGGAGTGTGGTGGTGTCTCCTTGTTTGGAGGTTTTTATGCAAACGTTGAATGGCTATCTGTAGGGAGTACTTTGATTGTGTGTTCCTCCATGGCAGGGGCTGGACTCTCTTCCACCTCTATGATTCTATGATTTATAAGCAGCAATGCTTTTTAGCATAGATTGTATGGGTGTGCGGGGAGAAGTGGTCAATGATGGAATTCTGATGGTTATGAAATCAAGAGATTTAATGGCCCTTCCTTGAGACAAGTAAGGTTTTCTGCTTATTAGTGGCCAGGCACAGACTTTCAGCAGTTATATCACACACACTTGTAATTCAATATGTAGATCGGGTCCAAAAGATAGATAGATATTTCTGATGGTCTCTAGTTTCCTGACATTGGCAGATAACTCTTGAGAGCAGCATGAAATTAGCAAATGTTATTCTCACTTGGGCTCTGTTGTATAACATAGATAACCCATTTTCACACATAATGAGATAGAAAATGATATTCTTGCCACTTTGAACACAGTTTAATTGTTCTGGTAGCAGAGGCGGATGGAAATTCATGCTCCTTTCAAATGCAAATTTCAGCCAGATCTCTTCATGTGATTCAGAAAAAAGGCAAAAAAAAAGGGGGAGGGCACTTGTGTGCACACATATATACCATAGAGCTTGTCAACCCAAAGTTAAGACCCTTCATATGATTATTAAATGTCCTAGACTGAATTGTGGCAGTGATTCTATTAATTTAGTATTATCTGCTCTGAATATCAGCTACTATCCAAGATCCTTTAACAGTGGAAATGCTGTGGACTGAATATGAAACTTTCGTATGGTAACTGTGGCTTTATCTCTGAGGTATGGTCCCACAGTGGCAACATTTGAGCAGAACTGCAAATTGTGGGAAATGCTAAATATTGTGAGCTGGTTTGGGTGAATGTTTCCTAGGCACACACAGCCTATTTACTCTTTTCTTTGTTACAAGCCACAGTTAAACCAATTAACTGTCATTTCCCATTGCATCAGGACGAGTAATGATGATTACGAGTTTTGGAACAAGCCAGGATATTATGCAAACTTCAAAATACCTTCGTTTAATATCCTGACTCATTTCAAACCTATTAATCATAACATTGTAGTTTGGATGAAAGAGGAAACTATGGTTCACTGAAGACTTTGAGGTTTGCTTGCTTGCTTTGTTTGTGGACAAAAGACTCATTCACAAATCATCTAAATATGGAGTTTTTCTTCTCTCGCCCAGAAATGTGTAGTACAGTGGTCTCACCTCTTTTGTGAGGGTTCAGGGCACAGATCCCTTGAAGAAGTGGAAACACAGCAAATAAACCCCCCGCGATCCCCTTCTGAAACTCCCCCCTCCCATTCCCTTGCTTTTGGTGCACTGGGATGAGAGGCAAGGGAATGGGAGGGGGAGGAGGGGAGAAGGAAGGTGTGCGCATGCCTCCCCCACCCCATTTCTTTACCTTTTGTCTGGACATGCTTGCCTTCCATTTCCACACCTGGCAAAACACAAGGAATGGGAAGAGGAGAATGGAGCAGGGAAAGCATGTGCGCACCTCATGAATAATCAAATTTGTGAAGGTCAAACCCACAAATGTGGAGAGAGGACTGTAAAGGAAAATCCATGTCATCATCATGTTTTGAATTACTCTTCAGTAAGGATGAAGAAACTTCAGACTTACAACCTTTTCTCATAATGGCTAGGGCATTCTGGGAGTTGTATTCCAAAAAAGTAATGTTTCTGGGCGGTAGTTCTTCTTGTCCTGAAAGAATTGTTGCCAATACTTTTGACAAGTGTGTGTCAAATATTAATTCTGAAAAATGTAGTCATGGATCTCAACTGTGAGCTATTGCACGTACTCACTGCCTCTCTGACTTTACTACTTTGGGTTAAGGCTTTGCCTCTAATTTCCTGAGCAAGAATGCTAGAGAGGCAACCAGGCAGACAGGCATTTAGGTCTAACCATACAGCCAGTATGAGGGCCTTATTGGTTCCATACAGTGCTGTGGCAAACACCCACTGCCAGTTACTCATCCCAGAAATGAGCCATCAGACATGAGATCATGTAGCTGTCTTGCTTAAACCACCTGAAATGATTTGCTTTATGGGTACCTTTCTGACAAGTACCTGCCCTTCTGTTGGGGCCCATGGTTGGTCTGGCCTCTATAGTCTGATGAAGATTGGGAATGACTAAGTGTGAAGAAGCTCTGGTTGTCAATCCAGAAAATAACTTTTTCTGCCTGACTCCCTGGAGAGATCCAGCTGGTCAGAGAAGTCATTGTGCAAAGTGAGGTGGTTGCTTCAAGCAGCAGACAGTGGAGGGTCAGTGGCAGCAAGATTCTAGAGGAGGGAGTTACGTGCCACGCAGCTTGTCTTAAGTTCTGACTTCTGAAAGTAGCCTGCTTTTGTTAGGTGTAATGGTCCAGTGGAAGATGCTGTCTTATTTTCAGTGTTGAAGAGGAATTCAACATACCCTCCATCATTTCGCTAATAAAACTAGCACGCGTGTGGCCAGGCAACATCAGAGTGTAGTCAACATGGCAAAAGTTGAGAATGGACACACAAGTTTGGGGAGGCTGCAGCAGATTGCTTTTGCCCGAGCCTACTGAGAAGGGCAAGATTCTGTCCCTTCTTCTACTTTACTCCATTGAATTAATTGAGCTGCTTTTGAACTTTGAATTCAGTTTGCAGCAGGTATAGTAAAGCAAAGACAGCGAAGAAAAAGAGGAGGAGAGAGAAACTGGGACATTTGAAAAACAGCTGAAAAAATGGGATGCAGAGGACGAAATCAAAATTGGGACAGTTGGAGGGTATGATTCAATGGCATAGTCCAGTCAGCATTTATGCACAGAATGGGGAGAGGGTACTACGTCCTTTTCCTGAAGCAGTAAAATTCTTAGGAATAAGAATTTTTCTGTTTGGCAACATCAAGTAAAGTCAGTGCAATCAGATAACGGAGGCTAGAAGGAGAAAATACTACAGTGCAATCAGCACTGGTGTTTTAGCGGTAGGCTCAATATCATGGGAATCCTTTAGTAAAAGGAAGGAAGTGCCTCCTAGCACCTGGAACGTCATCTTCTTTTTCTGTAAATTATTATGTTCAGTTATTGCAAATACTTCTCTCTTTTCCTTAAAACAGTATCTGGCTAAATGCTCTGGGCCTGGTGTCCGTTGAGTGTTGCCTGCTGCTCACAGAGAAGATATGCCAAAAGGCAGTCATTTCACTCTTATGAGCTTCCCACCTTTATAGAAATATCTCTGTCAAGTGCTGGAAAAGAACTAACTTTTTACAAGGATGGTACAAATCCAGAATTTTCCAAATCCGGATCTGAATCCCTGGAAGGTTCTGGAAATCCACGAATCTTGAATCTTTAGAATCCTTTTTTAAAAAAGGGTTTAAAAAGCAACTTAAAAAAAGAACTTTTAAACTTTTTAGAACTTTTTAAAGACATAACTTTTTTTAAAAAAATCTATTTTTTGGTTGGTGGATTTGAAAGATTCAGTTCACCTATTTTGGCACAGGGATTCGGATTCGTGAATCTCGATTCCTTGCTGAGGATTCTAGGATTTGAAGATTGGAGGATTTGGTTGACCGATCCCTGCTTTTTACCCTCTCTCCCACAGCATAACAGCTTCCCTATACACTTCAGTCCATACTAATTATTGGCTTCTTGAATATATGCAGTAGAAGTGCAAAGAAAATTAGTACCTGAAAGCAAAAGCGTGTATGCTTTCCCCAGTGAATATGAAACTTGTGGTCAAAGATCTTGTGCTGAGGGGTATAAGGATATGGGATGGAGGAATAGCTACAGAACATCCATCATTTATAATAAAGGTATTCAGGTATGTTTAACGTTGTTTAGGCTGTACTTAGGAAGAAATCCCACTAAACTCAGTGGGACTTGCATCTCATTGGAGTGATATAAGAGTTGAAAGGGGTGGCCATGGCAGCAAAGTAATGGGAAAAGACTGACTTTTTCAAAGACTGTGAAAGTCACATTATGTAACTGGAAGTGGCTGTTCAAAATGTTCTCAATTCATGGCAAAGAAGCACATTGGCAAGGAGCATTTCAGTGCAGTTGAGTGTTCCTAAACTTTACTTTGGTTGATAAAATTTTCTTGAGATTAATAGATAAAACTTCTTTGTTGTTGTTGTGTGCCTTCAAGTTGTTTCTGACTTATGGCGACCCTAAGGTGAACCTGTGTGATAATGGGGCTTCCCATTATCTAGGCTTATCAAAGGGAGATACTTCCCTCTTCAGGTAAACCAAGGGTTAATGAGGTGTTAGGATTACATCAAGGGTCACAGGGTGAGAGTTGACCAACCAAAAGGAAAGGGTCAGCATCACAGGTCACAAGGTGAGAATTGACCAACCAAAAGGAAAAGAGGTGGGCATCTTGGAGAGGCTTCCAGATCCTTCCAAGGAGGAAAATATAAAACTTCTGAGAGGCCATGTGGCCAGACACAGAGAGAGAGAGAAAGAGAGGAGAGCTGGGCCAGTCAAGCTGGCAGGCATGCCGTGTCTCCTGGACCCCCCCCCCTTCTCCTTTAGACCATCTATAACCTAATTGTGAGTAACTAGAAATCAGTAGTTAGTCGCGTTAGGGATGTTGTTATTTTGGGAATTGGCTGATCTTAAGAATGTATCTGTGCTGTTATATCTGTTTTGTAAATTCTTGTAACTAAGTGTACCTGGGAGAGGGGAGTCTCCCAAGTGTATATTGTTTATTTTCATGCCTTGATTAAAACACTTCTATAAACCTCCGTTTCTCTCCATTTCCACGCCAGGTTTGGCACACGCTCATAGGACCTCTCACTCGGGGAAGGGGGGAGGTGGAAGATCCTTACGTTTAAAATTTGGGGAAAGGGTCCCCCCCTTTCCTGTCCAAATATTCATAATTAGGGGGGGGGGTGGCACATACCTGATAGAGTTGGGGAGATTCCAGTCTTTCCAAGCATGGGAATCAGCTTTGGGAAGCTGGCAAAAACCCTAGTAAAACCTGGGGGGGAATTTCCAGTCTTGCAAGGCTGGAAGTCAACTTAAGAGACTGGAAATAAACCTACATGTCACATGGGGGCAGGGGTTTTCGAATGGAGAGTGGGGTTTTTAGGGTGCAGAGTTGAGGCTTTGGCTTCACTTCCCCTGTGTCTGTGGCGAGGATTAAAGGAGAAGGGGGGGTGGATGTGTGAGCGAGGGAACCTTTTTAAACAGCCTGTGGTTTAAAAGGGATTTTTTTTTTCTCTCTTTCTCGTCCTCTCTGAGGCTTGAAAAGGGGGGGGGGAGTTGGAGGCTACGAGGGGGGAGTCCTTCCTCATTGAGAGCACGAACGGGTGATCTCTGGTTTTTTTTTTTCCTTTTCTTTTCTCGCCTTCAGCCCTTGGGGGGAGGTTTGCAATCCTCAGAACACCGGCTCTCTAAAAAGGGGCAAAGGCATTGTTCTGTGAACAGGCAGGAGGAATTTTCTGTGAAGGGCTCCTTCTAGTTTCACAGAGCCTTTTTTTTTGGGAAAGAGTGATTTTCTGTTTTTTTAAAAAAGCTGTAGTGAAGAGCTGCTGGCTCTGTCATTCAAAGCTTTTTGGGGAAAGAATTTTTTTTTTTTTTGGATTTTTAAAGCTGCTAAACTCTGGCATTGTTTTCTATAGCAGGGGGAATTTTTTTTTTTTTCAGTCTGCTTGGAACACCCAAAGTTAGTAAATCTGCATACTAATTGCAGGTATTTAACTGGCAGATTTTTTTGTTTCTGTCGGGAGGGAGGAGGGGGGGGGAAAGGCAGGGAAAGGAGGAAGGCTTTGGGTTTTTTTCCCCTTTTTCTTGGTTTAGGATTTCTCCCTCTTTTTTTTGGCTTTTGGGGCTTCTAGCACTATATATATTCTTTATACCCAAATCAGACCTTTTCTGTGTTGGGTTTTTGGTGCACAGAGGTAGTCGGGGAGTTTTATAACTTAAGTCTGGAAAAATCCTGGAATCACTATGGATTGTGGCGACCCCTAGTGGTACCAATGTCACACAGCAGGATGCTACAGAAGATAGCTCATCTGCTCAACCAGCTACCCCTATGGTGTAATTAGCTAGAAAGGGGGTTATGCCAGTAACAGCCCTTGGTGACCATATGGATTCTCCTGCTGCTTTCTGGGAATCAATAAAGCTCCTGCATGAATCAGTAAGGCTCCTACATGACAAGTTGCCCCCTGAGCAAATTCAAGATTCCTAGATAAATCAATGGACATGATGCAGGCTTCCCGAAACCAGACAGCTGCTCAGCGGAACCCAGAGCCCGACTTGCTCTTCCCCCCCAGACAGCTCCAATTACAGAGACTCAGATGATTTTGAAGTTTTTCTCATCTCTTTTAAACGTGCAGCAGATGTTTTGGGATCCCTGGGAAATTTTGATGAACTTCTTTTAATTCTCGGGACATTACTGAAAGTGGCAAGCGACTTGCCAGCTCGGCCGAAATGATTTCACCAAGTTTGTGGCCCTAGCCTGGAAGAGGTTTGGACTAACCCAGAAAAATTAATCCCGTTTTCGTGCCATTGGAAAAAACCTGGTGAATTTACAACGAAATGGCTTGTTCACTTCAGCGAGCATTGGACTCTTGCAAGCAGCTAAAGCGTCCACTAAGAAGAGGTCTTATTTCAGTTTTTATTGGAGCAATTCTTGGAGCACATCCTCCACAGACTGCACCTTCGTGTTAGCAAACCAAAAGACGCTTGAGGAGGCCGCCAAGGCAGCAGATTGCTTTGTTGCCTCCAGGGGTGAAGAGGCATTCCAGCCTATGTGGTAATGCCCCTACAGACAAGCAGAAATACCAACAAGGCGCAAAGATCCCCATAAGCCAACCTTCTACCCCAAGGTCATCACAAAATGACACTCCCTGAAGCCTCAGCTGCACAGCTCTACCACACCGTCACAGCCTTGCTCTGGACAGCGTTTTGGCAGGCGCTCAGGGTGGCCGGGGGAAAAAGGCCCCTAAATGTTTCTCTGTGGAGAGCTGGGACTTTAAAACCAACTGTAAGCGAAACCTAAGTTGGCCCAGTTAGTTGTTGCTTCGGCTTCCAGGGACACCCCCGCTGATCATTCATTTTTCCTATGGACATGACCCCTACTCACAGAAGGCACACACTGGGGGTGGAGGCGGGAAAGTTGTTGTTGGACCGGGAGACAATTTTCTGCTATTCATTTTCATATTGGATCCTGGTCTTGTTGATGACCACATCAAGATCACCATAGAGCCTTTAGAGCGGTGGTTCTAACCTGTGGGTCCCCAGATGTTTTTGGACTTGCTCCCAGAAGCCCCAGCCACTATGGTCAATGCTCAGGGCTTCTGGGAGCTGAAGCCCAAAAAACATTGGGACCCACAGGTTGAGAACCACTGCTTTGAGCCCCCTCCGGCTCAACTGTCAACAGCACGCGTTTTTAGTACAAAGGCTGGGAAGGAGTTTGGACTTTTGCTGTTTATGATGACTACAAATGTCCTGCTCTGTTGGGTGATGATCTCGTCTTCCATGCTATGGGCCCGGAAAGAGTCCGGACAGCGTGCGAGACGGCAAGCAGCCTGAGCAGAGGTCAGTTTTAGTGCAACTTGAGGACCAGCCTGAACTTAGACTGCAGTCACTGTCCCCTTTACACCAGAAGGAGTCCTGCCTGAAAGGGGCAGAACCTGGGCAGACTCCACCACAGCATGTGCCCAGAGGTGGACCCCTTGCTATCCTGATGGGGGCAGCTGCTGGCAGAAGTCCAGGAAGAGCTTCTCCATGCCAAGAGGCTAGTCAGCATCCCCAGTTGGTCCCTGGGGCACTCCTGACTCAGCGCTGCCCGGGGGGGCAGGAGTCTCTGGTGGGCACTGGCAGAGTCAGGTGCTGGACAATTTCCTGAGATCAAGGGCTGGTGCAGAGGAGGAAAAACCAGCAACGCTACTCCCAAAACCAGCAAAGGATTCAACAGCAGTGGAAACTCCCGGAACACTCCAGCCAAGGGGCAAATGGGGAAATTTCAAAGCGATCTGAGGCGAGTCTGCCATTCCAGATGGAACACATTTTCAGTGACACATCCAGGAAACCAGGAAGCAGTCAGAGCCTTCAAGCTGCCTGGACCAGAGCAAAGGAAGAGGCGAAGTCTTCTCCAGTGATGAAGGGGCCCAGATTTGTAATCGTTGAGGGCCTTTTTTCTTGAGTCTGGCCAGAGAGGTAACAAGGGGGGTGTGCACTAGAGACAGTTGTGGTGCCTTCTAATTAGAGCCAAACTCTTTATCTGGCTCATGATCATCCTAGTGGACATGCTGGGGGGAACCGAACCAAGGACAGATTGGGAAAGTCCTTCTCTGGGAGGGGATGGGCAAGGATGTGACTGATTATGTCCGATCCTGTGAACCAAGGTAGGGAAATCCCCGGTCAAGCCAAGGCCCCTCTCCAACCACTTCCTACCATTGATTATTTCCCGAGAGTGGCTGTGGACTCTGGGTTTTTCCCAGGAAGACTGCTAGGGGAAAGCATATTCTCACCTTTTTGGACTTCTGCACTGTTTTCCCCCGGGCCCCCCCACTGGGTGGGGTTGCTAAAGCAGTAGCCCCAATTGACAGACTTTTGCTAGATTTGGTTGGCCTCAGAGATTTTAATGGATGCAGCTTCCAAATTTTTAAATCCAAAGTATCAGCGCCTATTAGAGGCACATGGATACGCCATCTGACATCAGTACCTTCCATCACCAAACTAATGGGTTGGTGGAATGTTTTAATGCAGCTTTGGGGGCCCTGTGAATTTGTAAATGAACATTCCAATGACTGGGACTTGGCGCTACAGCAGTTCTTGTTTCTTACAGATTTTTCCACACCCAAGTCTGGGTTTTTCCCCTTTTAGCTGGTCTATGGCCATGATGTGAAAGGGCCCTTGCAGCTGGTTCAAAGTAGTGGGAGGGACTATCCCTTTTTCAGAGACTAATGTGGTTGATTTTGTACTAACTTCAGAAAACTCTAGGGAAGCTGAAAATGCTCATGAGAATCTGCAACGGCACAAGAGAAGCAGAAGCCTGGTATGATAGTATGCCAGAAAGTTCTTTGAGAAAAGGGGAACAAGTGATGGTTTTAAGGTTCCCCAGTCTAAAAAGATGGAAACTTCTTGGGAAGGTCCTGCCACAGTGCAAGAACACATTGGGACAGTGAACTATCTCATACAGTTTCCAACTTAAGGTTCCAAAAGTTATCATGCAAATTCACTGAAACCCTTCTACGAGAGGCCCAGTCACCTTCTCACATTTCAGTCCAGGAAGTGAGGAGGAGGAAAAGGGGGCCTGAAGGTGTTTTATGATGGGGGGGTGGGAGCTTGGAAGATGTGAAACCCTCCCCCAGACTCAATGCAAACCAACGCAAGCAGTTTTTTCTTGACGGGTTTCACCACCCTCTTTCCCTTTCCCCGGTCGCACCACAGATCCTCAACATGTGGTACCGCAGATGACAGCAGGCCATCAGCAAAAAGCCACGACGGGTGTCACCAAAAGGGGAAAAAGGGAATGGAGGGAGGTGAAAAAGATGTGGCATGGGGTATTCGCCCATCACGCAGTCCATGAGCATCCCCAGTTGTCCTAGTGCCCAAAAAGGGGGGGGGGCATTGTTTTTTTGTGGATTATAGAAAATGAATCATGAGCCCTGAAAATTTTCCAATGCCCCGGTAGGTGAATGTTGGGAAATTGGGGCATGCTAAATCCTGTCCACCTCAATTTGACTAAGGGCTATTGGCAAAACACCCTAGCAGAAGAGTCTAAGCATCGAACAGCATTTATCACTCACATGGGCCTGTTTGAGTTAGTGTCCTTCCCTTTTGGGGTAACGCACCTGCAACTTTCCAGAGGCTGGTGGACTGTTTGCTGAGGGGGGGGGGACTTTGCTGTTGCTTATTTAGATGACATTGCAATCTTCTCAGACTCCTGGGAAGACCACTTGAAACACTTGGAGATTGTCTTCCAACGCATTAGTGATGCTGGACTGACAGTCAAAGCAAAGAAGTCCAGTTTGCACTGGACAGAGTGACCTCCCTTGGCCATGAAGTGGGACGGGGCTTACTCCACTGCAAGTCAAAGTGGAAGCTATTAATATGGGCCCAAATTTCCCCGTTCCCGGAAGCAGGTGCAGTCCTTCCTTGGCCTGGCTGGGTCTCCGGGTTGTGCCCAACTATAGCCAAATGGCAGCACCTCTAACAGACCTGACAGGTTCCAAGAAGCCTAAAGTAGTGAAATGGACAGCGAGTTAAGAACCTTTGCAGCCTTGAAACAGGCCCTTGATGGGACCTGTGCTCAGGGCACCAGACTTTGACAAGCCGTTCGGGGGCTACAGATGCTTCACAGAGGCATTGGAGCAGTATTTACAGGAGGGTCCGGATGGCACCTTGCATCCCCTCTTGTTCCTTAGCAAGAAACTTTCTGCAAGGGAGTCCAATTTCCATCCAAAAAGGAATGCTATGCTATTGTATATGCGTTGAGAACTTTAGACCATACATCTGGGGACGTGCTCACCCTCCAGACTGATTATGCTGCCCTCCGATGGCTACATCAGTCCGGGGAACTAACAAAAGTTCTGCATGGAGCCTTCCCTACAAGACTTTACTTTGACATTAGCCTGGGTGGAATTTAAAGTGGTTCAGATTCCTTGTAGCAAAGGGCTGGAGGGAGGTTAAGAATGAGTTTTAAAGTTCATTGATTTGGCTAACCTTACTGTTGTGTGCGTTTGCATTTATTCTTTGACTTTTCCTTTTTTAGGTCCCAGGGTGAAATCCCAGCCGGTGTGGTTCCAGCCTTCAGTGTTCCCAGACCGTTTAGATTTGGGGGGGGGTGTGATAATGGGGCTTCCCATTATCTAGGCTTATCAAAGGGAGATACTTCTCTCTTAGGTAAACCAAGGGTTTTGAGGTGTTAGGATTACATCAAGGGTCACAGGGTGAGAGTTGACCAACCCAAAAAGGGAAAAGGGGCAGCATCACAGGTCACAAGGTGAGAATTGACCAACCAAAAGGAAAAGAGGTGGGCATCTTGGAGAGGCTTCCCGATCCTTCCAAGGAGAGGCCATGTGGCCAGACACAGAGAGAGAGAGAGAGGGGAACTGGGCCAGTTGAGCTGGCAGGCATGCCGTGTCTCCTGGACCCCCCTCTCTTCTCCTTTAGACCATCTACACCTATAACCTAATTGTGAGTAACTAGAAATCAGTAGTTAGTCGCGTTAGGGATGTTGTTATTTTGGGAATTGGCTGATCTTAAGAATGTATCTGTGCTGTTATATCTGTTTTGTAAATTTTTGTAACTAAGTGTACCTGGGAGAGGGAGTCTCCCAAGTGTATATTGTTTATTTGCATGCCTTGATTAAAACACTTCTATAAACCTCCGTTTCTCTCCATTTCCACGCCAGGTTTGGCACACGCTACATAGGACCTCTCACTCAGGGAAGGGGGGAGGTGGAAGATCCTTACGCTTAGAGATTGGGCAAGGTCCCTCCTGTCCTGTCCAAATATTCATAATTCAGGGGGGCGGTGGCAGCATACCTGATAGAGTTGGGGAGATTACCAGTCGTTCCAAGCATGGGAATCAGCTTTGGGAAGCTGGCAAGAACCCTAGTAAAACGCTGGGAGGGAATTTCCAGTCTTGCAAGGCTGGAAGTCAACTTAAGAGACTGGAAATAAACCTACCATGTCACAACCTGTCAAGAGACTTTCTTGCCAAGGCTTGTTCAGAAGAGGTTTGCCTTTACCTTCCTCTGAGGCTGAGAGAATATGACTTGCCCAAGGTCACCCAGTAGGTTTCCATAGCTGAACGGGGATTTGAACTCTGGTCTCCAGACTTTTAGTCCAGTGTTTAATCATTACATCATGCTGGCTCAAAATTTCTTACAATATGGATATTGTGTGGATACAATGCTTGCTGTTACTTTTCAAAATCAAAAAGCTGAAAAGGTTCTCTGAACAGCTTATGTAGCAATTTAAAAAAATGTCCTTGTTTTTACACTTACAATCTTAAAAGGACACATTATAAAAAGAGAAAGGAGATTGGGAAGAAAAAAAGGGAAATAATAAAACTCAGGTGCAAATTACTTACCATAAAACAGAAATCGTGTTTGCATTTAAATATTTAAGATGTAGGCATATGTTCAGAGCTAGCACATGTCATTAAATCTATGTGCTTGATGGATATTTTTCCTTTGCTTCTCTTTGCTGCTAAGCGTCTGAGGACACATGCCTTTCCCCTTCAAACAAAACAAAAGCCCTGTTAGCACATGCTAGAACTAAACCAGGGGTGAGGGGGTAGATGTTACAAAAAAGGTGTTTTCCTAAATAAAAATACAAGAGCTTTCTGAAAATTTCCCTCTTAGCGAGAAGGCTGCCGGATATGGAAGATGGCCATGATGAAAGGAACAGATGGGCTAGGGATCCAGATCACCGGAGGTCGAGGTTCAAAACGCTCTCCTCATGCTATCATTATTGCACGGGTGGAAGAAGGAGGCTCTGCTCACAGGTACTGTTCGCTGTGTTGTCACATGGGTCTAAGTATCCCACTCAGAGTGTTCCGCTCAGACAGCGGCCATTTCCACACTAGATTCTTATAGTGCTATTATTCCCCTTTCAACATCGCATGGAATCCTGGGGTTTGCAGTTTGAGGCCCCTCACTAAACTGCAAACCTCAGGTTTTCATAGGATGTTGAAAGTGGAATAATAGCACTATAACAGTCTAGTGCGGAGATGGCCAGTAACACTGGGGACATAATCCAAGACTCAATAAGCAGGCATTATATTTCCCCTGCACTTTTTCCTTCTGCTTTTCAACCAAGATTGTCTCCCAAAGTGTGCTGTATCTTTTAATCTGGTTTTTTTAATTCTATATTTTTATTTTTAAAACAATCTCTTTTGAAATAATGTTTTAAATATGTTTCAAGTGTTTTAACTTTTTTTAATGTACGTTCTAAAGACTTGGAATATTTAAGCTCTTTTTAGCTTTTGTAAGTTGAAAGTTTTAGCTGCATCTTTTTAGAATATTGTAAGCCGCCTTGGATCATGTTTGTGAGAAAGGTGGGATATAAATGAAATTAATAAATCCATAAATAAAATGTTGATGCAGCCCAAAAGTGATTGAGGAAACTGAGGCCATTCTGCACTACAATGTTATAGTGCTGTTATTCCACCTTCAACATCCTAGGGAATCCTAGGATTTGCAGGTCAGGGAGGGCATTTAGAATTCTCAGCCGGAGAGCTCTTTGGCCTCAGGAAACTACAAACCCTGAAATTCTACAGAATGTTGAAAGTATTACAGTAGCACTATAACACTGTAGTGCAGAAATGCCCTGAGTGTCATGAAAGGGCATCAGACAGTTTCTTAATTTATTTTTGACTTTCTTCTCCCTCTTCCCCACTTTTTTTTACTGCCAGGGGAAGGGAAGAGAAGTGGTTGTCTGTTTTCTCTGCTTTAGGTGCCTCCACTTCCCTGTGGAGAAACGATTCTTTTCAGCTGGCATTTGTTGTGTTGTGTGTTGTGTTTTGTGTGTGTGTGTTTGCATGCGCACTCACGCTTATTGGTCTTCAAGTTACCTGTTGATTTATGGCAACACCATGAATTTCCTAGGGTTTTCATAGGCAAAGGAAACTCAGAGGTGATTTGCCAGTTCTTTCCTCTGAAATACAGTCTCCAGCATTACCAACATTTTATTCCAACAACTGTAGTTACGTAGCATATTGTGGGATTCCCTCCCCACAATGAGAAATTAGGTCAGGCAAACTCACCACACAAGCCTTGGCATGGACTAGTCCATTGCATGGAAAAGAAGCCAAAGGAAGCTGGCCAACGGATGCCCCATTCAGTCTTGTGAAAAAGGATAAGATGCTAAGCACTATTAGGAGAATGAGGCCATGCAGAATTAACTACTCCACAGCGAGCGAGTTAACTACTTCATGGGAAATTTAATATTAAAGCCGACCTACTTACCAGCAATATCGTTAGTGCTCTGAGGCACTCCAGAGAAGGTGTTAACTAAATGTGGAGTGACTTGATTATTCATTATTAACAAAATGTAGACAGTACCTCCTGCATTCAGCTGGAAATCCCCTGTGTTGAAAGGGGGTGGATAGGGATGTGATTTCCAGACAAAGCACCCGCAGTTATTCATATTTCACTCAGTTGTAGCTGAGTTGTGGGGAGGGACCCAATTATTGGAACAATATTTTTGGCATAGCTACACTGTGTTGCTGTCTTTGAACACTGACGTAAGGACATGGCAGTGGGAACTGGTGGAGCAGCTTAAAGGACTGTGTGTTTGTGTGGTGGTAAATCCATTCTGGGTTTCTGTCTGAACTTTAAAGGAATAAGCAAAATTTATTGCAGTCATTAGGCAAGCAAATGCCTTACTAGATATCAAAGCAATTTAAAAGTACAGTACAGTATACCACACAATACAATGTAATCACGTAAAATTATTGAAATCTGTCCATATAAAAAGAAGGGTACAAAAGGTAAAATATATCCTGGGCCGCTAGAGGAGCTATCCAAGGTGCTAAACACTATTCCCTCCAAAGAAAGACCAGAACCTTGGATAGCTCCCTTGAAGTTCAGACTAAAACTCAGAGTGCATTTACCGCCCTCATTGACATGGACATTGTTGCCTGCTAGCAGGACCTTTCCAAGCAGCATGCTTAAACCTTCAGAAACTGGATTTCTTTTCTTCTTCTTTTATAAAATGATGAAACAGTTCCTTTTTATTTCCCTAGAGATGGAAGGCTGAAAGTAGGTGATGAGCTCCTAATGATCAATGGCCAGTCTTTGGTTGGTCTCTCCCATCAAGATGCTGTTGCTCTTCTTCGGTCAGCTGAGGGTCTCATCTACCTGGTAGTTGCAAGCAGGGTAGGTAATCTCCCGTGTATGGTTTTGTATGCTGAAATTATGTGGAGAGGATTTGTTTGTGCTAGATGTGCTAATGACTCCTTGTTCAGATGGTTTTGGAATAAATTGGAATAAATGCTGGACCAATAAAAGAAAGTTCCTCTTTGTTCAGTGAATAATTACCTTCTGAAATTTGGTGCTATGAGATTAGATGATGGCCATTAGCTTAGTTGGTTTTACAGAATTAATTGGGAAGAGGCCTTATAATGGCTACTATCCAAGCTAGCCAAGTGAGGACTTGTGATGGCCAGGGCTTTAGATCTCATTTGCTGCATTCTGTGATAATTTGTTGCAAAGGCCGAGAATGTGCGTTAAAACCAGTTCTCTAACATATGAGGTTGTATGTCTTTTGTCAACCTTTCCTGCAACTCACAAATTGCGTCTTTAGGTACCACATGCCAGGGATAAGAAACAGAGAATGATCATCAGTCTCATGAAATGGCCTTGTTCAGGCACACCTCAGTTAACAAAGCCTCTGAGAATGATGCTCCTTTTCACAAAGTCTTTTTATGTCTGCCTCACCTCCCTTTCCCACCTTTTCTCCTGTCTAGCTGGAAGTTCTTTTAAGTAGCAGCAGCATTGGGAAGATGGTGAAGGAGAGTTGGAGAAACACAGGCTTTTGTTGCTTGGTATCAGCAGCAACAAAAGCCTGATGCAATAAAGCTTGAGCTGGGAAAGAATGATATTCTACTGTAGCCATTCTTGGTGTAGTTGTGTGAGCCCACCTACAATAGGCAGCATAAACAGTAGCTACCTATGAAATCCCTTTCTGAGTATGTTTGAAATACAAAACAGAGAGAAAGGAGGAGAACGGGTAGGCCTGAGTCACCAGGTACCCCTAGCATGTTAAAAAAGGCTTAGATCTTTAAGGTTGGCCACACAAATGGAAATTCTAAGAAAAGTGGAGTCTGGTGAAAGAAAATGTCATTCTGGGATGCATTTTGGAAGTTAGGCTTTCAAGTGATGTCTGGAAGGTTCAAAGTAGTTCTCTTCCTCCTTCTCCTTCTCCACTTCTATAGGACTTACCTGACATAGCCGTTTCATTTCATATGTACAGATTGTTAGTTTTGAATTGAAAAAAAGTTGAAACTTGTTGAATTGCTCTTTTTCTTATGGTGTAGAAACCTTTCACTTTTCTTTTAAAATCTCTGTTAAAGAAATAATGCCTAGGAACACATCTGCTTTATTAACTGAGGCATACTTGTATTGAGTGAGACTATTTGTCCATCTTATCTAGAGGAGGAAGACCCTTTCTCCCTGAAGGGTCACTGCCAGAGCTTTGAAAAGATTAGCTTTTTCAACTACAGTGTTTCCTTTGATCCATGAGAAAATTAAATTGAGAGCATAGTCAATGGGGAGAGGTGAAAGCTGAAAATTAAGTTGAGTCAGAACCAGAATTGAGCAGAGTTTTCAATACTGCAAATTTCTTTCTTTCTGCACCCACCCCTTCCTGTATTCTGCCTCATCTTCTTTGTGACCAATATTGTCTGCTGTGACTAAGTGTATCTCTTCAGAGTTTATTTTTCCAAGTCTTACATTTTGAGATCTTTTCAGTAGAAGATACCTAGCATTGAAGCTAACACCGTATGAATATGAAGCATGAAGTTCACCACTGAGGTTTGACCACTTAGGAGCTTCCAAGGACGTCTGGCAGGTCACTCTAGGCAACATAAGCAGGATTGAATGGAAACTAGTGGGACCCAGGGCATTCAAAGGTGGTCATTGAGTTCCCCATGGGCCAATAGATGTGCCTCTCATCTTTTTTGGTAGCCTCTGGATCTTACCAAACCTCTGCTCTGTAAAAAAGGGTGTTTTTTTTTTGTCAAAAAGGGGAAATTACTGAGCCTAAAAGCTTCCAGAAGCTGCAATTCTATAAAGCAAGATGTGAAGGGAAGAATAACAAATAAAAATGTGTGTTTTTATAGACTAGAACTTCTGTTCTGTTCTGATTAAAAAGAAGTTGGGGGGTAGGAGGCGTGACCCACAGTGGTTCCTCAGGGTTAGGGGGAGAATTGGTTGCAAGACTCATCAAAGTTGCACCCTCTTTACAATCAAATAGATGAAGGGTGAGAAACCTCTGGTCTTCCAATCATTGTTGGACATCAGCATGGCTGTTGGAGGGCCAGAGGCTTCCCATCACTGAAGCAGATGGCAATAATGGCAACCAATACAGAAGAATCTATTTAAAGAGCCTGTGTTTGACAACACTGTGTTGGACAGTGCTGTGGGTATTGCTTTGTTTTTCTCATGGACCTGTACAACTAGCTTTTAATTTTTTTAAAAAATGTGCATAATGTAGGCAAATGCATCCAGGTCTTACAACGCACTCCCTTGAGCAAGAAACCTCGCCCACCGAGTCATCTGATAACGTTCAAATTCATTGTGAAATAGATACATCCTGAAATATCTATCAGAACAAGTCTCAAGATGTACGTGCTTACAGTGACTTTTGCAACATTTCAGTTGGAGTTATTAAATATCAGCCAGGTTTGGCAGTAACTCTACTGGGAGATTTTTTCCTTGTCTCACCTTGTCAGTAGAACCATTTGGAATAGATGTGGATGTGTTTGCATTTGGGTTAGAGAATTAGGCTGCCTTCCAGGAGTCAGATGTTGGCCCACACCTTCTTGAAGTTCTTTCTCCAGTCACGCCACACCTCAGTCTGTACAACTGACTTAAATTCTTGTAGGAGAAAGCCTTGCCAACATCTGCTTCAGGTGAACGGAAGGCTATGTTTGCATGAGTTGCGTTTGCATGTACATGTTTCACCCAGGCATGCACAGCATATTCAGCTCACTTATCATTTGATTAGGCAACTGTTGACAGAATTTGTAAACTGAATTCAGTTGAACAGTGAGCGTTGTCATTGAGAGAAAGTTCTTCCTGCAGTGTTTGGCCATAATGATTCCTCCACACAGCCAGATTGCCACTTAGTGCTACAACTGTGTGAAGCAGGCATGTGAATACCTTTTTTGGTCTCTTTAACTTTTTTAAAGTTTTAAACTTTAAAATTCCCTTGTTTGTTTTCCTGCCTGTGTATTTTTCTTTTTTGAATCATACACGATTCAGTAATAGTCCAGTATGCAACTATCTCTTAAAAATAAGCTTATTTCTTTAATTAAACAAAAGTGCAAAGTTACAATAAACTAAGGCATGATAGACTATGAATAGCTAAAGATGTAAACACTAGTGATAAAAAATCTGTTTCATTTTTTAATATAAAAAAGCAGAGAAGCAGTCCGGGGAGAACCATTAGGTAATTATTGTGTTTTAAAAAATAGTTGTTTTGATGACAACTGTTTTATAAGGGGGTTGTGATCTTGGAAATAGCTACACTGTTGTACTGAGTGGTCATTTGGACTGTGTGGACAGATTCACACTCACGCTGTCTCCAAATGATCAGCTGTTCGATGGAGGCTCAAAGACAGAATAGAAACATTTATGTTCTTTGTATGCCATTGCCTCCAGCGTTATGAACAAATGCCGCCCTTCCTGGTATCTGCTGCCTCTAATCTATAATATGATACCAATAAAAGCCTACAGGACAGCATTGTTCTGCAGGTTTCTAAATTCCTTCATGCCAATAAATAATGTTCTTCTCTTCCTTACAGGAAGGGGCAGAAGAGGATTTCCTTAATTATCCATCTACAAGTTTGCCAGACTTAATTAGCACCTGCTCTGCTCAAGATACAGCTCCATGGACTGACAACAAAGAAAATGAGGAGCCGGAGGAGGAGGAGGAGGAAGAGGATGCCAAAGGAGAGATTCTGGTGCCAGAAGTCTTGGAACCTGTGAGTATGACCTTGGATTAGGGATGGACAAGTAAGCCTATTTACTGACCTCGTCAGTTTTGATGGTGTTCAATTGAGAGTTCAATCATGCTGTTCCCAAATCAATCTGCAGGTTTGTTTTTTCTTCACTTGCACACAAAAAATTGCACTGATTTTCATATACATTTCTTCAACATGTACCTTTTTGGGATACCATTGTCTTAAATATGCACATGTCTGCATCTGTGTATGTGTGTGTTTAAATCCAAGAACTGCAGTACAGGAGCCAGGCAAGCATGCAGCCCAAAAGGTAATGGTGTCCTGACCTGCAGATTAGTCCTGGAAGGAGAAAGCAGGTTGGATTGCTTAAAAATGTGAACTAAACAACATTCTCCCCTATTCCTTCCCTGGATATATTATTCTGAATAAAGAATGATTAGCAGGTAGTTTATTTAAGTCCCTGCTATGGCTATTTTGAAATTGTGTCATGATGCTGTAAGTTGTCTTCCACAGGAAATTAAAATGATTCTCTTCACATCCTTCTTTAAATAATGATGATGATGATACAGTGATACAGTGCCCTCGTTCAGATATGTTTTTAGGGCTTAATTTGCATGTCCTGTTGCTGAGGTACACAATGCTGAAGAAATCCCTCTTTTTTAACATCTGGTGTGATCCACAGTTACGCACTCTGAGGCTTCATTTCAATATGTGATAATGTAGAACTGAAAGGAAGAAGTGGGATCAGAATGGTGAAACTGGAAGGAAAAGTGAAGAATATGAAAAAAGGATTAGACTTATTCACACTACACAATTATACTGCTATTATTCCACTTTGACTGTCATAGTTTCATCCTGTGAAATCCTGGGGTTTGTAATTTGGGGAAGCATTGGAGTGCTCTGGCTGAGGATTCTAAATGTCCCTCCCTAAAACACCAATCACAGGTGTGCACAGGATGGAACCGTGGGAGATAAAGTGGAATAATAGTGCTATAATTATGTAGTGTGAATAGAACCCAGATACCAGCATAGTTCAGAAAGCTGACATCGCGGTGGCACTGTGTCAGTGTCCAGGGAGGGACTTCCTGGTAAGAGGAAAAGAGCAGAGTCCTATAAAGGAGCATCATACAGTTCCGAGGTGTTAGAGTTGTGGGAGCAAACAGATAACAGGCAGGGGCTTTCCAAGAAACAAGGAGAAGAGGAGAGGCAAGATACTGAGGATTTACTGGATTGCTTGCTTGCTTGTGTGATGCACTAAAGTATATGGTTAGCCTTCAAGGCAGTGTTTCTCAACGTGTGGGTCCCCAGATGTTTTTGGACTTCAGCTCCCAGAAGCCCTGAGCATTGACCATAGTGGCTGGGGCTTCTGGGAGCTGAAGTCCACAAACATCTGGGGACCCACAGGTTGAGAACCACTGCTTCAAGGTATGTTCTCTGGAAGTCTTGCAAAACTGGTAAGATGTTAAACAGTAACTGTAACCCATGCTGTTATTTAAGCCAGTGTTTCTCAGACTATCTGGTGTGGCAATTTTTCCTCACTATGCCAGGGACAAGCACCATAATTGTGCCCACTGGCAACAGTTCTTTCATCCTTTCCTGGAAACTCTCCAAGGACGAACAACCGATGGCTCAGAACCAGCACTACTCCAGGGACCGTGACTTTGAGCAGTGTTTATTTAAACCATTGTCAAGAGTGAATCAGCTGTAAATGGAGTATGCTATAAAACCATAGCTGTGTGCTCCCAACAGAGGGCACGTCATTGCCCTCTCCCTTTCTTTTCTCAGGGCAAACAAAGCATGCTTAATGGATTTTGTTTTCTTCAGAAGAGTCCATCACTAAGCCTGTCAGCAGGGGCTTAAGGACTGCTCCTGACAGGAGGTGAGCTCATCAAAAGCCCATTTTTAAATATTACACATATATGTAAATAATGTTTTTGTTCAAAAGACCCTGGTTATTGGGAGGGTAACACAAAGTTACTCCCATTAGAAGTTAAAACTAAAAATGATCTTAAAATACAGAGCCAATTGTGCCATAAATTTCTTTGAAATGTGTCAATTGTTAAGCAATATTGTATATCTGCTTAAATGTCTTATATATGTGGGTGCTGTGGAGGTTGTATTTTCTCAAAGTTCAGCACTATTACTGGAATTATTATTATTATTTTTATTAATTCTTATCCTGCTTGGCTCTCAATAATGGGGCTCAAAAGTGCTAACAAACTATATAAAGCCTTAATAACAGTATAAATATAAGAATTATTTTAAAAAACTGTTAAACAATTTCTATAATTAAAACATTAAATGTTAAACACATTAAAATTCATTAAAAGACTATATGCAACCCTTTAAAAACAGCACTGCACAGCATTTAAAACCCCCATTTCAGTCAGTCTGTAAAAACCTGATGGCATAAAGATGTTTTGACTTGCTAATGGAAGGACAGCAAGGACGAAGCCCTCCTGGTCTCTCTAGGAAGGGAGTTCCAAAGTCCATGCGCTGTCACTGAGAAGGCCCTCTTTCTCATTCCCACCAAACAAGCCTGAGAAGGTGGTGGGACGGAGAGAAGGGCTATTGTAGAGCAATAATGGGCTCATAAAAAGGAGATACGGTCCTTCGAACAATCTGGACCCAAGCCATGTAGGACTTTATAGTCAAACTCAGTACTTGAAATTGTGCCCAGAAATGAACAGCCAGCCAGTGGAGCTATAGCAACAAAAGAGTTATGGGTTCCCTGTAGCCAGCCTATGTTAACAATCTGGCTGTAGCTTTTTAGGCCAAGTGAAGTTTCTGAGTACTTTCAAAGTCAGTCCCACATAGAGCACATTACAGTAATTTAAATGGGATATAACCAAGGCCCTTTTCGCACTGTAGCTCGATAACGCAATGAACTAGAGCCCTGACGCTATTACAAACATTGCAAGAGAGCCCGTTGCACTCCGCACACAGTAGGGCATTTGCGAGAGAGCACCGGTCCCCGCCCGGTGCCCCTTCTGCATGTCGGTGTCCTGGGCCACGCCCAGGTCCCACCCTGTCCCCGCCCCACTGGCCCTGATTGGTTGGTGGGTTTTCTTTTTTTAATTTTTTTTCGGCCTATCGTGCTAACGTTAGGCTGTTTCATACTACGTTGGTAACATGCTAACGTGCTAACGATAGCACCAGGTTTGAAAAAAAAACACAGTCAGCTGGACCCCGGGGCTGCTGTCATCTCGAGTGTGAGTGGCGACGCAGCCCCGGGGTGGCCTCTCGTGGTGATGTATTGTGCAGTGTTCCCTGCTGCGAAGGGGGCAGTGGCCAACCTGCTGCTGGGCGGAGTGTCCCTGGGAGCTGCGGCGTGAGGGACAGGCAGCAGGGACTGCTCACACCCCGCCCATTCCCGGGTCCTTGCCAGAAGCACGCCAGACGACGGCTCTGCAGGCCCTCTGGTCGCGCGACTGATGCGTGAAAGGGAGGTTATTTTCGCCTTTCAGACGAAAATAAGAAAATGCACTATCAGCACTATCCATGGCTGTGATAGCACCTGGTTCGCCAGAATGTCATGCAGTACAACGGCTCGTGAAGTGGGGAGGGAGCGTGCTTAATACGCTTTAAAAACGCCATGTGAAAAGGGCTGAAGGCATGTACCACTATGTCCAGATCTGATTTTTCAAGGAATGGGCGCAGTTGGCACCCTAGCTTTAGCTGTGCAAAAGCACTCCTGGTCAATGCTAAAACCTGGGCCTCCAAGCTCAGAGCTGAATCCAGGAGTACTCCCAAACTGCGAAGCTGTGTTTTCAGGGGCATATAACTCTTCTAATACAGGTTGAATCTATTCCTAGCTCTATCTTTTAACTGACTAGGAGCATCTCTGTCTTGTCTCAGTTAAGCTTTTTCCCCCCTCTACTGTCCTTTACAGTTGCTAGGCACTGGTTTAGCATGAGAGGAACTTCCTTGGAACTGAGTGGAAAGGAGTAATAGAGGTGGGTATCATGAGTTTACTGGTGACCTCTGACCCCAGCAAATTTCTCAGCAGAGACTTAACAGCTGCTCCAGAGGGGAACAGCGATCACATAAAGCCTGTTTTTAAATACTACAGAAGACATTCAGGAGGACCAGAACTGTGGAAAGGATTGCAAAATTTGTACCAGAGACTTGTTCATAGAATTTCACAATATCTATACCAAGTATAGGCAAAGTACAGCTTTGGAACCCCGATTTATAGCTGGTGAAGTCCCCCACGGTCACCCAAAGCCCCCTTACCCTATCCACATTCTTTTAAAAAATTGTTCCTTCACTTCCTGTTGCTTCCTGTCTCTATTTTGAGAAGGTCAGCAAAGGAAAACAGAGGTATTCAGGCTTAGTTGTGGGGGGGCGGTGTATCCAGCGCAGGGATCCAGGTGAGAGAGAATAGCTCTGGCTCTCATACAGTTGCCCATGTTTGAACTACACTGATACATAAACTACATTGCATTGTTAAATGCAGCCACTTGACTGCTGAAAATGTTTCATTTTTTTAATATAGGCCATTTCCACACTAGACTGTTATAGCACTATTATTCCACTTTCAACATCCTGTGGAATCCTGGGGTTTCCAGTTTAGGGAGGGGCCAGGCCCCTCCCTAAACTGGAAACCCCAGGATTCCATAGGATGTTGAAAGTGGAATAATAGCTCTATAACAGTCTAGTGCAGAAATAGCCATAATGTCAGTGAGCACACATGAAACACAATTAGTTGTTAAGAATTATTTGTTGGTGGTGGCTTGCATTTGTATGGGTCGAGAAAGCTAATGAAGACATAGATAAGAGGTCAACTGTCTTATTTGAATTTGCCTAACTATTATTGGATAGTGGATTATATAACGACAAGGGCTTTGTCCTGGGTATGACAGTTAAGCAGGTAGCTGTTGTAGGCATTTGAGGAAAGTTTTTGAATGATGTTTGGTCTACACAAGAGAGGGGTCATAGTTGAGTGAAAGACTCATAAATCAATGAGAGAACACGTGACTGATATTCAAGAGATCCCAATTTCAACTCTCCCAATATCTCTGGCATTTCTGTGTCTAGGAAGGGCCCCTGCCTGAAACTTAGAATGTTGTTAGAGAGTTGTTGCCAGTCATTGTAAATCAGAGGCAAGTAACTTTGGCAGGTCCGAGGTCTATTTTCACCCTCTCCTGTTTCTCAGCTGGCTGCACCCACCCATTTTTCAGAAATCTAATGCCATGCTGCCCACCATTTTTTGCCATAAAAATGACCACCAGCACCCCAGCCTTCAGGAGGCTTGATTGGCCATTTAAATGTTGTCTCACAATTTGTGTTAGACTACACAAATTACCTTTAGAAAACCAAGATGTGGGCCACATCTGGCCTCCAGGCTACACTTTCTCTACTAGTAGCAAATCCACCCTTCATTTTATTACTATTCAGCCTGCATCTAATCCAAGTAGAGTGGTTCCCAGAGTGGTTCCCATCACTGGGAGACTTCCTGTTTGACCTGAACCAGCTACAGGAGGAATGATGATAAAAACCAGAGTGGATTTGTGATCCTATGCAGTGGTGGATCCATCATCTGTCCCTGCTTTCCATATTCCCTGCTGAGCAGTAGGGACCAGTGGTCTGCTTTGTTATAAGGACACTTTCTTTGTTCAGAGCTCTGGATAAAAATGAAACAATTGAGGTGTGACAATGAAAATGCCAACCCACAAGGCAGACTTAATCTCCTTTGTTGACTTGCAATGAGGGATGGAATACCAGCAGCTCTATAATGGAACAGCATATAATGTTTCTGATAATACAAGCATAGATGACAGCACAGTGTCTACTAGGATCAGGCTGTCCCAAGACTAGTATATAATTAATGGTCATAAATGATAAAATACCATTATATTTCATTAAAATTTCATTTCGATTGTGTCGGTTGAATCAATTTGGTCAAGGTTTTTAGGGAGAGAAAAGACGTAATTAGCCCTCAAATGAAATGACAACAAAAATAGATCGGAAAACAAAACAAGAAAAGTAGCCTCAATGTTTCAACACTGCAAACTTAGCCCCACTGGTGACGGTCCAAGATTGGTCTTTTCTACTGTAAGCAATACAACAATGCAAGAATCTCAGGCCCTTTCCACATGGGAGGGGGGACACGCGGGGAAACGGGGCCACGCACGCGGGGACGGAGCTTACCTGGAAGCGGGAGGCTCTGTCCCCACGGGGAGCAGCGCGATTTCACCACTCCACATGTTCAGCGGCGCCCAGCGGTGCCCAAAATGGCTTCGGACGGCTTCCGGCGGCACTCTACCAATCGGGGCAGTGCGCCAGCCGGAAGCCCGCCCCCGGGCAGCTCTGCAGGGATGCACTAGTGCGTGTCTGCAGTTCCTCACAGGGCTCTGCAACGGAGTAGCGCGGGCAAGTTTTAAAAAAACCACTTAGAAAGGTGGTTTTTATAAAACTCGCAGCGCCACCGCCGCAGCCGCATGAGGGCGGTTGGAGGTGTGGAACCTCCCCTTTTTTACCCGCTCTAGTGCACCCCGCGGTGTGAGTGACCTCCGTGTCTGGTCGTCCCAGCGCAGGGATTTACCCCCGTGTGGAAATGGCCTTAAAGTTATGATCAACCCATCACACTCTGCAACATTTGGGCAGGGGGAGCTGTTTCAAATCCTGATCTCCGATTGCCTGAAGAGCAAAGGTGAGCAGACTTCAGTGTTCTGGGATCCAGTTTAATTTTCACTAGAACCGAATGTCTGCTTACTGGATCCAGATGCAAAACAACAGCACAGTAAGGAACAGGATACTTGGTTCTGCCTAGAAATATTTACAGTAATCAGAAGTGAGCTCATAGTCCTTTGTATAAAAACAGAACATTACCACCAAACTTCATTTCAGTTGTCTAATTTAGTAGACAGAAGGTAAGTGGGTGAGAGAAAACTGCCTTTTTCTTGTTGGCATTGTTAAATAACAGTCAGTATGTTCAGTGGTGATGATAATAAGGATAAGAGCTCTCATTGAAAACTTCTGGAGTGTCTGGTTGTCTCTTATGGGAAATTGTGCTGGATAAAATAGGCTGGACTTTCCCAACATGGTGCCCTGTAGATACTTTGGACATTAAAACTAGTTGTCTACTTCAACTAGTATCCTCATGATGTGATGCAATGATGGGATGATGGGAGGTATAATCCAAAACCTCTAGATCATGCTGAGTTTGGGAGGAGTAAGAGAGACCTTTGGCTTGGGCTCTTTTATTCAGTTGTGTATGGACGGGGGGGGATGATGGGGGCGATTCAGCCTGGGTGGCAATGTTTTTGGGGCAGCTTGGCCCATAACCATGCCCCCACACGCCCTGGGGACGCCCCCCACAACTCAGCCACGCCCCCTGTGCCGTAATCCCACCCCCTCCTGCCCTCTTTCCACACACTCCAAGCTCCACCACTGCTTATACTATAATGTAGAGGCAGTGCAATCCATTCTGCATATACCTTGTTCATTTCAGTGTTGCATGCATGGTTTTCTATCTCTCTCACTACACTTTACACATGGATTTTCTCTTCTTGAGTAGAAGCAAACTTCCTCTTTGCCAGGTGGACCTTGTCATGCTGTCTAACCCAAGTGTTGCTTCCTATTAATTAATCTGGCTTAGGCGTGGATAGAAACATCACTCCAGTAGGATTTCTAAGTATAGCTTCACTGTGTAAACAGCAGCATATTTTCAATAAAATTGGCAAAGATTTTATCCACACTTGATGATAACCATATGGATTAACCAGTGTGGTGTGGTCTGGACTTAGTAAAAGTAAGGGTGGATGGCAAAAACCCTCTGAAAAACAACCCTATTTTCTTTCCTGGCCATGGTGAGAGCTGCAGAACGTAAAAAAGTGGCTGTTTTCTCCAGGTGCTGAAACATCCAATATATGCAATGTAATCTAACACCCTTTAAAAATAATAACGATCTGTTTATAGGAAGGGGAAAGGCTTTCTGGAAATCTAAGAGTGTTGCAAAATCTTTGGCTTGGTTTTGGTTTACATTGTATAAAAATCTGTTAAATTATACACACGCGTGCACGTACACATATGCTCCTTCAGCTGAATGGATTCAATATTTGCAGATCCTTGCTATCATTGATTCATTGGTGGTCGTTTTTAATCAATGATTCTCTGCTAATCACTGTGTGGGATCATCGTCTAAGTAGAGCATGATAAGAAACATTCTACCTCTTGCACTTGGACATATCACAAAAGCTCCAGACGGCTCCTAAGCTCACAAGGACCCTGTAAGAGGTGGACTGGAACTTCCATCTCATTCACAGAAATGGGTAACATGATACAATGTACAGATTGGCATGCATTGATCAAGTTTCCAAAGCTGAGATATGGAGAACAGACTCTGTTTGAGCCCATTATTTTAACTCAAATTGTACTCAGCTTCCAGGAAATTATGCAAAGGAGCACAACCACTCTAGGGAAATACTACAGTCTGTATATTACCCCTCTGGTTCACTTAACTTCTTTTCCTATGGTAGCAACAAAGTTTCATAGCTGCAGTTTTAAAATGAAACTGCTGTAAGGTAAAGATGTAAGGTAAAGCTGATATATTGTTTTTTTTTTAAAAAAAAACCCTACACAAAATCAGTTGAAACCAATTAGCATAAACCCACAAAATGAAGACACAGAGCCCATTGAAATATTTAAAATGCATTTATTACAGAACTGAGAAAGCAAAAATTACCTGTGAAGTACTGATACCTGTGTTAAATATCCACTCAGTATTTGTTAGGCGATTTAATGTTTTTAAAGCTCATGATAATGACTTTTTTGTGTTTTAAAATTTGGATTTCTAAAGGGATATAGATAGGTTGAAGCCTGGGAAGATAGTTTCTCGTTTCCACACTGAGTTGTATATCATATTACTTCTGCTATTGGAACTACCTAAATTTAGTGAAAATCACCAAGCCTTAGAGCAAGCTTCTACAATCTGGAGCTGTGCAGATGTGGTAGACCACAAGTCCCATGGTCCACATCAGCAATACCATACTGTCTGAGAACGATGGGATTTTCATGCTGTGTCTGAAGGCTCCCAGACTGGGGACAGCTGCTTTGGAACCATAAAAGTAACTGTCTTTGTAAGATTAAAATGAAACCAGCACTGATGTTGCTCTGCAGTTGATTTCTTATTAACATAAGGATAATAGAGATACTACAGCAGCAAAATGTTCACTTGATCACATCTGCAGTTTGCTTTCCTAGGGAAGTATTGCAGCTGTCTGCAATTCAGTCCCTGCCGGGCTCTGTTAAAAATGCATTTTGAACACACTGTGCATCAAAAGGCATCATCTGCATAATCTGGAAATTGGCCTTTAGATCATTTATTTCAGAAAGTAACATTCTACGTTGCAGTTTTTTTACCCTCTGAGCACATCATGACACGAACAATACAAAAGGCATGTACAGAAAATTATTTTGAAAGTGATTTTTCCATTACTTATTATAGGTGATGGCATGAAAGAGGGTTCTCTTTGTTAAAGTTGTACATTGTGAGTTTACATAGGGCTACTTCCTCTGACATTGTTCTTTCCCCTTCACTATATAAATAAAAATCTTCAAAAAATTTAAGGGCATTTGCTGTACTGTACTGTCATACATGCCACAGTGAAAAAAGGACATTAATTAAAGTGAGAGCTGCAAACAAGAATTCAGACACCTTTAGCAGGGTTGGAAAGTCTTCAAATATTGTCAGTCCTAGCAGGCATGGAAAAGAGTGAGGGATGATCGTAATAGTAAAGGGTCACATATTCCCAAACATCTGCGGGTCAAATATGCACAACTGTGATCCAGAGCAGTGCTTCTTAAGCTATCTGAAGTGGGTCACTGGTATTTCCCTCTCCCTCTCTTGGTCAGCGTTCGGTACCATATTTGTACCGATTGGATACAATTATTTATTTCTTGAAAATTCTCCAAGGACCGGCAGCTGATGGTTTTAGACTGGTGGTAGTCCTTTGAATAGCACTGGCCATGAGAAAAATGGTCTGATCCACCATGACACTGATAGAGTTCGGAAATGTTACTTTTTGTGGGTCAGTAATTCTAGAATTCTCCAGGCTATGTTGCCATGGGAAAATTTGCATGTGCAGCATGGTATCTTCAATATGGCTGTAGATCAGGCTGGTTAGAAGGGTCTAGGAGTTGTAGCCAGACAAGCTCTTGCAAAATATACCTACAGAAACAGGAATCCTACATTCAAATCTACTGTTAGACTGACCACTGTGGATGGAAGTTGTTACTTTCCATGCTGGTATGTAGGCCATTTCCACACGAGCCTGTTATAGCACAATGATTCCACTTTCAACCTCCTATGGAATCCTGGGGTTGGCAGTTTCGGGAGGGGCCAGCCGGAACTGCAAACCCCAGGATTCCATAGGAGGTTGAAAGTGGAATCATTGTGTTATAACAGGCTTGTGCAGAAATGGCCTTATCTCACCTAAGGTCAGTGGAATTTGAATGTGAAGTAACGATATCACGTACACCTCCTTTAAGTGCATCTCTCCATTAAGCATATTACTGGAGAACATATATGATATGGAAATAGCAGCCTTGCCATTCAAGTATAACTGATCATAAAGTGATAAGAAACAAAGAGATCTTCTTCAAATATTATTATTTATAGTCTTAAGGAGTCCAAACTGAGGTGTTTCCAGTTTGGCTAACTGGTCTTATTTGACTCCCTGGGCTTTGGCTGCCTTCTTTGGTTGCTGATCTGCTGTTAGCACTGAAGCTGCTCCTTACCAAGTTGTGCAGCATTATGAACACAGTGGGCTACAGTCCATGATGCAATGGGCTTCCATTATTTATACCAGATAAAACCTGTTAGTCTTTAAAATGCCACCAGCCTCCTTGTTTATCTCACAGTTCACCAATGAAGGAGGTTTATGCAACCGCCTTGTAAACATGTGAGCATGAAGTTTCACTCCCTTGATGTAGCATCTAAGCCCAGATGTTCTTTCTTCAACCAAGAGACTGTAGGGAATAGCTCCATCAGACCAATTACCAGCACTTGTAAGATGCTCCAGGAAATGGGTGTTGGAGATTTGTTTGTGTTGTCATGTGCCTTCAAGTCATTTCTGACTTACGGCAACCCTATCACAGGGTTTTCTTGGCAAGATTTGTTCAGAGGGAGTTTGCCATTGCCTTCCTCTGAGGCCAAGAGAGAGTGACTTGCCCAGAGTCATCCAGTGGGTTTCCATGGCCCTGAGGGGGTTCAAACCCTGGTCTCCAGAGATACAAGGCAGAATTGGGGGGAAATGACCCCTTGGGAGTGGGATGCCTTATTTTGTCTTTTCCCTGGCTAATCTTGTGGCTAAAGTGTTACCTATTTGGAAATAAAAGTGCTGGGAACCGTTTATTCCTAAGTATGTCAAAAGAAAAGATCAGGAAGCAAGATAAAGATTCAGTCGCTGGAACTGGAACTGACCTCTAATCTGAATGGGCGGAAATGCTAAGTAAACAAATCAGAAGTTTAAAAGATTCTCCTTAAGAGCTGTTGGAGGCTATTTGACTCCTTCATTTTCAAAGAGCTCTTATGTATACACCAAGGTAAAAATGAATAATTATGCCACAAAGTATTTGGGGAGGATTGAGATACTTGTTTCCCACCTTAGTGTTATAACAGTATATTGTAGCCACAGGGGAGAGCCCTGCCACATATCTCAGTTCTCAGGCAGGTATATATAGGGAGAGGCATTATTTCAAAGGAGCCAAACTGTTGAGGTGCCAAACTGTTTAGGTCATTGCCAGCACTTTGAAATGATACCAGAAATATATTTGTAGCCAGTATATAAATAAATTCACACCCTCCCTTCTTAGTGTCCTGCTAAGAAAAAAAACAAAGAAAATCCCAGAGAAATGTGCAAAAGTAGTCACCACCAGGTCCAATTCTTTGTGCCTCTGGTGACTAGAGAAAATATTTATGTGCCAGTTCATTGGTTTAGATCAGTCAACATTACCCCAGACAGCACTCTTTTCCACATAGAGTTGAATGTATACAAGGGATTCCTTCTTTAAGGGCCATGAAGTTCTGTGAGTACCATACATAGAAGCCTGGAGCATTTTCTAGGAGTGTCCACAGGGCATGTACTAGCCTTTTCTGTTGCCTTACACAAGCAACCAAAAAGTGTGCTGGAAAGCATTGTTCTGTTGCAGAAAGTCCAAGCGTACAGTAAAACTGATGTTCAGAAAGCCAGTCTGCTTTTACTGAATTTTCTGCTCAAAAACTTCTCGTGAAGGTTCCTTTAGTGTGGGTTGGTCTGTAAGGCAGTTTGAAAAATGCAGTTTTCAATTAGCAATACAAATCAAGAACTGAATGAGTGTCACTTCCTGGAAAGCAAGACCATTAAGGAATGGCACAGTTACTGTTTTGGCAGGAGCCAGTCTGTTAGAAGCCTGGAAAATAAAGCAAGAGTTGCGGTTTCATTGAGCTGTGGCCCCACAACTCTTTTTTACAGCCAGGAATTATGAACTGGGACCTAAGAGAAATATACAGAAGCTTAATGGATAGAATTTCTGTTTGTTTGCAGAGCAGGAAGTAATCCGGGTCTTTCAGAAAGTAGAAAATCTGTAGCATGTGCAATAAACTTGTACCTGTGGCATAATTTGTGAAAACTGGAAGGCCTTCTCCCACACTTAGCCTTTTTTTTTTTTTTTGGTAGTATTGTGCTTCATCAAAAACCTGCAAATTACCTCTTTACATGACTATGATTTTTGTTTGTTGTTGCTTACAAAAATCATGAACTGAGCAAATAATCATGCACACACTTTGGAGTCTGGAACATACCCCTCACCAGTGTGCCTTATATTGCTTCTGTTTGCTCTCCTGTGATGATGATGGTGATGATGGTGATGAAGGTGCTGATGTTGGTGTTGATGTATTCATATTGTACTCTGGACTATTCAGAGCACTAAACTCAGAACTCTGCTAGCTCATTAAAACATCACATTGTGTAATAGACCAGCATTATTTATCACAGGGGTGAGCTACTTGAATGGGTCCAAGGGCCAGTTTTTTGCCTTTAGGATACTGCAGAGGGTGCATGGACTGTCAGAAATGCCTGAAAAGAAAAGAAAATCAAAAAACCAGAAGTCACCTTCTGGATTTTAAAAAAGTTTTTTTTTTAAGATATGAGGGAAGGTACTTCAAGTATCATCTAATTCGACTCTTACATTATTATGGTCTTCCCTGATCTCTGTGGCTGCTGCTGGGACTTTGGGTTCAACAGAATCTAGAGGGTGACAGTTCTTTTTGTTGTTGTTTTTGTTGTGTGCCTTCAGGTCATTTCTGGCTTACGGCGACCATAAGGTGAACCTATCATGAGGTTTTATTGGCAAGATTTGTTTAGAGGGGGGTTGCCTTTGCCTTCCTAAGAGGCTGAGAGAGTGTGACTTGCCCAAGGTCACCCAGAGGCTTTCCATGGCCAAGCAGGGATTTGAACTCTCCTCTTCAGAGTTGTAGTCCAGAACTCAAGTCACTACACCATGCTGGCTTTTGACAATTCTAAGAGCCTGTGAATGGACTGAAGAGCTAGGTGATTTCAGGGATTTTGTTTATTTATTTATTTATTTATTTGCTTGCTTATTTATGATTTATTTAAAGAATTTTTACTCAACTCTTTGACAAATAAAGACTACAAGAGCAGCTTACAAAAAACCAGATACTTAGACAGCCTCTTCCTTTCTGACTAACAGTCTAAAAGACATGAAATGTCAGGGGTAGGATTGGGAAGGAAGAGGTGGCCAAATCATTGTATGATGCCCATTTCTTCTCCCATCCCCTTAGAATAAAGAAAGATGATTCCTGGACAGCCCTTCCAGTGGCAGTTGAGATTGGGAACCACTCTTGAGAGCTGTGTGATGGCAGCTCAGCAAGTTGTGTTTGCTTCTTCTCCATGTGCAGTTTGGAACATGAAATGAGGCTGTGCACGTGAGGTTTGCCTTCATAAGAACAGCCACATACTAGCCATTTATGTTATTATCTTCTCTTCTATTTGACCCTAAAAACAACTGAACTTTAGAAGAATATGCCTCTCCTTCTGCTGACAAAGCCTCCAATATTTATTATTTGCCTTGGGGGAACAAAGTTGCTTCTGTCGTCTCGCAGTGAGTTTCTACATTCTGAACTGCAATCCAAGGAGAAAGATGGCAGATACTTTCCAAGGCTAGAAATGTCTGTGTGGTCTTGCCACAGTAAGCAGAACTACCTGATCTGAGGTTTCTTGATTGTCCTTCAGATAATGGTTAATCTGGCTATAGAAATGACAATGTACAGACCTCCCTCCATATAGGCACGTTTGACCTTCACAAATTTGATTATTTGCGAGATGCCCACCTGCCTTCCCCCCATTATGTCCCCTCGCAATTCCCTGGTATTTTGCCTAGGTGTATGACCTTTCTTCTTTGCACCCTGGCAAAAGTCAAGTGAATGGGAGGGGGAAAAGTTTGCACATGTGTAAGCCTTTCCCCCTTAATTTGCATGCCTTTGTCCCAGGTGCAGAGCAAGATGGCAAAGCAGATAGGCAACAGGAAGGAGAATGGAGGAAGAGTAGTGTTTCCCTCTCCATTCACTTGCCTTTTGCTCATGTGCATGGCTTTCTTTCCGTACGCATGGGCAAGAGGCAAAGAAATGGTGGGAGAAACACTTCTTCCCTGTCAGCTGCCTTCTTTCTGCAGAAAGAACAGACAGGCAGGACAATGGAGAAGGGAGTGTTTCCCCGACCATTTGCTTGACTTTCGCTTGGGTCTCAAGAAGGAGGCACACCAGCCAAGCAAGGGAATGGGAGGGGTGAACACCGCAAGGGAATGGGAGGGGGAGTGCTCACTCTAGTGGGCAGGGAGTTATTTGCACTTTTTAGACTTTCGCAAGGGTTCTGCACCCTGAACCCTTGTAAAAGTTGAGGGGCCACTGTAGTTTGATAACTTGACTGGATTCTTAAACATTCTTTTCCTTTTCTTTCAGGAGATTGATGTGCCAGATACAGATAAGTCTCCAGATCCTGCTGGTGCAGAGGGATCCAAAGAAAATGGCCTAAGTCCAACTCGAGGAGGTGGTATTTTGAAGTATAGGAGCCGATCCCAAGGTACAGTGGGGATGAACAGAAGGCTGCAGGATTCTTATGAAGCCTTTTTGAGAATATCATCACTTTCAGAAGCCCATCTGATGGACACTTAGGAGAGGGCTTTCTTCTGTTTTGTTCCCGGATTGTGGAATGCATTCCTCCTGGGGTTGCAATCATTGTCTCACTCTCACTGGTTTTAGGAAGGTGGTGAAGTTACATCTTTTCAGCCTTGCCTTTATTTGTTCTGATGATTGCCAATGATTGTGATGATTTTAATGGCTTTGGGAGTTTGTTTTTAGCTAGGATTCTTAATACCTTGTGCACTAACACTGCAAGTTGCAGTAAAAAGGTGGGGTAAATGTTAAGCTATTTGCCAGTGTGGTGTTTTCAGATGACTAAAGTACTTCCCTTGTACTCATGATAAATTAATGCTGCCCAATTGAATGCTCTGTGTATGTGTTGTGTGTATCTATAAAGATTAAATTTATCTTACTTGGTTTTGATGATTTAGAAAACGTCTTTGTCAGTCATCTCTGAGTGTGCATACAAAATGCTAAAAGTAGCGTACCTGATTCCAGCACAACTGATAGATGTTAAAAGATGCTTTGATATATCTATAATAAATGACATCTCTGGGTTATACCTTAGGGGCGGCAACTCGTTTAGAATCTGTGGGAGAAGATGACGAGTTGACAGTAGAAAATGGAGATGTGAGTTATGAAATAGCAATGAAATATTCCCATGGAGGCAGAAAACATTCTCTTCCGCAACATCTCGACACAGGAACTAGACAGGTGAGACAGACAATACAGTTCACAGTGATTAGATGGTCAAGTAATTCCTCTAATAACCAACATGTTAGCTTTGTTGGTCACTCTCTTTTAGCAGGAGAAAAGCAGTTGGGGAAGATCAGGGCGGAGAGGGGAGGAGGCATGGAGAAGAAAGAAAAAGAGAAAGAACATAGCACAAACATCCCTCTTCAGGCATGGGGGTTGTTTCTTTTCTAGGGGTCATTCTCACCTAAGATGGAGAGTTCTGAAGACATTGATTGGGCTGCCTGAAAACCAACCTGATCTGTGCCAGCTTCAGTGGCTGCTAGACAACAATGGCTGTGGCAGCCTCACCCCTCACCCCTCACCAACTCAACTTTAGGAACCTCTAAGACAGACTTCAGCTTCCTACTGGTGCTGTCTCCCTTTAAAGTACACAGCCAGGACTTGGACCCTTTACACTCTTTAGAATTGGCTCTCCCTCCCTCAGTATATTGTATTTTACTAAACCTCTGGAATAGCCAATGAAGAGATGTTTATGTGTGAAAACAATAGAGATTTTTTGACAATGTAACTTAAGTACGTTTACTCTGTGTTCAGAAGAACAAGAGTATGATATAGATACAGTGCTCCCTCCATATATGCAGGGGTTCTGTTCCATGAACCTTCATGTGAAACAAAAAATGCAAGTGCTCTGTTCCATTATCGTCAAAGAACGCAACGTGCGCACACCCATGCTATTGCAGGTGTGTGCCTGGCACCCATTCACAATAATTGGACACAAAGCTTTGTGTGGCCTCACATTTGTGTGTGCAGAGGCTGTGCCAGCAGAAGGTGCACTTTATAGTATTCTTTCTACACATTTAATGAATACCGTTATACTGATAGAATGTTATCTGGCCTATCCATCTAGATAGTCCCAGATCCTAACATAAGAAACCAGTTCTGACCCTGTTCTCTCTACCACTCATCTCCACAACTCACAGCTACAATAAAACTCTGTGACAAAACCAACAATTGTCAGTCTCTCTCTCCCTCTGTCACTCAGCCAATCATGAACTGCACTTCAACATTTCCGATGTTTATTTCCCCCTCCCAACATACCTTTTCCATCTCTCCATGATTTTATTTATACTTTGCCTTTTTCCCAAACTGGGACTCAAGGCAGCTTAAGTAGAGTAAAAACACATGTTGTTAAAACATACAAAAGGTTGAGATTAAAATAACATTAAACTAACAAAATTGAAACCATTTGAAATACTACATTAAAACAAAGGATAAAAGCAATTGTTGTTGTTGTTGTTGTTGTTGTGTGCCTTCAAGCCTGACTTCTAGAAACCCTAAGGAGAACCTATCATGGGCTTTTCTTGGAAGAATTTGTTCAGAGGAGGTTTGCCCTTGCTTTCCTCTGAGGCTGAGAGAGTATGTTTTGCCCAGGATCACCTACTGGGTTTCCATGGCTGAGTGGGGATTTGAACCCTGGTCTCTCATGTCCTTGCCCAACACTCAGACTACTATCCCATGCTGGCTCCCATATGGCACCATAAAAACCCATTTTCTTGTAAAAACTATTCCCAAGAGCTTGCTGGAATAAAAAAAGTCTTTACCTGTTACCAAAAAGCCAGCAATGAAGAAGCCATCCTAGACTCCATTGGAATGGAGCTCCAGAGACTGGGAGCAGCCACAGCAGAGCCCCTCTCCCACATTCCCAGCTCCATTAACTTTACAAAAGACCTCCCTCTGGTATGGATGAAAATTGGTAAACTACACATCAACACGGCTTCTCATATTTTTGCATTCTTCTTTGGGCTGTGGGAATCATGATGATTGCCTGCACTTCAAAGTTTAATTCTGCACCACTGCTCAAGTGTCCTTTATTTCCTCTGAGAAGGAAAAATCAGACTCAGGTTTATATGCTTATAGATCATCTATGAGAAAGGAAATCTTTGGTGATCCTCCCAAACACACAAGCAACCACAATATTTATTGAGAGGAATTGTGTGTATAATAGAATGACTATTGGCTGTTTTATTTAGTCATATTTCTGTGATGGAACAGTCCCTTCTGGAGAACAGAAAGAAAGAGTCATGCTGCATCTCAAAGATTAACAATTTATAATTCTTTAAGGTGATACAAGACTCTTTCTTCTTTTAGAAACAACCTCTAGGAGAGAATGCAGGGGGAAGAATATCTAATTATCCAGCTTTTGGCAGTCCATTGAACACCTTAAGATATAAGGCAAATTCCTGGCTTCAAAAAATCCCAATGACTTTAAATCAAGTAGTCTTTGTACTTTTTGATTTTCTAGTTTACCAGTTGTGCTCCCTTTTGCTTTTAAAGAAAAATTATTAGTGCTATTTTTATTGTTTTTATTTTAATTACCTCTTTCTTTCTCTCTCTCTCTCTCTCTCTCTCTCTCTTCTTTCTTTCTTTCTTTCTTTCTTTCTTTCTTTCTTTCTTATTTTCATGGTTACTCTGCTAATTTGATTTTTAGCTCTGGCTGCTTTTTGTCTTTTGTTTTGTTGGATTTCTAGTTCAATGTTTTAATGATTTATTATAAGAAAACATCTGAGTTCCTTGTAGGCTATAATCCTAAAACAAAGAAAGAGATATAAAGCTACATAAAATTGCCAGGTGGTTGGGGAATAGAATAGAAGAACCATCTTAAAAAGGATGCTTATTTTGAGGAAGAAGTGAAATAAAACATTTTTGGCATTTGCATAATTGTTATGTGTAATTTATTTGCCTAGGAGTACCCTATTGTTAAGAAATCCACACGCTCCCTAAGTGCAGCTCAGGTTGAATACCCTTGGCGACTAACCCAACCATCCATTATTTCCAACATTGTCTTGATGAAGGGTCAAGGAAAGGTAAGCATATTTAAGATCATGGAGGACATGTGAGTGTGTGCCTGAATACATATGTGTGGCAAGTGTATGTCCATGTAAAAGCATGTTCTCTGGCTGGGTCAGAGGAGCAATCCACTACCCAGTGGGCTATTCTATGCGCCAGCATCAGAGGAAAGAATCCAAAGTTCTTTTCCATATGCACCATTAATTTTTCTCTACCTTCAGGTTTTTTCCCAACCTGCCTCTCCAGCTACAAGTACTTTGCTTGCTCTCCCTTCAGTTCTCCATAATTTCTGTTCTTTTTCTATCTAATCTTAACTGTTCACTCATTTAATTGAACTGTTTTATTAGTAGTCAGTACTTTTAAATTATGGCTTCAGAAAGTTGACAATGAAGTGAGGTTACCCTCGGAAAAGAAATAGAAGGGGCAAGGAGCCAGCCCCAATAAATGCTCATTTGACTGTTAATCAACCAGGATCTGAGCAAAAACGTGGAGAATCTGAATATTTCCTTTCATTTGGCTGTGAATCCACAAGCCTCTGAATAGTTATTTTGGAAAATACTTAATTCAAATGAAAATGATTTGAAAATGCTGGTGGGGGTATCTTTGCACTGACGTGAAAGATTGAAGACTGCTCCAGTGGCAATAAAATATGATAAGCCCACTCATGATAAAAGGAAAATTACAAAAGACGGTTTGGTACAAGGGAAACAGAAAGGGACACTGGAGTCAGAAAAGAAGACTGTTAAAGAAAAGCAAAAGTTTCTTGGGCTGAGTCTGTGAACAAAAGAAAAGATGGTTTAACAGAGAAAAGTCCTGTTGTGGCTTCAGTCCCCCATTTTGAGTTTGGGGATGCAGAATGTAGAGGTCAGAGGCAGTGGATAGATGTGATGGATTCTTGTGCACTTGGACAAAATGACACTCAGAATGCTGGGAAGCAGAACGAAAGATTTAGACAGGTGACGGGGGAAGTAAGCATCAGAACATTACCGTATTTGCTAGCAATACTAGCCAGTCATTCCTTTACTGATTTAACACCGTGTTTTCTCAGAGAGAACCCGCTATTTCCTCACTGCACCAGGAAATGTCTTTGGTCAACAGCTTTTCCCCCATATGAATCAAATGATTTGGGGAGAAAGAGCAAATACAGGTTGCTTTCAGAATTGATCTGAAATTCTGAATTGACATGTACTCTAAGATAGTTGTGGTATTAATGAAATCCACTCTGCCCACATCATTATTTAATAACATAAATTGATTAATAATCAATTTTAAGCCAATACTAATTTATTAAATGTGATGATTTTATTTAATACAAACCCATTTCAAAGTGACTCAGATATAGTGAATTCTGTTCTGTCTGTTTTCCAGCATATTCAGATGAATTGTTTACTGGGAACAAATATATCTAGTGATTCAATGAAGTCTTTTAGTTTAAGGAAATAAACAGAAGAGACTGCTCAGTTAATGTCAGTAAGCAAAGTTAAACAGCCAAAAAGCATAGGTTTAAAACCAGAGAGGCAAAGTGCGACAAAGCGTAAGACTTTAACCAGTGGTTCTTAACTGAGGGTCTATGGACCCCTGGGAATCTGCAGAGTCCTCACAGGGGGTCCTCAAAGCTCTGCTGCTGGACAGCAACAGCAGTGGCAGCAAGAAGGAAGCAGCAACCAGGGGGATGCGGGTGCTAAAACTGCTCCCATGTTTGCAAATGAGAGAGCAGTTTGAGCATGCGTGCATACCTGTGGCTGTGTCCCTTTCATCAGGGATGTGGCAGCAGGGGTTTTGGGCACCAATGGACATGGCAGCAGGTGTGTGTGCGTGCCCAAATGATGAGTCTGGTGACCAGGGTTTGAATCCCTGCTTGGCTATGGAAACCCACTGGATGACCTCAAGCAAGTCACATTCTCTCAGCCTCAGAGAAAGGCAAAGGCAACAAATCTTGCCAAGGAAACCCCCGTGATAGTTTTGCCTTAGGGTCACCATATGTCAGTTTTCAAAGGGGAGAGACATGATGGCTAGAAAAAACCTCCCCCTGTCTGCAGCACTTTGTTACTGTGTGCCTTCAAGTCAATTCTCACTTTTGGCAACTCTGTGGTGAGCCTATCACAGAGAGTTTTTTGGCAAGATTTGTTCAGAGGGGGTTTGCCTTTGCCTTCCTCTGAAGCTGAGAGAATGTGACTTGCCCAAGGTCACCCAGTGTCTGAGCGGGGATTTGAAACAGTCTCCAGAACCTCTTAACAGTTCTTAAAATATTCCAGCAACAAATTACATTTACAGGGGGTTCCTGGTAAAGAAACGGTTAAGAACCACTGGCTTAAACTGTACAACACGCACAGGATGTTAGCTCAGATTCATATTTCTCTGAGATATCTGACGAAGAACCAGAACTGTTGGACAAGACTGACATGAAACACAAGGGGACAGAGGATGACAGTTCATTAGATGTAGACAATGCATCAGATTTCCATCATAAATACTTTCTGTATCATAGGATTTTAGTTCTTTTAACTCTGACTGCCAATTAGCCTTCCTTTGAGGAAAGATTTGTTGGAATCATAGAATCAAAAAAATGTAGAGTTGGAAGAGACCACACGGGCCATCCAGTCCAACCCCCTGCTATGCAGGAACACCCTCAAAGCATTCCCGACAGATGGCCATGTAGCATCTGCTTAAAAACCTCCAAGGAAGGAGACTCCACTACACTAGTTAGTCCAAGGGCCTTTAAGCCACCCAAATCCACAATGGCTAAAACCTTAAAAATTGAGTGCAACCGGTTATTAGAACTGGGATATTGAGTACTAGTAGTAGAGATGATGCTGGCTTCCCAAAGGAACTTAACTATCAGAATTTATGATATGACATAAAAGATATTCACATTGTGGTATAATAAACCTGAGTGTGCATAAGATGTAAGTAAGGTGTGTGTTAGCTTTTTAACAAGCAGGTATTGAAAGGGGATTTCATCCAAATACATTAAAAAGGCATTAGCAACGGTTATCTCAGTAGAGGGACAGAGATTAGCAGTAAATCTTCATGTTAAATATTTCCTAAGAGGAACAAATTTGAAGGCTCCAAGAATGTTGCACAGGTTGCCAACTTAGACTTAAATTTAATACTGAAAAACTTAATAGAGGTCCCTTTGGGGCCAGTAAAAGAAGCATCTTTAAGAATGCTTTGTGGGTTTTCTACTAGTGAAAACTTCAGCTAGGAGAATTTCAGAGCGGTAGCACTTTCTACAAATGAGAATTTGTGTCAGTTTATGGAGAAAAGGCTTACTATGATGAGAGATCCTTGTTTTCTAAGGCTCTTTTTGCACAGCATTTGCCATGTGAAAGAGGGCCTGGAGCCTCACGCAATTGCAAGGAACAATCTACATGATGCCCTCGCAATTGTGCAAGGCTCCAGGGGCCAGCAGGCAATGATCACGCACCTTTGCATTTTCGACTTTAAGCCAAAAATGCTGCATGATCGCGCATTGCTCCTGGGCCCCGTGCACACTTACCTGGCATGCGAGCCTCGGGAGCCGGGCCAGTCGCACTTCCTGTCTCCGTGCAGCCTAGGAAGATCCCAGGCTGCACTGTGAAAGGAAGAGGCGAGGCTCTTGCGCGAGCAGGAAGCTTGTGTGGAACTGAAGAAACCTGGACGCGAGGGCCTCTCACAAGAGGCTGCTCGCGCGAGCACTGCTCACCAGAGCCGAGAAGAAGTAGGATGTGGAAAGGGCTTTAGTCATTATATGCATCTATACACTGTCAAATACTTTGTTTACCCATGTTTTATCCAAATCTGTCTCATCCACTGGAAGAAAGTGACATGTACAAGATGTCCACAGGGTGGTTAAATTGTATAACCAAAATCCTGTTGGGGATTTACAAATGCGTATGCACTGTAGTTAATAGTGTTATGCAGTGACTCCTGTCTGATCCCTCCAATGCACTTGCCAGACAGCAGCTGATGCAATCAGTAGGAGTTTGTTCCCTTGTTGATTGGGAAGTGGCTAACTGACAGGCCTGCTCCTCCAGTGAGTGATCTCTGGTGGGACAGGCCTCTGTTGCAATTTCCGCCCCCATGCTTGAGATTGCTCATGTAGAGAGAGGGGACCATCAGCCGGCTGCTTCCTAATCAATGCAGAACAGACCCCCACAAATCACAGTGGCTGCTGTCCTCAAAGTGGGAATTGGAATTTCATAGTCCCTATGTATCTCTTAAACTAGTGGCTGTGTAGAGATTGTGAATACAAAGTAATCACAACTCTAGGTTACACATTCATAACTGTCCAACAGGATTCCTGTCAATATTAGGATGACAAAAACATTAAATAGATCAAAACTCTTCTTATGTTTTCAATCTAAGGACATTAAGGGATAAAGTCTCTAAACACCTGACATCAAGGTGGTTAAGAGCATCTATACATGTATGTTAGAGTTTAGTTTGTAAATCAGAGAATGTGTGCTCTCATTTAGCAAGATCAATGGCAACTATCCAGCCACGTTTATTATCTATGCCTTTGAAGAATATTTGTAAGGCACTGGGATAGAAGGAACCATCCGAGTTTATCAGAGATTAAAAATAAGGAAAGAATTATAGATGTTGATGACAAAGAAGGTGATGGACCTCATGTAGTTGGCAAGAGTCATGGGTATGTTGACCAAGAAAGATTTGAGATGGTAGATGAAAGGAGTTACACTGAACAAAGGGATGGCTTTCACACCAGAAGAAGTAATATCAAAAAAATCTGTCTGATTGAGGAATACAGTGCAGAGCAAGATCAGTGCAGTGCACATGGACTGTACTGGGTTTAAACCAGAGTATAAACTACTTGGAATTAAAGGCAGTAAGATTAGCACATTGACATTTTGCCCATTTAATAAAAAACCAAAAGGTGCTGGTGACAACAGACAACATAACTTCAAAATTGTACATATTCAAACAAGGAGGGTCCCAAGCCAGGAAAGCAGATTGGGTTTTATGATGGGCAGAAAAAAGATGAGGTCCATATTGACTCCTTTATCTTCAGGGATCAATTAATGCAGAGGCTGATTTTTTGAGCAGAAATCAATTACATCAGGGAGAATGGGCGCTTAGTCTGGAGGTTTTCCAGGCTCTGGACAACAGGTTAGGATCTATGCAAATAGACATTTGCCTCTGGTACCAATTTTAAATTGCAAAGATATTTTTTGCTTGATGGAAGCACAGGTGAGGAACAACACAATGAGTTGGGGGTCCCTTGGCCATCAAGCCTACTATATACCTTTCTGCTGATTCCAATAATACCGAGGGCACTGGTGAAAACACATAGAGAGAAAGGAAGAGTTCTAATGATAGCCCATTATTGACCAAGGAGACCATGGCTCCTATTGCTGATTTGTAAGTTAATAATGGACTCTTGGAGACTGCCAAACAGGCCCAATTAGTTACACCGGGGGCTGATTTACAATCACAATCCAAGTTGGGTGAAACTGACAGCATGTACATTGAAAAGCAATACTTAATTAAACAAGGTTATGCAGATTCAGTAATATAGACTATAATGGCGTCAAGAGAGTCTTCTCCAAATAGAATATATAACTCTACACTGAAGTTTTTTGTGAAACGGTGTAAAAGTTGCACACAGTTGGATTGGAAACAGTACGAGTGTCTGACATTCTGAAGTTTTTGCAGAAAGGAATGGAGAAAGGTTTGAGACCAAACAGATTAAAAAGGCAGGTAGTGGCACTGTGAACAATAACAAAGGTGGAGGGCCTGCTGCTCTCACCACATCCTCATATAGAGAGGTTTTTGAGGGGAGCAACCTTTAAAGTGCCACCAACTGTATGTAGGTTTCCCTCATCAACCCCAAATTCAGTATTGAACCAATTAACACAACCCCCCTTTTGAACTGTTAGAAGAGGCTGCATTACAGTTGTTGACATTCAAAGTCCTCTTTCTGGTAGCATAACATCAGCCAGGAGAGTGTCAGAATGATCAGTGTTATCTATATATCTGAGTCTGTGTAAATGAGATGAGGACAAATGCTCTTTGACATTACATCCATCCTTTTTGCCTAAGTGTTGTTTGAACAGAGGGATTTCCCCCACTATACATTTACCAGGTTTTTGACCAAATCCATCACGTGGGCTTAAAAGGAAATGTCATAGATATTATGAGGGCTCTTAAGAAATATATAAAAAGCATAAAAATGATTAGGAAAACAAAAGCATTATTTCCTTCATGCAAAGATACTGGGAAATAAGGTGTCCAAGCTGTTGTTGTCAAGATGGAGAAAAGCTTATATTTTCCTCTGTTACGATCTGGCAAAGGTTCGAAATGTTTGGGCCCACTCAGCTTGGTCAGTGGCAATGAGTGCTGCATATGTGGTGTCATCACTGTTAGAGGATGTGTGTAATGTAGCAGGTGGAAGAAACCATCCATATTTATTAGATACTCTAAGATAGACAAATACAAATCTGCACAGGCTGCTTTTGGGTAAATTGTGCTACAATCAATAATCAGCTAAACAAATCAAACCCACCCTGGATGGGGAAAGCTTGTCATCCAGAAAATATGAGATTGGACTTATTGTGAAGTTCATTCATGGATGGCGCAGAGGAGCAATCCACCTCCACCCTGAATAATATTATTATTACTACTACTATTCAACTTAACTAAAGAAATGGTATATATGTATAGTGGTGATGTAGACAGTCTGAGGCAGGCTTTGGAAAGAAACTGAAAGTGAAGGCAGCAGGAGTCAACCAAATCAACTTGATGCCGTTGTGGTCTCTTACAACTTTATGATTCTATGAAAGAAAGAACTTAAGGCTTTGGGACTCCTGCTGAGTATGCTGGCGCATGAGGAACAACCCAACTGTAATGGATTGCTCCTCTGGGCCATCCAAGAATGAATCTTCATACTAAGTCCAGTCTCTCAATTTCAGAAGCATGGGTAAAAGGGAGTCAGAGCTGTAAAAACACCCTTGGAGTCTACATGTAGTCTATAGAGCACATGTTGTTTATCCTTGCTCTAGAGCTACAGAATATTCAGTGTCAAAAACAGTATGCTTTCCATAGTTGTTATTATAATCCTGATGGGATGGAGGCACCATGGGTAGACGTTCCACCTGTTGGGATGGAGTTACACCTCACTAAAAGAGCATGTTTACAGCTGGACAGTGCTTTTAGATGCAGATTTGACACTAAAACCTACATGTGGCCTTGGTAGCATGGAAACTGGCCTTTGGCTAGTTTCTCAGCTGTGACCATTCCTGGGGAGGGATAGTCTGGCCATAATGATTCATGCTGTGGCAGTCTCTCAGATTACATTACTGTGAGGCTAGAGAAAGTATAGCCCCAGGCCTAAATTTATTTTGAAAAAAATTGCTTCCAGAGTTGCAAGACAACTCAGAAACTTCAGCTGCTTCCAGAATTTAAAACAGTGCAGTCAGGTTTCCTCATATTGTTAGTTTTAAAGAACTGTTTGTATGTTTTCAAGCCCAGGTTTTATGTAGCTACAGTGTTTATATCGATTACTTGATCTGATAACATTTGGTGAGTAAATGGTAGCATGATGATAATCTATTCCATTTTATTTCTATTAAATTTTCTCTTCTCCCTCATATGTGGCAGGGTCTTGGATTCAGCATTGTGGGAGGACAAGATTCTGCTCGAGGGCGAATGGGTATTTTTGTGAAGACAATTTTCCCAAATGGAGCTGCAGCTGCTGATGGCAGATTGAAAGAAGGTACTGTAATAATGAGCATAATAATGCTTGCAAAGCCAAGCTAAGGGACTGAGAGAGGCATTGGCAGAACCTGGAATGGCTGCAGCATTCCAAGAATTAGAATCCAAAAAAAGATATGATGGAATCTTGTAGCATCTTAGACACTAACTGAGACAAAGAAATTTCTAGGATAAGCTTTTGTGAACTTCATTCCACTTCATCCGATATAATATCTGATGTTACATCAGACTTCACACCACTTAATGTATACACATTGTTTAAATAGTAGTAGTAGTAATAGTAACAAATAACAGTAGGGGCAGAAGCAGCAGTAAACTATACCCAGATAATGGCCCTGTCCATGTATAGCTTGCTCTCAAAACTTGCTTATAATGATATTTACCATTTGTAGCAAGACAGAGTAATGAAACTGGGGAGGCTTAAGATTGCTTATGTTCTTGAAAAGCCATTTTATGTCCTGTCTGAATGGTGATGTGGATTTTTGGTTGCCAGGTGATGAACTTCTAGAAGTTAATGGAGAATCCTTACAAGGTCTAACCCATCAGGAGGCCATTAAAACATTTAAGGTAAGAGGATTGCAGACCGGGCTTCCCAGAGATAGGAGGTATCACAACTCTAAGGGGCTCCTCATAAGACAGACATAACTGTTACACAGCCTTTGTGGCCTTCTATATATGTTGGAAATGTTCATAGTTTTATGAAATCAGAAATATTTATCTTATTCTATAGAGCTTTAATATAATTTAACATACAAGATAAGGTTGCCTTAAATTTGAAAGACAGGCAAAGCTGGGCTCCCTTTTTGGAGCTGGTCTTCATAGCTGCCAGCCAAATCAATGTCAGTGCAAGAAAGGAAATGTTTGTTCCCCTCTGCACAGGTTTATATGAGCATAACATATGTATATGATATATATATCTGGAGTTTGATTTGTCATATGTTGTTATGAGAGAATGCACATGTGGTCTCTTGAGGAACATTAACATGTTTTGCAGAAGAAAATTAACATTTTCCAATTAATCATGGGCAATATTGCTCCAGTGATGTCAATCCCATTCGATATTATAGATAATTACACCATTTAAATGTATTGAAAATTCATGAAGCTCATTGTTTAAAACAACAAATGGTACTCTTGCTTCTTTAGCAACTCAAGAAAGGCGTGGTAACTCTCACGGTACGAACCAGACTTCGAAGCCCAAGCCTTACCCCAGCTCGTACCTTACTGAGCCGGTCCAGCAATCCAAACTCCAGCACCAGTGGAGGAACTTCTTTATCTGGCAGTGAAGATGGAGATGTTTCTTCCTCCAGCCGCAAGGGACCTGGACCAAAGGATAGAATTGTCATGGATGTGACTCTCAATAAAGGTTTGAGGAAACTTGATATTGTTCATCAACTATTTCCCAAAAGATTGTTGGGGATCATAGGAAATTCATCAGAAGGTGCTAGAAGACCCTTAGAGAATCTATGAGAATTCTATGGGGAGTGGGGGAGTTAGGACAAAAGATTAAAAATTGAAATGTTGAATTTTTTGTTCTCTGGAGTTATCAGAACAAGTGATACAAAAGTACATTTTTTGAAAATGATTTTTTTAAGGTATCCTGCAAATTTTATTTCTATCAATAGAGTGAAAATGTTCTAACAGACCATGAGAAATCATTTCTCATGAGTTCTCTGTCAGAGCTGCAGCTGCTCATGCTATGTTTTTGCCACCTCTTATAACTAAAGTCAGGGTCACCCTGATGACATAGAAAAAACTATACATGTGTTGTCATTCAGCATATTGCTGACAGCACTTATGTAGCCATGCACAAAATTGATTGTGTTCTACCGCTTTTGGGTGGGCACCAGTAAATAGAGATTAGTGTGAAACACAGATGTAAAATTTCCAGAAATTTTCAAGTCATGGGAAGGACTTTTTCCAGAAAAAAATTGGAATGTTCAAGAAAAAGGAAAAAATGCAATATTAGCGCTTTTAAAAAAAAACATAAAATATATTATGCATGGCTTGGTTTTGTATAAAATTGTGATGTTTGATCTACAGTTTGTTCAGAAAATGATTACAGATTGAATTTACTTTTTGAAATGTTGTTTTTTTCTTACAAATGGAGCTACAAGTTTGTGAACTATAAGGAATGCCTGAACTGGAAGTTTATGCAGAAGAGAGAGGGAAAACATATTAAAAACAAGCTATTAACATCAGTAAAAGAAAGCAAATTATTTTTGACTTCTCTGGTCTTCCATAGTGCCTCACAGACATAAAGCACTCATGAGAAAAGGAAACCAAGACCAGGAATTTCAGTGACGTGAAAAACTGTACATAGCCTTACTAAAAGCTCCTTTTTAAAAATAGATGTTGGGGGAATAAATATACGAACATCTTATCAGAAGTACTTATTAATGATTGTAAAAGAAAACTTCCATAATCTAGCTTTTAATTTTTTTCAAAGAGAAAGAGCTTCAGGAAAAAAAATGAAAAAAAAATCTCCTTCAACATTTTTCTGTTTTTCCCCAACCCTTTACATGTGTAGCCACACCAGAAATGATTGTGTGTATCTACCCATTAAAATGCATTTTGGAACAAAATACAACAAATGAGAAGACACTAATTCATTTTAGAATTCTCTCCTTCTTACTTACAGGGTTGATTTGGGTGAAATTAGTAGTTTAAAATTCAGTTTTTCAACCTATTGCTTTTTTCCCATTATATTTATTAATACATTTTAAAACTTCCCTCTGTCCTTGCAGACATTACAGCAGTGCTCAGAAACGTGATCAAATTAGTCAAACAAAACAGAATATACAATAAAACATTATTTTCTCCATTACATTCCAAGCTTTCTTCATGGATCCTTTTGTTATTATACTTTTAAAAGTTGTACTTTACAGATGTAAAGATTGTTGTACTTTACAAATGTAAGTTTTTTTTAACAAATCAACTCCAAGTCAACCCTTAAAAAAGAACTACAAACAAATAAGCCATGAGAATAGAAACAGTTCAAAATCTGCTTTAAATTTATAGTACATGTCCGTATAACCCAGTGGTTCTCAACCTGTGGGTCCCCAGATGTTCGTGGACTTCAGCTCCCAGAAGCCCCAGCCACTATGGTCAATGCTCAGGGCTTCTGGGAGCTGAAGTCCACCAACATCTGGGGACCCACAGGTTGAGAACCACTGGTATAACCAATGTCAACTTTGCCAAGAATTTTCAGTGAAAACAATGATATCCAAGCATTGAGAGTGCATTTACTTATTAAAAATTTTGGGAATAACAACTGTATGTTTTACATAGGAAGCTGAGAAGAAAAAACTTTATAATGGATTTTCCATTATTTCAATTTGCTCTGGGATATATGTGTGTACAGGGAAAACAGAGATGAACGAGAAGTCAAATGTCTAAATGGACTAATGTGATTTTTTTTTCATTCCCCGCTGGCCTCCAACAGGTCTATTGTGTGGGAAGAAATCAGGACAGAAATTCTGAAAGTATTGCTTGTCAGATTAGTACTAGCTATAAGAAACATGTTAAAAAAGGGATCTCTTTTGGAAAGGGTTTGTGGAAAAGTACTTCCATTCTTCACGTGATGCTGCTCTGAGTTTAAAGCAGGGTGAACTGAGACAAAGCTAGATTTAGGAAGGAGGATGACCTTTCATCACTAGCAGAATCTTGCAGTTGCTTGAACCATCAAGTAAATGTTACCCAGAACCCTTTGAGGACAGAAAGCCTGTAACTGTTTTCAAGGTAGAAGGCTCAATATTGACAGGCAGGTTGTTATTAATTTTGCCCACTTGCAGGTACTTTTTTTAAAAAATAAAACGGAAAATGCAGGATGCATTGTATCATAACAAAACCACGGAAGCAGAAAAATCTGACTAGCATGAAAAGTAATGTCAAAATAGTAAATAGAATATCAGTGTAATGGAAAAATATATGAGACTATATTAGCTGAAGGTGCCCATAAAGTCTCAGATCACATCTGTCCTCTACAACACTACTTTAAAAGCGCAAATGTAGAGATATGTTAGAAAATACAGGATCAGATATCTAATGCTCTTGAAAGAAAATGCAAAAGCTTGTGTATCTACAAAATTTGAGATGCAGAGAATGAGGTATAGAAAGTGAGAAAACAAAGTTTTCCCACCTGTTATCACTGAAAGATCTTTAAATATGAAGACTCTTTGAAACATAATGTTATTTAGAAGTCCTCTCTATGTGTCCAGTCTACTTTACTCCCAAATGAGTGTGCATAGGATAAATTTAATACAGCCCTTGCTATTCATGGAGAGGCTCAACTACAATGACTGCTACAATAGTTTTATGTGGATGTGCTTTTATGTGGATGTGCTTGATTTAGTATATTTCTGACTGATAATTCCTGAAGGAGTTCAACTACATAAAACTTGTAGTAGTCCAACTTGCCTGATAATTCATGGAGGTTCAGCCCGCACATCCTAGTTTCTCCCCCTGCCCTGTTCTGGGGTGCATGTTTGTAAGGGCAAAAAATACCAGTGGGACCACTCTGGCCTGTGGGCATGCCCTTTAGTTTCCTCCTCTGGCCAGAGCTGGGTATTGGTTGAATTGCTGTCTGATCCTCCTTGGTTTCCAGTTCAAGAATACTTGTGTCCTTTGTGATTATTGTAATGATCTGTTTAAACTGTTAGCTCTTTGTTTCATTTCAGAACCAGGTGTTGGGCTGGGCATTGGCGTTTGTTGTCTCACAATGGAAAATAGTCCCCCAGGTATATATATTCACAGCCTGGCCCCTGGATCTGTGGCTATGATAGATGGCAGGTTAAGGTTAGTCCTGAAATTTTATAGCATCATTGTTTTTGCTGGCATCATTTGTTTTCAGTACACTGCCTGTTCTATGTTACTGTTTATATTTGCATTGTAATGTCTGTATGTGGCTGAGAAACTTGTCTCAAATAAGGTCATTATGCCCAAAGGGCCCAGAGGACTCCTGGCCCCTCACTGCTGCCATCTGTCATAATCGAATTTTCAAATCAAAATATATCTGACAGTGGTGGGGAGGGCTTACAGCAGGACCCCTGTTCAGCTAGATACACTCATAAAAACATCCACATATGAGATTTCTATGAATGGAAATCATTTGAACTTGCGGCTCCTGCATAGTCATGGGACCACTTATGACCTAATGGCAGCTCTGGGGAAAACAAAGTGAATGGCAAAATATAAATTGATTATTCTTATTGCTACATGTCTTCAAGTCAACTCCAACTTATGTTAACCCTATAATAGAGTTTTCTTGGCAAGATATATTCAGAGGGAGGTTTGCCATTGCCTTCTTCATAGGCTGAGAGAATAAGACTTGCCCACAGTCTCTCAGTGTGTTTCCATGGCCAAGTATGAATTTGCGCTCTGCCTTGCCAGAGTCAAGTACTGAAATCACTGTAGCATGCTAGCTTTCTCATTCTTATTAAGGTGGTACGGAAGCAGATACAACATCTTTAAAATATGATTTAACAAATACGCTTTTCAACATTAGGTCAACATACAACATTATCTTGTTCATTGGTGCGCTTTTTTATTAGCACTTCTGCCCTTAACTTTCACTACCTTACCACCAGATGGGCATAAGCCAAAAAAGAGGCACAAAATATAGCAAGCATTTATGATTAAGATGTGAGGAAAGTAACAGAAATAAACCAAAAACCCATCTTCAGCCTGACTCAGACTGAAGGACTCAGGCCAGAAATATTAAATTTCAAAAATTCACATTTTCAGTCCCATCTGTGTTGGAGCCCTCTGCATCATTACATCTCTGCCACAAACTTATTATGTGGTCTTAGGCTTGTCACTGTTCTTTTAACCCTCCTCTCCTCTTAACTGAAATATGGAAATTCTCACAGACGTTACTTGAACTCTTGGTGTCAGCTAATAAATTAGGAACAGTATGTTCCAACTGTCTGAGATATATGTACGTATAAGTACTTTCAATGCCGGCTGTCAAGAGAGGCTGTGTCTATGTTGTCACTGCCTTGTTTTTGTTGTTGTTGTGGCTGTGGTTATTGTTTAATCGTATAGTGCCATCAATACACATGTACAATATACAAGTAAAATAAAAACAGCAAACAGCCAGTCCTGCCAAAGACATGTGATCTAAAATACATACATGCACACACGGGGAAGGATGGAATAATGCGAACATAAAACTATACAATTATAGAACAGATTATCAAGATATAGTACAAAAGTGCAGTATAAATAAAATGACAAATAAATATCGTCGCAATAAAGCATGATAATAAAACAATATTAAACTAAAACTGCAAATGGTTTGGAAAACCATTGAACTGCAGGCAGCAGCCTTCTTAGTGACAGGAAGCCCTGCACTGACTCCATTCACCACTCTGGCCATTGGATCCTCCTTCCATCCTGACTTGATCTTTGGGCTGTTGATGTCCAACCCAACTAGATGGTTTCAGGTTTGACAAGACTAGATTTGAGGTATGGGTCATTTCCAACCGTGATTCTTGATTTGCAATTGCAGCTGTTAAGGACTGGGCCTGAGACCGTATGTATGCAAAATAGCAGAGTGTGTAACTTTGGTGGGTCCAGAGGCCATTTTCCATTACTCCTGCTGTACTGGCTCCTCACAGTTTTTAAAAGTCTTTTGGTCCTAAGATATGGTGGGGGGTAGGCACATGGGGTTATAGTTCTCCCACTGTTTGCAAATAGAAAGAGAAAGGATGGCTCCAGGGTACAGTGTGGCAGTATGTACTACAAGGGACATGTAGTTGCCCACCTCTGGTTTAGAGTGATATTGATATTTCATGTTAGGACAGTATTTCAGGCATTGTGGGATGAATCCAGACTAAGTTAGCTGCACTTACATCCAGTGGCATATCTAGTGGAAACAGTGGCTAGAGCAACCATGGAAATTGTGCCCCTATCTTCTTATCCCTCACATCCCACCCCTACAGGCACGGCATTTTTGTGCCTCCCTGGCATTGACACCCAGGGCACGTACTCTGCTTGCTCCACCGCCTCCACTTAAATCCCCTGAAATCAGTGGAATAAATTACCTGTGACTTAGTTTCCATCAGAATCAATTGTACTTGTGGCACTAATTAGCTGTGAGTGTGCATGTAGCATCAGATAGAATTTTGATGAATGAAATCCTTAATCCTTGGTCATCTCTCATTGGAAGACAGATATTAGATTCTGTGGATAACTGAAGGTTCAGTCTATGCACGTATAGATTTATCCCATATGCCAGCCATTCAAGACAGGAGTTTAAAGTTCTTTTCAATAGTAGACATTGACTCATTTCTCTTCCTCATCATTTTTTAAATGCTTTTCTTACCAAGAGGTTGAGGTTTTATTTCTCTCCCCCTTCCACTCTTCCTAAACCCTTTTCTATCTTCAACTAATGCAGTGGCAACTGAACCTTTTTTAAAAAAGAAGCATAAAATATCCTGTTGTAAAGATGAGAAGAATGAACTGTGAACTCCTTCTGATAAGAAGAGAAGGCAAGCGGATGAGGAAAGAATGGGCAACCATTCCTACAAGCGCAAGCCAGCAGGCCATGGAGCAAAACACAGACAAAAACACAGCCAACTCATTGGCCATTGTGAAGTGAACCTCTGATCTGGCATTGGAAACAATATTAAGAAAAATATTTATTACTTCAAGTGAAGATGATTTGGAGATGGTCAGAGTTAAAAACTTTACCACCCAGAAGCAAAATGTGGACGGAAACAAAAGAGATAGAGAATAAAGACATAAAAGCAAGATTTGCAGTACCAAGTGGAAATTGACAGGAGACCTGTTACAGAAGGAACTTCACACACATACACGGTCACACACAAGCACTCACACGCATCTTGTAGACTTCAATTCAATGAATTTAATGAAATTCAGGGTTTTTTTTAGATTTAATGAAAATAGATATGGAAAATGCTTCAACATTATTTCATTCTAATAAACTGATTATTCAAATAATTTAATTGATTATTCTCAAGAGGGCATAAACAAGAACGCAGAGGGACAAGTAAATGGAAAAGCACAGTTGCATTTTACATAGCCTTGACTTCCAAAATACAGAGGTCTTGAGCACTGATAACAGAACTGAGAAAAGTAAGTGTACAGGGAAAAAAAAGACTTTAACTGAAGAAAGTAACAGGCCTACTAAGTGGAAGTCAGAAATAGTATGCAGAGGATATAGACTGAGATTCAGACTCTGACAGTGGACAGTTAAAAACTGTAGGGCAGGATTTGGAGATTGACAGAGAATGAGAGAATTCCTCTGATGCCAAATGTGACAGAGTGTGTAATGCAAGCAGACTTTTTGAAACAGAGAGGATTTCAAAAGTCTTCTGGAAAAGGTATTAGTCACTTTGGGATTAGAAAGCAAACAGGATTTAAATCAGGAACAGAATAAAGATTCCAGCAAGGCTGTTAAATCTACTGCAGTCTTACAAGAGCCATCACCAGAAAAAACCTGGAAATGCCATGGGCAGAAATCTTCAGGGACATAATAGTATTAAAGTGGGAAAATCCACTCTCAGTTCCAAAGGTTTTCTAGGTTACAGTAATAAATTGTATACATTTGATAAAATCACAATGCAGCAATTAATGGTACCTCTTATGGATGTCCCAGTTGCTGCTTTGGTTTCGGGGATGATTGCCCCCAGGGAGGACATACTGTATTAAAAGCATTAGATGAGAGAAGGACACCTTTGGCACTGAGGAAATCTCACAAGGCAACAACATTATGTATTAAGTTATCAGTAGCTGCCTCAATGTTCAGGAGAGCAGGAGTACTATGGATACAAGTTTTGGAGTCTGGGAATATGAGTGAGAACACTACAGGGCACATTACTACAAAATTAAGATTTTAAAATATGTTGTTCGTGTAAGACAGAACACTGCGACATTTGTAACAAGAGTGATCACTGCAATTATGATGGATCATCATTCACTATGATTAAAGTATTGAGAGCCTGATCAAAAACTAAGGGCCAATTTAGTGAGCACCCCATTTAAGTGGGAGATATTCTTTTGAAAGAAGGAAAAAGTGTTAATTGAGAACACAGAAAAGAAGCAATGCCAACAGTTTTTAAGAAGAAACAGGACCAGAGGTCCTTTAGGAACACTTTTCTTCTTTTCATGGAGAGGGTTCACAAGGCAGAATATAGAAGTTTTACACCACAGTGGAATATATCAGTACATACTTCAGACCATAAGGTACACAGCCAACAAGACAAGGAGCTGTATGTCCCACAAGGGGTGGATGGCAACAATGTTGGCTCCTCAGAAATACAGTTCGGGGGAAGGTTGGTGCACTTTTGTCACTTATGTCATCTGATAACATCAGATCAATGGGTCCTTCAAGCAGTGACACAAAGTTACAAAACAATATTCTCAAAGAAGCTGAAGGACAGATACCTGTCCTCTTTGGGTGCTGTGACACAAAGTCAAATAGATATTATTTAAAAGGAAACAATATCTGTGGCAGTTTGGGGTCTTAGAGAAATTCCCAGATTGTCATAAGTTAAAGGAATTTACTCAGTTTTTTATAGTAGCCAAGCACAGTGCTGGGCACAGACCAGTACTAGACATAAAATTTCTCAATGGATTCGGTAAATGACAATGTTTCAGAATGGAGATATTGCAAACCATTCTGGACAATCTACAAGTGAACAATCATTTAGATTCTCTAGGTCTCTGGGAAGTGTATTTGCACATTTCTATGGCTAAAGGATGCAGGAAATATTTAAAGTTCAGTTTCAGTAAGGATCATTATCAATGCAGAGCTCTTCCCTTTGGACTGGCCACTGCACTGAGGGTATTCACAAAAATTCTAATACTTATCAGCTCACCTGAGACAAAAATGAAATATAGCTGTAGCCATATTTGGACAATATATTGCTGAAGGTAAGATGCAGAGACAAGGCTAAAAATATCTGGAGACAACAGTGTTCTGTGTAGAGAAGAATGGATTTCTCATAAAGTGATATTTAGAAGTAACAATCAATCTAATTCATTTAGGGGTAGAGATAAACACAAGGAAAGATTGTGCAATACTTGCAGAAGAGAGAAAATAAGACAGGAGATAAAATACTTGCTGAGAATGATGTCAGATTTTGTGCATCTAGCAAAAGTATTAGGTTAACTAGTTTTAACACTTCATTGTTGGAAATGTGAGCAGAAAGGAACCTTTTTTCACCTATGGCGGACATGTGCAAAAGCTAAAAAGTTTTGGACACAAATATAACGAAAATTCTACAAATGGAATTTCTGATGTATCCAAAAATATATTTGTTAAATATGTATGAACGAATAGAATTGCTTTAAAAAAAGATTGCATCGAAAGCTGCTAACGCATATGATAGTAGCAGCGAGAATGAGTTATGCAAGCAAATGGAAAGAAGAGGATATTCCAGAAGTGGAAGAATGGTTAATAAAATTATATGACTTAACAGAAATGGATAAATTAACAGCAATATTATCCCAAAATCCAATGGAGAAAATTAATGAGGACCGGGAATTGATTGTTCCCGTATTGGAAGCTACGTGGGGGAATTTGGCTATAAAAGGAATAAAGGAATAGGAGACGCTTTTATTTAATACTTACTATTAGACATTTGAGGAATGGTAAGAATGTATAGGATATGATAAGTGATCAGAAAGAATAACAGGAAGAACTTAAGGGAAAGAAGAAAACTACAAGAGGAGAAAGAAGAGAATAATAGAAATAGGAATAAAAGGATGGGTTAAGAAAAGAAATGAAAATAAATATGAGTATGAAGATGAAATTATTAGAAGATATTTTACTAAAGAAAAAAAACCACTCAAAGAATATAAAAATAATAAAGAAAAATGGATGACCATGGGAGAAAGAAATGATAAAGCAAAATCAACAGAATTGGGAGCAAGTGGAGTGCTTTGTAAAGAGCTATAGCTTTTAAGTTATTGTTGGAAAACAACTAAGGAATAACCGACTAGTACAGGAAAAGGAAATAAAGGAAGAGATTTTAAGATAAGAAAAGAAAATTTAGATAACTAAGTAGTTAAGTTAAGGTAACTAAGTTTATTAATGGAGAGTTATCTATGAAAGAATATGAGAAGTTGGATAACCACACACTTCGATGTTTATTTTTAAGGAATATTATGTAAAATTCATTGGAATCTTTTTTGATTAAGCTATGAACATATTTGTTGTGTATAATGTGGTTGAGGAGATCTGTGATGAGAGTGAGAATGTAAACTTTTGAATTTGAATAAAAAGATTTGAAACAGTCAAGATGGCAACCAGGAAAAAAAAATAGTTTTAGCACTTCAGTTAATTCCATGGGCGTGCTTCCATGCAAGGAAATTGCAGATGCTACCAAGACTGTGTCAGATGTCAGTCATAAGGAAACATCATAGGATACTCCTATGTCAGTGCTTAAAAAATGAGATGGTGAATGCAGTGTGCAAATTTAAACAGAAGAGCATCTATTTTGAAACAGGACAAATTAGTAGTTACTATGGATGTGAGCCTTAAAGGTTGAGAAGCACACTGTCATGGAGAGCCATCCAGGGGGAATGGTCACTGGCAGAGGCAGAGGCAGCAGAAACACCTTGAAGTTAAAAGTGATGATACCAGCCGTAATAAGTTTTAAAGAAATAATAAGGGATCAGGATGTACAGATCAGTACAGATAATGTTACTGTGCAAGCGTGTATATACAGTCAAGAGGGGCCAGGAACCCCTAGTTGGTCAAAGAAGCAATGAAACTGTTAACATTGTGCAGAGAGAACAGTTCAGTCATTAACAGTAGTATATCTAAAAGGGTCTTTGAGCCTGAAAGCGAACCATTGGACCAAAAACAAGCTCTGGAATGGAGAGTAGTCACTGAATGAGGAAGTGTTCAGTATATTTCAGAGATGTTTTTAGTTCATTCCAGGTGGACTTCTTCACATATGGAAAGAATTTTGAATTTAAAAGGTATTTCTCTATAGACAGAAACATAAATTCAGAGCAGCATGAAGCACTGACAGTTCCATGGCGGAAATGAATGCTTTATGCCTTTTCCTCCTACCAATAATACAGCAAGTGCTAAGAAAAATGAAGGCAGAAAAAGCGTAGGGGGTTCTAATTGCTCCTCACTGGCCGAGCAGAACATAGTTTCTTTTATTGATACAAATGTCAGTTGAAAGACCTCAGCTGTTGCTAGTAAAAAGGATCTTTTAATGCAGGGTCTAGTATATCACCCCAATCTAAACTGGTTGAGGCTGACCATTTGGATATTGAAATATGGTATTTGATAACACAATGTTATATGAAGTTAGTAATAAGCATCCTAATGGCATCTTGTAAATAGGCAACACACACATAAAAAAATGAAACCACTTGGAGGTCATGTAAAACTTGGTTGAGAGCAAGGTAAATTTCATTAGACTTGTATAAATTAGGGATGTGCTGATCTTTTGCAGGGTGGCATATCGAAGAGACGGAGGCCGAAAGACAGGTGGCAGGTTTGTCTGCAGTACTTGTACCTGAAGGGCAAACTATTTTAAGACACCCTCATGCATGGAGGCTACTAAGGGGAACAACTTTGCAGACTCTTCCTACAATACATAGATTCACAAGTTGAAATGTGAACATATGCTTTAGCTAAGGCTTTATTAGAAGAAGCATCTTTACAGTTATTATCCTTTAAAGTTCTATTCCTACTAGCTATTATATTTCAAGAAGATTATGAGAATTAGCTTCTCAGACAGTAAATCCTAATTTATGTAGACCCTTCTTGTGCCAAAATACTTGTTGTCAAAAGTTATGAATCAAGAGATTCCTCTACTAACTTTTTGCCCTCATCCATCACATCCATTGGAATGGAGATGGCACTCTCTAAATGTGAAAAAAGTGGAACAGATTTATGTAAATAGAACTAAGCATTTGTGGTGGACAGAAGCACTATTTGTATTCTTTAATCTCAAAACACTGGGTCATAGAGTGACGAAGTTAATGAGTTCCAGATGGCTAAAAGCATGTATCCATCTATGTTATTACTCTCACACAAAATTTGTGGGCTCATTCAGTGAGGTCAGTGGCAACACCAACAGCCTTCAGGAAATTTGTGAGGCTGCAGCCTGGAAAGAGCCTTCAAGGTTTATTAGGCATTACAAAATTAGGAATAAAATAAACAAACAAACAAACAAACACAAGTCTGCTCACGAAGCTTTGGTAATGCAGTGTTACAAGCAGTGCTAAGGGACAATGGCAGCCATTCCCACCTGTGAATGAAACAGGTATTAGGTACTTCCCATATGTGTGTGGATTGCTCTTTCAATTGTCTAGAGAATGAGAGGTTGTGACTTTTCATGAATGGTCATTTTTGGACGACTGGAGGAGCAATCCACTCCTACCTTGTGGCTGCATGTGTAAAAATAAGATTGATAGTAATCATAACAGCTTTACTACCTTTCATATCTTTCTAAGAACCTTTATTGTTGAACAAGATTGTGTAATAAAACAGACAAGGAGGAGAGAGAGGAGTCAAAGTTTACAACTGAAAATAATTTTATACTCCTGCCTTCACCTGTTGGTCTGTGGGATAAATCCATATGTACCTGGACTGGTCCTCTAGTCATTCAAGAATTACCATTCATGTTAAGTACCCAACCTCTCATTCTGCATGCAAGACTTTTAATCTTTAAAAGAATACAGCAAAATGCACATGAGCACAAATGTATCTTGTAAACTTTTTATTATAAAATGTTAACACATTTTGTTTCATCTTTTTTAAGTAAATGAACGAAGAAATAATTGGAATAGATTTAGGTATGAATGTATGAAATTGCCATCTTGAGTCCAAATTTTGGGGGAAAATGTGGGATACGAATAAAGCTAATCATAATAACCAGCACAGATGGAATGTAGTTCGCATTGCCCATTTCTTTCTGCAAGTGCAATTAGTCCAGAGGACTGTTTCTACTGTAGTACAGAGATCATTCATCTGATGTAGAATAAAGCTGCAACTTCTCTACTCATTTGTGCTATTTTTTTCATCCTGTAAAAAGCTCTAATATGAGTTTAATATCTAGCAGAAATATTACACTGGGTTTCTTTTTTTCTTAGCCGGGGTGATCAGATTTTGGAAGCAGATTCAGTCAGTTTGCGCCATGCAGCTTTGAGTGAAGCCTATGCCATTTTGAGAGAACGTAGTCCAGGCCCAGTTCATCTGATCATTAGCCGCCATCCCAACCCAAAGGTATGGAATGCAATAGAATTTATTGAATTATTCTAAATATTGTATTAGTCAAAGGGAAGAATAAATGTATTTTAGACTTGTAGCAGAGTTAGCAGCCACTGATCTATAGTTTATTACCCTGAACAGACTGAAATGGGTTGGCGTGTGAAAGCACTCTGTTGCCATACAGCTTGCTTGCAGGCTGTTGGTAAACTTAATTCCTAAGAGTAACAGTTAAAAGATTGTTCACAGGCACGTTGTTTGATGAAACCATTCAAGTTGATGGGACTGTTGCACTTAACTGATTTGAGTGATGGATTTCAACCTGTCTCTCACAGCCTACAAAAAAGGGTGCTACTTATTGTTTCTCAAAACTCTATAAACAACCTAACATGCAAATCTCAGAGAGCATCTTGACATGTATTACATTCTTTGTCCTTTATGATCTGGAATTGCAGCTCTGTTCATTGCCTTTGTGTATGCTACAGTAAGATTGATTATATCATGAAGAAGGAGTTATTCTGTGTTGGCAGTTGCACCAACACTGTGAAAAAACAAGGGCTAGGTAGACCAGAGGCTGGAGTGGCATTTTCCTATATGAAAATTCAGAATTTGGATGTATTAATTTTTTTGGATTACAGCTTCCAGAATCCCACAACCGGTATGATCAGTGGTCATGATGAGTAATATGGTCTGGGAGTTGTAAGTCCAAAAACATAATGCTTCCAAAATCTGAAAATGTTTTGACCTGTGGATTTTCCGGTGGACCAGTGGAAATGTTGTACAACCAGCACATGCTGCCCCATCTTTCTCCTGCTGATGTAGGAAAATATCCTCCCAAGGTGTACACCAGGACCATATTCATAATTTATTCTGCTGGTAAATAAAGTACAGTATTTCAGAGTCTCTTGTATTTTGGAGTGGACATTTAGCATTTTTTTGGCTTTGCTCTTGTCCTTCTAGCTCAAAGTGGGCAATGTGACTCTCAGATGCTGTTGGACCACAGTTCCCATTAGCCCTAGCTGATGCAATGATTGGTGAACAGTAATGGGAGCTGCACTCAGAGTAGTTCAAGGGTCACACTTTTCTGATCCCTTAAGATTGTTTCTCTTAAGATTGTATTTCTTTATTATACTTAATGCCTCATTTTGCATTTGACTTTAAGATTGGATGTCACTTTCTGTATAATTTTAAAGAAAAGGGGCTAGTATGTACACACATATAGCATTCTTTTTAAAATAAGCATATTTTTGTAGCTAATGCACATTCTATCAGATAGAATGTTTTGGTACCAAATTACCTGGTATTCTAGGTTTTTATGTACTCCCAAAACCAATACCACAAAAAAAAAAAACTTTCTTCCTTGTTATTCCGAGAGAATATAACACTGAAACCTCTTTTAAACTGCTGAGTTTGCTTTGAGGTTCATTCAGATCTTCTCTGTCAAGGTGGTTCAGATTTCTGATCTGCTTTGGTGCCTCATGTTAATTCTTGAGAAGCACATTGGATTTACACTGGCTTCACCAGCCAAGGGACTTGGTTGTATGTTTCAACTGCTTTGCAGTTTCCACAGTTAAATCGAAATATTGTATATTATTTCTTGGAGACAAAAATATTTGGGACTTGGGTGGGCATGTAATAAAAACAGTCTGATTGCATATCATAAGTTTATAACAAAGTGTACAAAATAAAAGAATTGCAGTAGATAAATTCATGCAGGATAAGGCTGTTAGCAGCCATTTGTCATGGTGATTATGCATCAGAACCAGCTTGTAGGCTTTCTAGTGGCATCTGATTAACCACTGTTTAACAAGCAAAAGACAAAGGCAATTTGAAGTAAAAATAGTAAGTTAATGGATAGTCAAGTTTGTCACTGAGTAACCTATCTATGGAACTGAGCAGTCTCTGGACACTGTCCTGTGATGGCTTGTCACAGGTTTTCTTGGCTATGGTTGCATCATTCTAAGCACTTTAATGACAGCATATTAGTCAATTACCATATATTTCAGTTGTATGACAGTTGTGCTTCTTAAATGTGAAGAATCATAACCTGTTACATTGTACATCTATCACTTTAATTTCCTGCATTCTAAGATACCAAGGATTAATAGAAGATGCAAATTGGCATTCTGCCTTACTTATTATCTTCCCTGTGGCATCTGTCTGGCCTCTGATTGTAGGTTCCAGAGGATCCTGAACTAAATGGACACTTGGTCAAATCAAGCATAATAAGTGTGTGTTCCTCCACTGGAAGAACGAGTGAGAGAATCTTTTCCAGATCATTTAAAATTATCTCTGTGTTACATAGGCAGCACAAACATTGCATAACTCTAGCATATCTGCTCAGATCTGGAAGAAAATAACAAATTTTGAATCACAGAATTATAAAGTTACAAGGGACCTAACCCTAATCTAACTTTCCACTTAGTTTCAGGTGGTACATTGCAAGATGCAGCTACGATACTTTGACATCTGGCCTCTCCTTAAATAACAGTAGTAAAGGAGAAACTCTGCTGTGCTCCCAAACTGTACTTACTACTAGGAAGAGTCTGCTATGTTTAAGTGAAACCTGCTTCCCTGAAATTTCCACTCAATTGTTCCTGTCCTAGACATTTTATTTTTTACAGCCTAAAAGCTAATATCCATTTTCAAATTAACGCTAGGTTTCAGAACAGGAAATGGATGAAGCCATAGCACAAACTACTCAGAGAGAACACAAGGATGCTTCTTCACCTCATGGCACAGGTACTGGTCCATTTGTTTCTAATATTCTATCAAATCTGGCTCTTGACATCTATGGGATTACTCTAGTCATCTCTTATAACCAGAGACAGCAGAGCTGCATCTCTGTGTATATGCTGTGTAAAGGAATGTTCCAAAAATTGATCAGATAAAATAAGATTTGTTTGTTTTCACTGGTAGCTGAGCCTGTACTGGAGACCCCTCATGCATTGATCTAATCGGTTACTGTTGCAACAAAACTAACAGAGAGCCATGTGGCATTCATAGCATGCATGTGAGAAGGAACTCAAGTATTCGGACCTGAGCTTTCCATCAGTATTACGCTGGAATGGAATCATGGTGGAAATATAAACTCAACATTTTCAACTTTTTGTATAAAATAGATACATGTACACAATTGTATATGTATATAAAACTATTAGAGTTTGTTATAAGTATTTCACTTAATGAAGACTGCTGTTCACATGCTCAAATTAGAATCAACTCAAGGTGGGCAAAGCCCCTTAACCTCTGATCAGACTTGAAATTACTCCTGCCTCAACCTTTTCTCTACACATCTTAGCAGAAAAGAAAGCATATTATACAGGGAGAGGTACTAGGCTAGTCCTTCATCTTTTTTTCCAAGTAGCAGAAACCTGCTTAGTTTATGCTGGCCAGAGAAAACATGTCAGTAACTCACATAGCAAAAAAGCACAATGGGAAGAGATAGATGGAGCACTTTGTTCTGCGATGACCAGCTGTGTGTCCTATTTCCGTTGTGGCACCTTTGGAGGGGGAAGCTCCCTGCTTGGTGACCAATGCAGCAGCAAGTGACAGAGCGCCCTCATCCCTCTTTGGTCAATGAACCTCTTTGCTATGTACTGGTAGCTGGCTGTTAGAGAAGAAAAGAGCCCTCCTAGCTAGCCAACATAAGTTAACAGAATTGTCTTTTCTAGAAGAACTGATTGCATATTGAAAACCCTTATCCTGTAAGGTTTTGAGGATCAAAGGGGACTGATTATTTGAGGACTTGAAAAGTCACATATTTGGACCTCCTAAACAATATCTATGTACTTAGATATATAAGCAACTGAACAATCTTAATAATGGAAAAAAAACCCTAATAAACCCTCTCTCTCCTTGCACCACCAGCAGGGATAGTATTATAGCTCATGTGCATGTTGTTTTGCAATCTGAACTTTTCACTGTCTAACCCAATTAATATTTAACAGGAAATCTGCCAAAAAGCCCATCGCCTTGTGTGAAGTCTAAACAGACAGAAGCTTCTTTGCCCTTGAGCTGGACAATGAAACGCTTCTTGGAGCCAGTGAGTCGGGTAAAACAATTAGAATTCAGCAACAATATCATCTTGTTTTGAAGGTGAACTGTCATTATATTGTTTAGAGAAAAGCTGGTGATTCCTTACAGGTGCATCTAGTAGAGCTCATCCACAGGAGCTGACTGATAACACTCAAAGCAGAAGATATGAGTCAGAGAAGATAACACCAAATCTAACTCCCCCTCATAAAGCAAAATCTAGCGCTCAGAGAAGTTATTTCTGGGAATTGCAATCCAAATAGTGACAGAAACAAAACTCTGCCAAAACCAGCTCCGAGAGCATACTTCCTTCTCCCATACTTTGAAGCTGTGAAGGGAGGATAGGAACAAGAAGGAGGAAAATGGAAACTGAACGTGTTTTCTCTTCCTTGGCTGCTACATTTCGTTGGACAACAGTGAGCCAGAGTACAGGGGATGGAAAGAGATCTGTTGTTGCTGTAGTTTTGGGGAGAATAATTAACTTGTAGTGAGGGCACACAGAACAAGCCCCAATTCAACCTTCCTACACCCTCCTTGTTCCCAAACTTGCTGCCTTCAACATTTTCTTTGAAGGGAGTATCAGTCAGCTTGTGCTTACATGAACCTTGTTCCTGGCTATACAGAGAAAATTTCACTCACGTTCAGGCAGATGTGAGTATAAAAGCACGCTTCATACAATAGATGCTCAGTGCGGTAGGGACAGAATGGCTGGGAAATCATGCATCCCCTCACTCCCCCCCCCAATTTTGACCCTCAATTGTGCAAGTGAAATTCCTGGTAGGATTATAATCACTTTAAAAAGCAGCCCCAGCCGTGAACATTAATTCTTGCCAGCCCAGGCCGAAGACACTTTGCAGCCTGAGGAAGAGAAGCAAATGGTGACTCACAGCTACCAAAGGCAAAAATGCACTATAGCTAAAAGATAATCAAGTTTTATTGGAGAGGGAGACAATCACACAGTTGTATCTTTCTCTTCCAAACTGTAAAAATATTAGAAGAAATTAAATAACTAACATTTTGATGCCTTTCCATGGCCTCTCAAAATCTGCTGTCTGAGCTGGTTGCTTCACGCTTCTGAATCCCTTTCTGCACCTTACCTTTTTCTGGCGCTGGGGTGCGGGGATCGCGCAAGCATCCTCCGGCGAGAGGCTCTCGTGTCCCTGCTGCTTCAGCTCTGCACGAGCTGCCTGCTCACGCAAGAAGCCCACCTCTTCCTTTTGCAGTGCAGCCTGGGAGTTTCCAGGCTGCGCTGGGGCAGGAAGCACGACTGGAGCGGCTCTGGAGGCTCCGCACGCCAGGTAAGTGAGTGCGGGGCCTGGGAGCAATGCGCAGTTGTGCACCATTTTCAGCTTCGAGCCAAAAATGAAAAGGTGTGCGATCGGTGCCTGCCGGCTCCTGGAGCATCGCATGATTGTGACTGCGTCATGCAGATCACTCCTCACAATCGCGCAACTCTCCAGGTGCCCTTTCACATGGCAAATGCCGTGTGGAAAGGGCCTGAGTGATGCAGCCTGCTCTGTTCTAACCTTTGTTTACATGCTAAGGCCTTGAATTATTTCCTCCCATCCACTCAAGTCAAAGTGCACTGTAGTTAAAGCCAAACAAGATTTTCTGTTACATGTAATAAAAGATCCCACAAGCACTTCCACCCTCTTTTGCCAGAAAAAAAAAATAATCATAACAAATTAAACAGCTACAAACTTCCTGTTTTTCATGACACCCAAATTCAGCTGCTTAGGGCAGTTGTCTCATTCTGCCTAATACTTGGGCCACCACTATCTTTTGCAATTCATTCACATTCTGCTTTGGGTTCCAGACTTTTGTTTGTTTTACGCACATAAATTAACACCAGTGTCATTTCTTTTCAGGGACAGAGCCCCATTATCTGATTATAAACTCACTCTTGCTTCCTTTAGAAGCACTCAATAGCGACTATAGAATAATTTTAAAAATGAATGTACAAAACAGTGGTGGTGAAGCCTGTTAGAGACTGGAAAAATGAATACTCTTTATGTAAGGAAAAGGGGAGCAGGAGGGAAAATGATCCTTTTCTTATCATATGGAATCATTGCTGCAACTTTCTGCATTGACTTTTCCCCTATTCATTCATTTCAGCAGGGGTCCAGCAGCTCTGAAACAGAACAGTCTCTGTATTCTTTACAGGACAGCGCGAGTCAGTTGCCACTTTTGGAGATGACAGTAGCAGGCTCTGGTGATGAGGAGCCGCTTCACCCACAGGGTGGGAGCAGCTCCCTCGATGAGAGTTTTCTTTCTCCTGGCATTCCAAGTAAGCTGTGGTTCTAAAAATGTAAGGAAATTGAGAAGGATATGACAGCGTCTTCCTTACTGACCTTTTTGTGGAATCTGTAGTTTCTGGCTTTGACAAAGATGCTGTGTGTTGTCCAGTTTGTTTGTTTGTTTGTTTATGTGTTTATTTTATTAAATTTGTATGAGTGTCTAGTGCTGGGTATTCTGTGGGCAGCTTGCTGCAAAATTTAACGGAAAATAATATGGGCTTAAAATATAACATCCAAAAAGGAGAAGTAGCATAACCTTGTTCTTCCTGGTAGAGGAAAATATAAAACAACTAGTGTATATACCCAGCATTGCCTGGGATTTTATTTTCTCATAGGTCATACTTGTTAGAAAGATTTGAGATCATGTCTTTAATTCCCCAAACTGTCTTCTCCAGTACCTGTAACTTTTCCCTATATTCCCCAATCCAATCTGTATTCAGAGTTATTAACATAACACAGGTTAGGTTCCTGAGGGAATACACTGCCCTCCTGCCTGTTGCTAGGCTGCATCTCCATAGCAACTGGCCTAGTCAAGACAGGCACAGTTGACTGAGGCCCAAGAGCTCTCTGGCTGAGAATTCTACATGCCCCTCCCTCAGCTGCAAACCCCAGGATTCCATAGAGTCTTCTTAGGCAGCCAGTCATATGAGGTCTTCACCTGACACAGCCAATCGTATCAGATCTTCGCCTGACACAGACAAACAAACTTTGACTTTTATACATTAGATTAATATATATTAATACGATAAGCACAATTAATGAAGTCAGAAACCTCAACTATAAAACCTGAATTGTTTAAAAGAGGTGGCTGAAGATAAAGCTCTTTGGGGAGGCTGTTCCATAACCACTAAGAGGTCGCTTTCCCTGACAGTCGCCTACCTCATATCATTTGTAAAGGGTATTTCGAGTAGGCTCGTTGACAAAATCTGAAAATTGTGGGTATATATAGACAAAGGCAATATTTCATATCCTTACATTATAAAAGCACAGTGATATATGTTCTTTCCTAGCTACCAAAGAATCAAACTTAAGTGATTCACCAGCTAGTGGAAACAACTCGCCTGGTCCTTTCAACAAGCCAAAGGAGACTGCTACTCGGCATGTGACTTTCAGCGATAGCCCTAAAGGTTCACGTACTGTCCAGAGGCAGAGAAGGATTGCTTTTTATGATGGTGATGTGAGCGATGAGGATGACTTTATGAAACAAGATGGCATCCGGCTTCAAAAGGGACCGAGAGCCAAAGGTCAGAAGAAAGCAGAGGGAAGCTGTGATGTTACCATTACAACTACTCCAGCAGAAGAAAATGATGAGAACCTGGAGAAAGAATTTGCAATACATGTCCAAAATGATTCAGCTCCCAGTAGCTTTAAGGATTTGACAGAGGGTGCTGTGGAGCATATAGTGGACTCTCCTTTCCTTCCAGTTAAATCATTTGACCATTCAAATGTGCCAGAGGTTCACCCAAGTCACCTGAGTTTGAAGGATTTTCGAGAGGCTCAAGTAGAATCCAAAAGATCTCCTAAACTGGAGCACAAAGCAGTCACTCGAGTTAAAAGCTTGATGAGCATTGAATATCATGGTATCTCAAGGCAGAAGAATGAGGATCATGGTGCTTGCGGCAGACCCAGTGGGAGGGTGCTCCCACACATCCGGAAGAGTGAGCCACAAGGGAGTCCTCTTGGACAGAGTGACACTGAAGCCGTTACCTTAATTCGCAGTGAGAACGAATCATTTGGCCTGGATCTGGAAATCCGTGCTACTCCATTACGTGTTGTCATAACAAACTTGCGACCAGGTGGAGTAGCTGAAAGAGTGAGTGTTTGAAGCTTTGTTTGGTCTGTATTTATTTTACTGATCAAATGTTGGGAGAACATAGTTGCTTCTCTCTTCCTGCCTCTGCCGTGTGTGGGGAAGACATTGATGAGATTGATTGGAAGGGCAGTTCCCTTCAGATTAGCTGGGAGTTGCAGAGAAGGACTGGTTTGCCCAGAAAACTCCACAGGCCAGATGGAGAAACTTCATGGTTCACAAATTGCATCCCTTTAGCTTGATGGAAGTTGAGATTATGCCTCCACTAAGGCACTTCACGGAAACTGTTTAATTTTGTCAGTCGCTCACCCTGTCTTTTCACTTGATACACTATAATGAAATGGTTTGGCTGTGTACATATAACCAGCCTAGCTGATAAAGACTCTAAGGAGACAATGGGAAAAATAGGTTATTATGGAGAAATCTGATTATTATTATCATATCAGTGACCATTGCCACTTTGCCAGTTTTGTAGAATGAGTGATCACATCCATATGGTCTGCAGGCCATTTAGAAGCATAAAGTATTACATTTTCAAAGGGCTGCAGTTTCTCAAGGGGAAAAACAAGTTTCAGTTTCAGAAATTTTACACATTGTTATTTATTCATTTCTCTTGCCTAGACTTGCTCAAATTACTGTGAAGACAATCATTAATTGATTCATGATATTTGAATATGCAATATTATAGCGCTAATATAATAATGGAAATTTGTGGATGATGGACCTGTCAATTATAGTACTTATGAGCCCATACAGTTCAAAGTGCCAGATGCTGAAGAGACACAACAAGGAAAATGCCATTGCTTTCATCACCTACCTTTTGAGCTTTTCAGATATATCTAGTTTGCTATAGTCAGACCCAGCAAGGCATTAACGGCTACATTTAACCAAGGTTTAGCAGACTGTAAAGAACCCAGCCTCCCCTAGATCCATGTTTTTTCCCTCTCCTCCCTTCTACAGTTGCTGCAAGATCTGAAGCTTTAGCTCCCATTTTAGAGTAAGCACCATACAACTGAAATGTAAATCGTGGTCAATCTTAACTATAATTAGTGACAGAAAACTAGCCATATTTTGTAAATATGGTTTGACAGTGATTTGTTTCTATAACTAGAGTTAATCTTAACTGCATTTTGTCCAAGTTGAGTTGACATGGCGAACTGCGATTGCTTAAAAAAAAAAGGCAGAAGTGAAAATTTCAGAATTCTTCCTTATATTCATGCCATAGGAGAAGGGAAATGGAGAAACACAAGGCTCTCTGCAAGTCATTCTTGCAGTATTGCTATGGGAAACACCCAGGGTTTGTAGGGAGTGGTCTGTGTTTGGCTTCCATGAGACCTTGGAGACTCACCACCTACCTACCCACCCATACATTGCCACACCCCAATTTTTAAAAATTAAGGTCATGGGTGCAGTTTTGCCATGTTATTGCCTCTCAGTTCTTAAAAAAAGCACAGTGTGAACTACCATGGAGTGCCATTTTTTTATTTAAGAAACAAAAAGAGACAAATATTTTTGAACATTTTTTTCAAAACAATTTTTAATCTTTTGAAAATTCTGGGAATCTCAAAATGGTTGTTCAGTAATGCATGCAGCCTACAGGCTGCCCTTTCCCTGTGCCTGCTGTCATGCTAAACGATGGCTTAGTGCTGTATTCAAAACAGCCCATTAAGTTGTTACTATCCTCCCTATCTGTCCCATTATTCTGCATGTCTTGACTGGGAGAGGAGAGGATTCTCAAGTGGTATGTCAAAGCATGGACCTCTACCAATTATATTCATTCATGGCACTAAAAAAATTAATGAATTACAACCTTTTAAAAAAGTTGCCTGCTTGTTTCCTCTCTAGCTTCATTTTTAGTTTGCCAGCTTTCACAGGTGGAGAGCTTCCAGATAGACTTCTGCTTATCTTCAGTATCCTCAATAGTAAACTCCAGATAAAAATGGTATAAAGAGCTGCATTATAAAGACATTCATCTTGTATCCCATCAAGCTAGGTACTGTCTTTTCTTGCTGACAACCTGTCCATTTCCACACTACATTTTCACACTATGACCCCATCCTGGCATGGGGATACATTGAAGCTGGGCTGTGACACAACATCATCATGGTCCCATTTCTGTCACATCCCTAGTGCATTATACTATTACTGGAAAAAATCTGGTAATAGGCCCCTTTTGCTTGATGAACGCATCAGCTGAGCCTGTGTGGAAAGGGCAGAAACACTATCTAGGCTCTTCCTTCCTCAGTGCAGCACAAGAAGAGGTCAGTTGCACTGCAGAAGGAAGGAGCATGTCCTGACTGCTACCATCCACCAGCACCCGGCTGGTGGATGGTAGCACCAGCACCCCTGCACATGGAGAGGAGCATTCGGGACACATTCCCATCCTAGCAAAGGCACTACCGAGATGCAGGTAAGGTGCCGAAAGGGCCAGTGATTCTGCCACTTGAGATCCTGTTCTAAGTGCTGCTAGGATGTCATCAAACAGTAGCTGGAAGATGCTCATGGATTTCTGCATCTGCCCTATGCTTCAAAATCTTGATCCTCCACTATTGGTACCATTTAAGATGTATTATCCAGAGCACAGTGTACATGAAATGGGACATTCGGGTGTGAATGAAATTGAAACAATTCATTTAAAAGACTAGTCATATCTTGGAGGTGCAGTAGCTTTACACTGAATCAGGTCATTTGTCTCCCTGGCTCAGTATTGTTGACAGTGACTGGCAGAAGTTCTCTAGAGTTTCAGAGAGATGTCTTTCTTTCTTCTGCCTGGGGTGATTGATCCTGAGAACTCTGGCATGCAAAAGAAAAAATGCTGAGCTACAGACTTTTTTGTAGTGAAGATGTGGCCCAAGTTATGTATCCTTAGAGTGAATGTCAGATTACTTGTCTACAACATTACTATTGTAGCCCTGCAGATTGATAGACAGTCATTATATATTTTTTTCATTTGATACTGCGACTGACTAAACAACTGGACTTTTACCAGACATGTAGAGGAAGGCTAGTTCCAGGGGATGAGATTGTCTCAATCAACAATTTCTCAATCCATGGTTCCTCCTATGAAGAAGTATGTGTGTTTGTACGGTGCCTTTCCACATCTCTCACACTGGACATACAGAAAGTTGTTCCTGGTAAGAAATTTTCTACTCCTTTTATAATGTGATCTTTGAGCTGTGATCAGTAGGTACTTATAGTTGTATGTTATAGATGAACCAAAAGAACCAAAGATGTTTTTTTTAAAAAAAAATAACTTAGGAACAAAAGATTTTTTAAAAACATAGACAAGAATAAAACTACTATGTTTATATCTGAAGAAAAATTCCAATTATACATCAGTTTCCTCTCACTGGCCCCTTAAATGATTACCAGAATAACAAGTGTTACATCAGTAATCATGGAGTCAAAGAATAATTGATTTGGAAGGGACTACAAGGAGCATTTGGTACAGTCCTCTGCTATACAGTAATGTACAACAGCTCCCCAAAAGAAGTAATGATATGTATGTGTGGAAGAGCTATCACAAATTAGAAACCAAATGACAAAAATAAACAAATTTTTAAAACTGCTTTTAAAAAGATCCCATAGGATGTTCCACCTAGTTCAGAGACACTCCCAAAGTGCCTCTAGGTTCTAAATTTTCTCACATCAAAGCTAGATATCATAATGTTCCTTCTGATATGGCAATTCAGTCTGCAGTCAAATAGATACTGGTATAATATAACAAAAGCATGTGGACCTTCTTTAAGAATATTGTATTATCTATTATACTTTTTATGTTCCATTTTTTCTCTAGCTATTGGAATCAAAGCAGCTTATAAGTATAAAAGCAGTTCAGATAAAAGTTCACATCACTAAAATCAAACAGAAGTTAAAAGACAATTAAACTATCAGAATTAAAGCAATTTAAAAGCATACCCATTTAAAAAAGAAGTTCAGACAATGAAGCATATCATTAAATGTCCTTTCCCCATGAGCTCTTGGTTCCCAGAGGCCTAGTGAAATAAAAAAAAATCTTTGCCTGTCACCAGAAGGACACCATTAAAGGAGCCAATCTACCCTCTCTAGGAATGGAGTTTCAAAGCCTCAAAGCAGCCACAATTACTATAATATTGCAGGAAAATTGTGTGGATTACTGAGAGAATATCTTTGGAGAATACTTTTAAAAATACTTTGGAACATACTATGTGGGATCCAGAGTTTGCTCCCATCGACAGCAGCACTTCTTGAGAGAAATTCTGTTTAGGGCACTCTAGCAATTAGCAGCAGGCATGAGAAATTTTCACTGGTTCTTCATGCCACTGCATACCTCAGCACCACCTCCCAATCTGTTGTGTGTGGAGAGGCAAAGCCACCATTGCTGATTTTCAGGAGTCTGTGTGGGAAGGAGAAATGGACAAGATTCTCCTTTTCCCCTGGTTGGTACAAGGAGGAATACACACCCTATAGGTTATATATATCACTGCCAGACAGAGGCAGGGAATCACATGACCTAAAGCAGCAGTTCTTAATAGCAATAGCAGTTACATTTTTATATCACTTATCAGTGTGAAGCACTCCCTAAGAAGTTTACAATGTGTTTAGCTAAATGCCCCGAACAAGCTGGGTACTCATTTTACCGATCTACAGAAGGATGGAAGGCTGAGTCAACCTGGAGCCCTGCAGGATTGAACCTCACAACGCTGTGACTGTGCCACCAGGGCTCTTTTAATCTGTGGTCCATGGACCGTGGGGGGCCACAGTGTCCTCACAGGGGGTCTATGAAGAAGAAATGTTATGAGCTTTTACAGTTAAAACAAAAATAGTTACTAGATCATAAGTTGCTACTTCTCTTTCCCTGTCTTGTCTCCCAATCCAGCAATCTTGCACTTTGTTTAGGCTAGGATCAGAGCAATGAGGAGAAAGAGAAGGATGGAGTGGCTGGAGTAGGTTGAGCTGGTGGGAAGCAAGAGGGAAGCTGGGGAAAGTGCATGTAGTGGTGGCAGCAGCAGAGGAGGGGCAGAAGGGAGATGAGAACTCACCAGCTGCCATAGTAGGCTTGCTTACTTTGCTGGAGATGTCCTTCCCTATCTTTCACTAATGTATATTGTAACTGGCACATCCTCAGGCCCATTATCTGAATGGCAAGCAGTGGGAAAAGGGAAGGTGAGGAGGCAGAGGGATGTGTGGTAGCATGCACAGTGATTGTTGGGAGGAAAAAAAAAATGAGCCAAGTCAAGAGAAAACAAACAAGGAACTTGGGAACTTGGGAGTGGGTGGTGTGGCAGGAAAGCAGTAGGGCAGCAGGAATGCCCCTTCCCTCCTTCCTTCTTTCCCAGTTGGCACTCTGCTGACCAGACGACTCCCTCCGCACCCATCTATGTCTCTTTTCTAACTCCAGCACAGCCTTCCTGCTCAGTAAAGTAACTTATTTCAAGGAGGCAAGTAGTTCGCACAGTCCCTGCTTGCTGGTACTGGCAGACACCCTCTTCTCTTCTCACCCTTCTCCCCACGTGACTTGAGTGGTTACTGTGGCACTGTCTCTCCTATGCCCCAGCACTCTGTAGGGGTAAAACAATGGCCACCACAATCCCTGAATTCAGAAGGAGAGAAGGGGGACAGGAATGTGGAAACCACTTGGCAGTGAGCACCCAAAAGAGGTACATACAATATCCTTCTACTATGATTATGAAGTTTCCCGGAACTTAAATGGTGAAAACATAAAGAGCTGAATCCCACCACTGTCATTTCCCTCTCCCCCACACATCTAGTCCTGTTCAAGGTAATGAAGGAAGCATCATAGGATTTTGGGTAATGAAGGAAGTTAATGAAGGAAGCATCATAGGGCAGGGGTTCCTGTGCCTTTAAGATATTGTCCAGAAGAGAGAATCTGGAGAAGGTGTTTGGCAGAACACAGCAGGGATGAGCTGCCCTGCACTTGTCACAACAACTCTTTTCCCCATACCGACACTTAAGAAAGATGGGGACCTGCTCTGTATGGTACTACAGAAAGTATCTCCAATGAGAGGGGTTTGGTATAGTTCTTTGAAGCTGCAGCCATCTCAAGAATTGTTTTGGAGACCAAGCTCATTGAAACATCCATAGATGTTGCCCTGAACCTGCAGTTCAATGAACAGTCCCTTCTAAATTTCTGGGCTCACTTACAAAAAAATTTCTGGAACTACTGAAGAGGGCTGTGAAAATACTGATGCCTTTCATAATGACATATATGTTTTTTTAAAAAAATCATTCTCTTCTCTAATTTATCTGAAACATAAGTATAGAAACCATTTGAAAAGTGTAGAATCAGAACTCAGAATACAGATTTCAGCTGTCAAGCCTGATATAACTAGGCTTATAAGTGAAATGCAGCACCAGTCTTCTTATTAATTAATTTAATCAAAATTAACAAGTAATATTAAACCATGATTAATTGTTTGGGCATTATTGTTGTTGTTGTTATTATTGGCCCTTTCCACACGGGGGACGGGGAAACGGGGCAGCGCACGCAGGGATGGATCTTTCCTGAAAACGGGTTGTCCGTCCCTGCGGGGAGTGCGCGTTTGCCGCTCCACACGCTGGCGAATTTTGGCGGCATTCGGCGGCGCCCAAAATGGCAGCCAGCGACTTCCGGCGGCGCTCCGCCAATCAGGGCAGCGCACCTGCTGGAAGCCCGCCCTCAGGCAGCACTAGCGCATCCCTGCAGTTTCAAACGGGGCGCTGCAACGGGTTAGCGCGCTCGCGTTTTTTAAAAACCACATGAAATGTGGTTTTTAAAAACGCACCGCGCCACCCCTTGTGGCCGTGCTAGGGCGGTTTGAGGTGTGGAACCTCCACTTTTCAAACCGCCCTAGCGCACCCCACGGTGTGGACGACCTCCGGATGAGGTCGCCCTGAGCCGTTTTTTTACCCCGTGTGGAAAGGGCCATTATTATTATTATTATTATTATTATTATTATTATTATTATTATTATTTTAAATTTGTATAGAATCTTTCCAATCAAAATATTATAATTGTGAATGTGTGTATTAACTTATTTCTCCTTTCTCTCCAAATTTGAAAACCCCTAATGGGCAACTGTAAATAAATATTTGATGCACTTAAGAGTTTTAAATCTTGGATTAAGTCTTGGTGGTCCCCAGCAACAAAAGATATTTAAAGGGTAAAGAAGAGATTAAGAACTGCTGACCTAAAGCTTCACTGGCAAGTTTCTCCCTTCTTTCAGGTTCCTTCTCTGCCTTTGCTCAGACCACAGCTAGTTCTCAGAGCTCTCTGTCTGTTTTTCTTGTGCTTACTCTGTACAGTCTTTTCCCACCATTTTTCTGAAGGTTTATTTTTTCTCTCTCCTACCTTTGCTTTTCTTCACATATTTTACCTGTCTTTCTTTTTAAAAAAATCTTCATTCTTTTTTGTTTCCTTATTTTTTCTAATGGGAAGACAATGTAACTCCTTTTGAAAGAGAAGAAGAAAAGAAGTCTTCTTTAGAACATTGCAAACCAGATACTAAGAGAGCTGGTGTGGTATAGTGGTTTGGGGATTGAACTATGAGTCTGGAGACCAGAGTTCAAAATCCTGATTGGCCATGGAAACCTACTGGGTGATCTTGGACATGTCACTGTTTCAGCCTCAGAAGAAGGCAAAGGCACCCCCACACACACACACACACACACATCTTGCCAAGAAAATCCTGTGATAGGTTTGCTTTAGGGTTGCCATATGTCAGAAATGACTTGAAGGCAAACAACAACAACAAATCAGATTAGATATGTGGAATCAAGGAGTGCATCTTGTTAACCTGTTACTCTTAAAATGTTATTTATATCTATTAGCTCACTATACTTGTAAAGATTTTCCACAAATGCTCCTCTACTAGAGATTTGTAAGGGTGCTGGTAGAGTACACCTGTTACATTCACCCAGAATTAAAAGTAGACAACTAAAAGTCAGCCTCCTTAACAGGATATGGTTTCAGAATGTACTTCCATTTCTTAGCCCATGCTTAAGATCATCTGGGTAGCTTGGATAAGCACCATACTATCTGGATTCCTCCTTGCTGCAATCTGAGAATGGAATGTCAGATAACTTACTGTTAAAGTCTTTTCTGGGTTGGTTGCTATTGGAAAATGAGGGAGATTTGGTGAATCCTCCCATTTACAGGTCATTAGAAATGTGCAAACAGAAATTTGAACAGCTTACCAGCTCCCATGTCAGTCATCTTCCACACACTCTAGCTGAGAAGTAAACACAAAAACAGTTTGGTTAAAAAGTATATAAAAGTTTACTTATAGATACTTGTGCATAATCTACACAGGTTCATGTTCTTGAAGAAAAGTAAGAAGAAAAAGATAAGCAATTGCATGCTTGTAGTGTAGCGTCTCTTTAGAGCGTTTCAGACCGCATGTTCTCAGGAAGGCAGGCAAAAGGAAGAGAGCTAGTAAACAAAGAGGAAGCCCCTTGAGAACAAAGGGAGTGGGTATGAACAAACAAACAGGAAGTTAGTTTAGGTTTTGTCTCTAAACTTACAATGATCATGCAACCCAACTTAGCAGTGAATGCAAAAAGCATACTAAGGTTGCTATTGCCAGCCGTTGCAAGGAAGAGTCACTCCCTAACCAAAACATGGCTGACTTTTGTCTACACTCTGACTAATCTTGTCTACACTCTAGCTAATCCTCTTTAAAGAGGATTCCTTATTCTAGTGTTAAGTTTAGCTCTGGTTTATTCTTTTCTGTGTGTACTTCTTTAGTCCTTCTCCTCTCGTTATTTAACTCTTTAGCTTGGCCATGAAGGGAAACTAAAACGAGGAGCAAAATGTTAGGTCGTGTGATTCCCTGCCTCTGCCTGGGCAGTAATGGATGTAACTCATACTGTATGATTCTTCTTCACAACCAGCCCAAAATAGACCATCCCAGTAAGTATCCAGTGTTCCAGTCCAAGTAATTATGTATAAAAATACCAGGAGTTGGCAACATTAATGTTATTAAAAGAATGACAGTATAGAGAACCAGTGTGGTGTTGTAGTCTGAGTGTTTGACTGCAGCCCTGGAGACCAGGATTCAGTTCCCCATTTGGCCTTGCAAACCCACTGGGTGACCTTGGCTGCATCTTATCCCCAGAAAAACCCTGTGATAGGTTTGTGTACAGGTTGCCATGAATTGGAGGCAAACTCAAAAGTGCACAACAACAGCACTGGTGATTATTGAATTAATTAACAAATTACTTGGCCTAGGCTGAAGAGGTAAAAGGAAAAGCCATACTTGTGTATCATAACTGTCATTTTCACAGTGTTAAGAGGATGGAATAACTTGTTTGCTTCCTTTCTTTTGTAGCCATGAACAGACTTTCAAATGCTGTTGAGTCTTTGGAGTCAGAAGAACAGAGAACAGTTCAGAATGATCCAAGCAATATTCTCATGATAGAAGAAGAAAATAGCCTTACAGATCAGGAAGAACCTTTGCACAGAGATAACCCAGACTACACATCAGAAAGGATAGTGCTGCCATCTGATGCCAAGAAGAAGGAGATGCTAGCATATTCTTTGGAAACCAGCTATGTCCAGGATAGCAACCATACCCAGGATAGCTCAAGAGATGCTCATGGATTCCTTGAAGAAATGCATTCTGCAGAAGAAAAAGATGCTGCATGCTTATTAACCAGTGACAAGTGTACTATGAAAGATATTTCTATTACAGCAGAAGATGCTTGTTCTAATTCTGTATCAGATATAGTTAAGAAAGACCTGCCAGGAAGAACTCTGAATTATGCACTGAACACACAAGAAATCTTGGGATTTTCTGCCTTGGATTCCATTGATGCAAGCAAGATTTTCACTGTGAACCAAACCCGCCTGAGTAACTATTCCAGGAATTTTAGCAGCTTAACTGAAGATACTTTGGCTAGAGTTGAGAGCAAAAGCAACACAGTTCCAAAATCTATGTATGCTGCTGCAGATGACTCCAGCTCAGACACAGAATCTGTAGTTGAAACTGCTGGACTCTTAGGCAATTCATCGCTCTTGTTATCTGCTAGTGATGATTCCTCAAAGGTATGTAAGGCAGTTGAATCAGATGAAGAACAAATTGAAATTTGCTGCCTACATCAGGAACAGCAACATTTTCCCCAGAATGAAGTTGTCCCACCTCTTTCAGAAACATCTTGTCATCCATCAGAGTACCATTCTTCAGACACTGTTTTGCAAGAAGAAAGCAAGATAGAAAGTGGTTCACTAGCAATTTCGAATGTTAAATTCTCGGTAGAAGAACAACTTTCTCCTCCAGAGAAAGATCTATCAGACCATAATAATAGAGGGTGCTCTTTTTACAAGAGCAGTTCTTTGAGAAGTGAAGAAAGGGTAAGCTTGGAAAGCAGGGAGAAACTCATAGAGACATGTGAGACTTCCAGACATGAAGCTCAAGAAGTGTCCTTGTGCTCTACAAAAACCATCAATGGTTGGGAGAGCAACCTGCTGGACAAAAATGAACATGATATAAAAGAACAATCACCTACGGAAAATGATTTAGGAATGAACAGTGGCAGTCACATGGTTGCTTTTCCTCCGGCTTCAACAAAGAAAGGAACCACTGACTCAGTTCACTTGCCTAATCCAGATAGCCACCCTGTAGACTGTACATCACAGAGAATAGCAAACAGCCCCAGATCTCCCCTCCTGACAAAATTGAAAGATGTCAGTAAGGCCACCACTGCTAATGATGTACCAGGAAGGAATGAACAAGCAAATGCTAGTCCTGTCTCGAAAGGTTCAAATGCAAAAATTCAAACTTCTGGCCAATGTAAAGGCATTACCGTCCCACATAGCCCATCCTCTTTCAAAAAATTGCATCAGGAAACTAGAGGGATTCCCCAAAAGAATGTTGCAGAAACTCTTTCAAATAATCAACGGAATAAGCCAGGACCAAAGTTAAAGGGTCTTACTATAAAAAGTAAGTCAAAGACTAATTCAGATGCTGTTAGTGCTGCTACTGCAAAAGCTGGTGGACCTGATCAGAAAAAAACATCCATTCCAGTGCAGTCATCGCCCAGGCTTCTTCCGAAGAAAGTCACATCCCTCCATAACTTAGCCACACATTTGGAACCACTTAGCAGGAGCCTTTCCATGGGGTCTAGGCTTCTCCAGCAGGAGGAGAATAAATTAGCTTTAGCAGCGCCTCAGGAATCCCCTTCAACTGTGTTGAATGGTAACAGAAACACTGTGAAAAGCAACAAAGATAAATCCATTAACAACTTAGTGCTTGATGATTCTGAAATGGCTGAGTATCCTACAGAGCAAAAGGAAAAGCCGGGGCCAATTCAATTAGCTATGAATAGTAAAGAGAGAAATAAGACTGATGTTGTTGATTACCAAAGTAGGGAAGGTCCTTCCCAGATAAGAGCACAGCCCCAAATTACAACCAGAAGTCATTGTCTGAGTAACAAGACTGAGAACCAAGGAATGGGCATGAGTTGCTCAGATCATGATGGATGTGTAATTAACCCGTTAGGCTCTGACAACACTGGGCCTTTTAAAAAGGAGCCTCCGAGTGTTGTTTCTTCTCCTGCTCAGAAGGAACAATCGAGTCGGGAAATTCAACGCACATTCATTGAAGTGAGATTATCTTCCTCCTCTTCCTCTTCAATAATTCCAGAGTTGTCTCTGGAAAAAGGAGAAAGTAACAAGAAAGTGATCAACCAGCTGGAAGGTGAAATTCAAAACTGTAGCCAGAATACTTTCGAGGCAGCGCATTTACACAATGCATTAAAACCTGTGACACGGACCTATTCAGTGCCTACCCATTTATCAAACCATTTGAGAGAGGAAAGCAGCGCTATAGATGCACCAGGACATCATGTCCAGAATATCCTGAACAGTGTTTCTGGTGAACAGCATCCTTGTTCAGAGCTGGGCATGCTGAAAATTGTTCATCTCAATCTGATGAATGACCAGAACATTCAAGATGAAAAAGAGGCATCAAATAGCATCCCCAAATCAAATAGTCAAGAGTTATCTTTGCCTAATGACAACAGCAGTCGCATTGTGGACAAATTAAAAACTTGCAGGAGGAATTACTACTATTATGAACTCAACTGGCCACATGATCCCATTTCATCTTTTTCAGTGAAGCAGAGAATTAAATCTTTTGAGAACCTTGCCAATTTTGATAGGCCAATGGTCAAAGCCATAGATATACATTCTACCTCTCTCAGTTCCAAGCTCCCTGTTGGTAGGCGGTTATCTGGTGGCATTTCTGCAGTTTCAGCTACCAGTGTAAATGATGCAGTCCAGGCACTACGACGAAGCTTGAGTTCCTATTGTGAAAGTGAAACCCCAGCATCCCCACAGATGACAAAATCATCAACTACTGCAGCATTAGTGCATCTGCAGCAGAAGTCTCCTGAGAACAGCAAAGATGACGTTCAGCGGCAGAAGAATGAAAGGTGTGAGACTTTGGGAAGTCCAGAAATTTTGCCTCTTTCTAGCACCAACATCCAAAGAAACAGAGCCTCTGGTGGGCACATCAGGCACACACCCTTATCCCGCTCCAAACTCCGGGAGCTAAGGGCCTTGAGCATGCCAGATCTTGACAAGTTGTGTAGTGAGGACTTCACCATAGAGTCCAAATCTTCCCACTTTAAAGCAGAAATGGAAATTCCACCTGCTCCAAGATCTCTTGGTCTTCCCATGGAAACTATTCCTAGTCTGAATGACTGCTCAGAACTCTCAGGTCTTGTCATGACAAGCAGTCACCATTCAAAAGAAAGCAGCCCCAAGAACAGTGGTTCTGGCACTCCTGGGTCAGCATCAGATGAAGATGTGCTGCAACATGATGTCAGCCAGAATAAGATGTGCTCAGGGAAAAGCTGGTCAATCAGGTAAGTTTTAACATTTTCTCCATAAATTAATTTTGTATCAGGAGTGGGCAGTGTTCCAGGGTCTCAAAAGCTACATTTCAAAACAGTCTGCTGCAGGGGGGCGGGGGGCGAAAGTCAAAAGACTTATATTCCAGGTTGTGTTTTCTATGGAAAAAATATTAACTTTCTATCCTCAGTTTAGCTTACCTCTGCTGAAAGAAAAGGTGGATTCTGCAATAGTTGGCAAAGTATTTACAGCAAGGGGAATCTGCATACTGTATCTACTTGTGTATAATTTGCTCTGCAGTTTTAAGACTATTTTGTATCATCTCTTCTGCTTTGTTGAGCATAATAAAAGCCAAGGTGCTTCACAGTGTGCAGTCGTCCCATCTCCTAGAAGTCTCTTCCTCATCACGGAATTATAAAGTAAAATTCTGATACTTTATCAGCCGTTGGCCACACACTTTCTCTCATGTCTTTACAACCATATAAATTGGATAAGTAGGTGCTTTAAGAAAATGAAAACAAACATTTTTAGGAGGCTGTATTGTATACCTCATATCATTTTTAAATTTTTTTTCTGCATACTTGCAGAATCAAAACATAGATATTGCCACATCTGCATTCTGTTGCTTTGTGCTCTCCCAAAACACATTATAGTCCCAGCATTTCCCCCTCTGTTTCTTTCCTCATCCGAGACCCTTTTCACATGCCAGTCCTGTTGCGAAATAGCCTGAGGAGCGTTGTGCGATTGCAAGGACTGTTCCACTATGTCCTCACAACCGCGCGACACTCTCAAGGCCATTAGGGGGCGATCACACATTATATCATTTTCGGCTATCTATCTATCTATCTATCTATCTATCTGTCTAGTCTGTCTGTGTACCTATCTGAAGGCATCAAATAGATCTCCAACACTATTTTTCACTCATTTTCCAGCTTGGATCAACTTTTGGTTTCCACTCTGGATCAGCAGAAATTACAATCAGTTTTGTCTTTGGTGACAACGAAATGTGATCTTCCTTCCTTACTTCAGGAGGCCAAAGCACAAGCAGAGGTAAGCCTGGATAAGATCAAGGTGGGAAATCTCACCAGCCAATATTTGTGCATTGTCTGTGGGAAAATGTGCTGATGTTTAAAGGCAGATTACTATCTTTGGTTTATTTTTTTGAATGTTACATAGAGAAGGAAATATGATAGCTTCCTTCTGTTTAACTGAAATAGATTTTGGATAATTTTTAAACTTATTTCTCCAGTATCCCAGTAGCCAACTGGAAGTAGTTATGGCACAACAGAGAGATATCATGATGGATCCAGAAGGAGAACAAGGTTGTACATCTCATGGCCTTCCAGATGTTCTTGGACTCCAACTGCCATTAGCTCTAGCAAGCATTGCAAGTACTGAGGAATAACGGTAGTGCAAGTCTAAGGATATCTGGAGGGCCTGCACCAGAAGAAGGGCACTCTTTGTAAAAGATTCCACTGGCCAATGTATGGGGAGCCTCCATTCCCCGTTACACACGTCACATCTCATCTTGTTCAGCAAAGTCCTCTTTATGTGGGATTTTTAGGGTACTGGAGGAGCAGCAAAAAGAAGAAATAACTCAGGAGCAGCAAAATGAAGAAGTAACTCAGAAAAGTTACTTTTTTAGTCTACACTTTGCAGAATTTCCTGTGGACATGCCGTTGAAATTTTGCTCCAGAAAAAGTAACATATTTAGACTCTAGGAGGGAGGGGGTGAGGAGATCCAGCTGCAAATATCTACAAGTGGATCCAGCTTACTGCCACTTGTACAGATGATCAGACAAGCTTCATATCATTTTAATCTTCTACTACTGTGGGACCATCATTGTAACATGATGCACATGGAGAGGGGTGCACTCAAATGCTGTTGTTTTCACTGGAAGCAGCATCTAGAGTTGACTGTGTCTTCTGCTTTTCATTATAATGACCAACTAGTTTTTGCCCATGACCACTGATGCACAAGTGGTGTGTGTGCATGCATGCATATATGTGTGCCCATTTTATCTAGATCATGATACTGATGTGCGTGGGCAGACTGAAGTTTCAGCAGGAACAAGTACTGGAAAGCACATATCTGCATCAGCAAAGGAGAAGGAGACTATACTCCACGTGCTTGTAGATGGACTAAATTTTATTATTTAAAAAAGCTTTTTTAAAGAATAAAATTTATTCTATCTACAAGCATGTGGAGCGTAGTCTCCTTCTCCCAGACTGAAGTTTCTCAGTTAAAACTTTAGACTGAAGTTTCAGCTTTAAAACTGGTAGATCTGCTTTTCAGTTTTCGAAACATGTATCTCTTTTAAAAATACTCCATTGCAGCTCCTTAAATCGAGGCTGATAACATGGAGAAATGAAGTACTGTAGTGCTTGACTACATTTATTTTGCCCCCTTTAGCATTCCTCTTCTGAAAACTGTGTTCCAATTCATTAACCTAATCCCAAATAACAGGCTGCATGGATGTTTAAGGGAAAGTATTCTATGAATGGCCCAACAAAGCTCAATAGGTTGTTGTGGGTTTTCCAGGCTTTGAGGCCGTGTTCTATTAGTATTTTCTCCTGACGTTTCTCTTTTTAACTAAACAAGACTTCTTAAAATTATTTCTACCAAATACCGCCCAAAATCAGACATTAAAATGTCGAAACAGGAAACTAGCATTTGTTCAAATTGTAAAAAATATTCCATGCCCATTTTCCAAATAGACTAAACCCAGAAAAGCAAATTCAGAAGATAGAGGGGCAGTCTCTGAATCCTGACATGCAGAATGCATATCACAGAAGAGCTGCAGGCATCAAGAAATTCTGTAGTTGTGAAAAACTGAAGTCTTAAGCTATTCATTGACCAAGATCAGAGTGTGGGAATATTATTATGCCAGCAGTTGAGGTTTGGCTTCATGGCAGCTGCTGGCTGCCTCTAGAGAGAAACTGCATCTGATCTTCCCCTGGGTGCCCCCTGTCCCTGACTTCAACTTTCCCATCTGAGTATGAATTAATGTAAACCAGGAATTTCTGATTTTTTTCCCCTTAAAATTTAGTATAGATGTGAAAATATGGAAGTGATTTGACAAGTACACTCCAGCTTGACCTACAGGCAAAGGCTGGAAATATTACTAGTCTGGACTACAGCTCCCAGAATCCCCCTGACAATATGACCAGTGGCTACACTGAGGAATTCTGGGAGTTGTAGAATGAATAAGTAACTTTACCAAGCTTTGCCTAAGAGAGGCGGGTGACTTGAAATCATAAGGGTCACTTAAAACCTCAGTTTGACTCTCTAAATATCCCCTCTTATCCCTCAGCTTTACAATAAAGGAAACAGTGATTTCCTCAGCTGGCCCATTCTTACTGACTATCTTGCACCAACAACAAATTTGTGACTAATCCAAACCCTTGTGGATTTAAAATGTCTGCTATAAATTCCTTGGGTTTATTTGAGGGGCCTTTTTATTACTGGCAGTATTATGGATTTGATTTTCCCTCTTGAGTATGAAAGATATTATGATCCTATTATTAAAAGGGCTATTCTAGAAATCCAAACAGTGGGATCCATTACATATGTAACTACACCTGGGAAATGCTTTTAATTCTCTGCTAGTTGCCATTGGAATGGGATTTTTTGTTTGTTTGTTTGTTTTGTTATGTTTTGCTTTTGTGCACCAGCCATCTGATTCCCTTGCATTTTTAAAAAAAAACATTTAGCAGCTAGCTCCTGAGAGCCAGTGTGGTGTGGTTGTTTGAGTGTTAAACCATGACTCTGGTGGTCAGCATTTGAATCCTTGTTCAGCCTTGTAAACCCTTGGGCAAGTCACACTCTCTCAGCTTTAGAAGAAGGGAAAGGCAAACCTCCTCTGAACAAATCGAGCTACAAATACCCTGTGATAAGTTCGCCTTAGGATTGCCATAAGTTGGAAATGACTTGAAGGCACACAACAACAAGAGTGCCAGCCATCGGACTCCCATGCATTTTTCAAAAACATTGAATAGCTAACAACACAAACAAATGATTATAGTGATGTCAGCTGTGCTTTACAGAAAAACAGCATCTGTGGGATTTTGAATGAAGAGGTCATAGGTGCAAGCATATAGTACAAGCTAGGCTGAAAGAGAAGTCCCTTGGTAAGATCTCAAGTTACCACATGGTGAAAATCACTGGACAGCAAGGGCTTGGTAACTTGCAGAGGGGGAATTTAAAAAAACAGTCATGGGAAGTTAATGATAAATATCCTAGTGGTTACCTTTACTGTTCTAGTAATATTTGCACAAAATGGCTGTATATTTCTTTTCAGTGAAGTATGAAAGCAACTACAGCGGTGGTTGAACCATCCAAGCCTGTATATTGTGCACAGTCAAAGGCTGTGAGGCCTGAATGTAAGAGGAATCTTCAGAGAAAGAGACCTCCCAGAACCTCTTTTTATTCTAGTCCAGTACCTGGTTAAAACTTGTTAGTCTCAAGTGCTTGGTTGAGCCAGGTGGGTTTGGCGGGTTTTACAGAAATGCTAAGACTGGATTTTGTTCCCAGCCAAAAGTAATCAAATGCACTTTTAAGTATTTTCACATGGGATCTTAAGAAAGATTATTTATTCATGCCAGTTTGTAAAATCCAAGAACTCAGTATTTATGAAACTGAATGCTTCTTGGAACATGGTCAGTGTCTGCATAGTTTCTCACATCTGTTATGGAGTCCAAAGTGGCACAGGGACTGGAAAACATTATGCAATTCATAACATTCAGGATTTTTTTTAAAGTCTACAATAGGATGATTCCAGTATTTTAAATTCATCTAAGTCTCATCTCTCTGCAGGCGTATAGCTACAAACAGGCGCAAAATGAGACCACTGCCCCTCCAAAAGTATTCTGTCCCTCCAGGAAATGGTCCATCGTTCCCCAAATTTCTAGCATTGCTGTGAGGATTTCTAGCATTGCTATGCTCTGACAAGTATCAATGTCCCAAGCCTTTTAGAGCTTTATATTTTATCCTTATCACACTGAATTTAGAGCAGAACTATATTAGCGGCAAGTGCAATTCCTTCAAGATTGTGTTGTATGGTTTCTATAAAGTGTTCTGGCCAGCAGTCTAGCTGCTGCCTTTTGCAGTATTTACAGTTTATGAGTCATCTTGAAAGGGAGCCTTGCATGAAACAAAATGACATCTGGTGGTCCACAAGTTGCCCATCCCGCCCTACACACATTCAGATGCAACTGCCCTCTGTATCCATTAGTAATACTCGGTAGATGGCTGCATTGCACAAGTTAAGAGATGCATTGCTCTTTACAACCAACTTAACTTATATCTGAGCCACAATGTGACAAGTTGATTTGAGGATTTAAGTCCCCAAAAGCATCACTTAAACTGAGTGATAATCAGAATGGTTCCTTTTGCTTCCTTTGTGGTTAAACTTAAAATGTCTCTCTGTATCCTTCCAAATCAGCTGGCATAATGTTTTGAAGCCGCTGTTCTTTTAAATACAGATTTACAATGTGAGCTTTTTAAAAAACGCATCAGGGAAACACTTCTTTCAACCCAATGCTCTTCTCAACTTTCAGACATACTGTGAGTTCTGCTTATTGCTGCTGGGTTTTTAATCTTTGGATATTTCTTCTCTCCTCTTCTTCTCTCTTTCTTTTCTTTTGTCAGAGCAAAGAAGATGTTTACTTTGTAATCTTGAATAAAGAAGAAGGATCTGGCCTGGGATTTAGTGTTGCTGGAGGAGTGGACCTGGAACAAAAATCCATCATTGTAAGTGATGACTGCATCGTTGTCATAAGAGGGTTGCAAAGCCAGCTGGAAATGTGATCAAGCTCTCGTTTATCAAATCAGTCCCCAGCCACAAATTCCTGTTGTGATTGGCTGCTTGTATCATTGTGAATAGCATTTGTTAATGCTATCAGAGAGGGAAGTGGGTCTGGGTGCTGAACAAAACTTGGATGCACAATATTGCCAAAGAGAGACATCAGCAGTAGCCACAGCCACATTTCTTGAGGGTTAGGGCAGAGCTTGTCAAAGTTACTTTTTTGCTTCCAGAATTCCCTCAGTCAGTATAGCTGTTAAAAAAAAAACACCACTTTTCCAAGTTCTTACCCGTAGTGCCCAGTTAAACAATGCCAAATCACAAAACACTTGGGTTGCTGCATTTGGTGGTTCGTCCATATTCTTATGCAGCAGAGGCTGTCCATGGTATCTCTGCACAATCCATTATTATCTCCTTCCACACAGCTTCAGTCAGTGATTTTTTCTTGTCTTTGCATCAGAAGTGGTTAGATCATTTCCAGGAACATTTGGCCACCTACTTACTCTGATTCAGCAGGTCACATCTTATATTTCTGTAGGAAATTATAAAGTGTGAAGTAATAGTTTTCTGCACAGTCTATACAACTGTTACTTAATTTATGTTATTTCACCATTTTAATGCCATTTTTCAAAACTTGCCCTCCAAAGACAGTACACTACAACATATTGACACACCAAGGCTGCAATCCTGTATGGCTCAGTATAGCATAGTAGGTCCACACACGGACATACACTAGACTGAGCCCTGTACCACACCACTCCAATTTACTGAACAGCCTCTGATTCCGCCCCGCCGCTCCCCATGCAACCATTCCCTTCTTTACGGGAAGCAGGCAGAATCACAGAACGGTCTGGCTGCATCCCCGTAGCCAAACATGAAATGATTGCAGCAGCACTGAGAACTCTGGAGGACTCTGGCCAGTTGAAGTGCTGATGTAATCCTTTCATGTCTGGCTTTGGGGAGGCACTTCTGTGATCTTCCCTGCTCTCCACAAAGTCCATGCAAGGGGCCTTAGAAGCAGTTTGGTAAGTTGTGGAGGGTGGGGGCTTTGGGCATTGCAAAGGGAGGAAAGGAATACCAACTGCAATACCCAGAAAAGGACAAACACATGCACAAGAGAAACTTCCATGTCCCTATGTCCCTAGAAGGATGCCTGCCACATAATTCATTACTACATAATAGAACCATAGAGTTGGAAGGTATCACAAGGGCCATCTAATCCAACTCTCATCATATAGGAAAACACAACTAAAATACCTTTGAAAGGACAGCTCTTAAAATCAAGAAATTCTTCCTAATGTTTAGCTGGATTTTCTTTTCTTGTAATGTGAATCCATTGGTTTGTGTTCCAGTTTCTGGAGCAATATAAAATCAGTTTTCTTCTCCTTATACATAATGTTCCTTCGGATATTTAAAGATGGCTGTCATGACACCTTAACAGCAAGCTATGAAACCACAGTGGACAAAACACTGAAGCAGCAGTTAAAATGATACCAGTATTATAAAATAATATACCTACAAATCAAAGCAGCAAAGAAACAGAAAAGAAAGATTAAAAATGGCAGTTGTTAACTGTGGAATTTATTTTTTTTTTAATTAAATGCATCTTCCTTTCAAGTAATTTTGTGCTGGCCAGATTAATTAAGCCACACTGGTATTTCAGTACAGAAATTGTTGGTGCTGGAAAGCTTTGACAATGTAAGGACCTATACACTATAAAGAAATGTGTCAGTAGATGCCATGCAGGATGTTTTGGTAGCCTGTAACATGTGTTGGACCTAATTTTCAGCATAACAGAGAAAAAGTTCATTAGTGGTTAACAGGCATGATAACTACTTATCCACTTCTCTTGTATGGAAAGTACAGGCTGCAAAGATTATTCAGTTTGGAGGTCCTGCATTTGGAAAGCGAGTTGGATTAGGCAGACTTCAGGTTTATTTCAGTTTTTTAATTCTATGAATGTAGCATCCTTATTCAGGACCACTATATCTTAAGAAGGACTTAACTATCTTTATTATGCCTTGTTTGAAAGGAATACATTGCATGCTGTCATTAGTGGGAGAATGCTAGCTGGTTTTGCCTTTAATTACATCTAGCACTGCAGGTCAGATATTCTTAAGCTGTCAAATGTTGAAGAGCATCATCTACGTACGGCATCAGAGAAGTGTTCTATAGTAAGCTCAGCTCCCAACTTTGATTGATTAAACAAATAACATATTTAGTTGATTAATTGAGGTAAATCAGTGAGATTGGTGTATATCTGTTTTTTTGGCATTTTTAAATTGTTAACTTGAGTGTATTATGTATAATTGGAGATGAAAAAGAAAAGGCTGTAGATAGCCTCTCACTTTAACATTATCTAACGTTTCTTCAGGTGCCTCATTAAGGTACCTATATTGAAGTTCTGACAGTATGGAGACTTGTTTGTATACATCAAAAAGTTAATTTAACAGTGGAAAGGTAATTGCCTTTGATCAGCTAACATTTCTTCAGTGGATTGACAAACTTTGCCACAACGTCTGTTTTGAAGGTCCATCGGGTGTTCTCAAAAGGGGTGGCATCCCAGGAAGGAATCATCCACCGAGGAGACCTCATTCTTTCCATCAATGGCATCTGCCTTAGTGGTTCTGCGCACGGGGATGGGCTCAATGCTCTTCACCAGGCAAGGCTCCACAAATATGCTGTCGTTGTCATCAAGAAGGAAAGAGATGGAAAAAAGATGTCGTCTTCTGGGTCTGAAAAGTCTACTCCTGTAGGACAAACCTTGGGAGCTGCAACAATGGGAAGAAGAGCAGGTACAATCTTTGTTTAACAACAGCTGGAATGAATTCACCCCAAAGAAAATTAGGGGGTGAAAGTGGAGAGGAGCCCCGTATGATTGGTGTTGTGACTTGGTATGCATTTATACATTGGACGCGGGAAGTGAAAATACCTCTGAGTTTTCGTTTGGAATCCCTTGGAAACCAAACAGCATTTTAAAAAGCTTTTACGGGCAAGGCAGATGCTTAGATTTTCTAGGCCCCATCGCACCCATGTGCAACTGAATTGGTAACATTCCATTCAGACCAACTGGAAATCAGATCAGGCTTCTTAGATGCTGGTTTATGAATAATGTAATCTATGTGGACATTTTCGAGTCTTATTTCCAGAGACATTTGGATTTACGTACATTTTGTGGTCCAATATCAAACTGATCCAACAGAATAGTGAAATGCTATTGCCAGAAAAGGATCCAAAATTACAGCTGTCTGTTTATTAATTCCAAGGAATGGAAATGACATAGCGAAGGAAAGACTGTGGAGGGTGATTTATGCCCTTCAGAGGTCTGGAAAGTAGGGATGTTTGTGATGCTTTTGGCTACTGATTTGTGCTTGCTTTCAGCATCCCTTCAGGTACCGTTGACTGGCCAAAGTTTGATTATTATTCTTTTTTCCTTCTCTGAAGGTCCAAGTGGAGAGCTGAGTGATGCCATTTATGTTGAACTGTTCAAGACTTCTGCTGGCTTGGGCTTCAGTCTGGATGGAGGAAAAGCTTCCATCTCTGGAGACAGACCTTTGCTCATCAAAAGAATATTTAAAGGTATTTCTAAAACAGATTTTGAGAGCCCCTGTCCTTTAGCACTCCCTTCCACTATATTTCATAGCCTGTGGCTATAGTCAGTAAATATATATTGCATTGTTATACAAAGGGATACAGTGGCAAGTATGTTTGTAAATCTGTTTTTGGAAAGGAATCAGTGAGGACTCTGTCATCCCAGACCAGAGCAAAGTAGATCAGAGAGAGGAACAAGGACCACATCTTGCAGGAGTCATAGCTAGACAGTCTGTTTATCAGTGTTATAACTGTGTATTTGATGGGGGCAAGAGGGTGCAATAGAAGAGAATTATTGTTTCAGCCTGAACATATACACCCTAAACCAGTGGTTCTCAACCTGTGGGTCCCCAGATGTTCGTGAACTTCAGCTCCCAGAAGCCCCAGCCGCTATGGTCAATGCTCAGGGCTTCTGGGAGCTGAAGTCCACGAACATCTGGGGACCCACAGGTTGAGAACCACTGCCCTAAACACTAACAACTGTGCTCATGTTAGAGGTTCAAGCTGATAAATTCCTTTTCCCCTTCTCTTTTCTTTTCTCCATTGTCCTCTTTTAAACTGACAACACGCTATGGCTCACGTGCCTTCAGCTGCAGAAATAATAGGACCACACAACCTGCCCATCTTTTGGTTTCTTAAAACTCATTTTTCCTTCTCCAATAAGATAATGTTAAAAATCCAAAAATTTTGTCCCAGGTGAGCTTAAGTAGCAATATATCCCCCTCCACAAATGGTAGAAATAACATTCAGTGTAGTGTGTGAATCCCTGTGTTCACTCTTTAGACAATTTGCTGAGTTAGTTTCTGTTTTCCTTTTTCTCGGCACCCTTAGCTTTCTGAATCTTTAGGAAAATTGGGGCTCTTTATTTTGGGTTTTTTTTTCCTGAGAGTTTACAAACATAAATACTTCTGTTTATGCTTCCAGACTGATAGGCATTCAACCACCTCAGCAAACTGTTATACTCACTAATAGGAAGTGGAATAGATGTAGACTTTCAAATTACTTCCTTTAGTAAAAAAAAAAAAAGATGTCACCTGAGCCTAAAAATTGTCCAGTAGATGCAGCAGTCGATTGCAAAATATACATTTGAGGACTTTTTTTTTTTTTTGGCAGAGGACTGTTCAGGGGTGTGTAGTCTATCCCTCAGTCATTGCCCACCCCCTTGTTAATGGGGACAAGTACGGTATATTTTTACTTCCTAATGTGGATACTCTTGTTCAATGTGCCTAGTATGCAGTTCTTGTTTCTGGTCTATTCTTATTCACTCATCAGGCCATTCCATTCCACCCTCTCCCCTTTGTTATACACACACTGCTTTATAAATATGGATGCAATCCAGCACATCATTAAAGCAAAAGGTTAGCTAGTACTCTTGTCCTCTTTAAAAAGGACACCCTTCAAAACTTATTAAGTTGGGAAAGAGGGTTGGTCCAGTCAGTTTGGCTGTTCAGCTGTTTAAGGCCAACAGCCAAATTTTATCAGTGTTTTTGACTATTCCACTGGAACAGTTGAGCAGCTCAGTTTTCTCCCTTTCTCAAAGCTAGGGTAGATGGGGAGCAGGAAGTGGGGAAGGGCAGGCTGATTTCCCAGACGATCAAGGGGCCTAACTAGAAGTCCCTGGAAGCAAATAATGCACATTGTGCTGGGCCTTTCCTCATGACATTTCATGCAGGGGACCATTGGGTTGGTCATTAAAGAAAGGTTAATAGAAGTCTCTCCTCCTCTAGTTTTACATTCCCTACTGTTTGCCACTGCTTCTTCAGGGTAATAATGATTTATTTGAAAAGAGGATGGGAATTAATGGGGCGGAGAGAGGAGGCTGAGGCAAGTTGATAGCGGTTTTGACTTTGGCTTAGTTCAAAAAGGGACCAGATCAAGCTTTAAACCATAGTTTGGAAAAACTGTTTTTGGGGACTACAGATTTCAGAATCCCTCAGACACCATGCCCAATGACCCTTTCAAAACTTTGCTCAAAATAAGGGCGATCCCCTCAGATGCCTTTTCAGATCCTTTCCTTTTCAAACCCCTGCTCCTTGGTTTGTTTATTCTTCTCCATTCTGTTTTCATTCATCACTACCAGTTTCAGGTTTTTCCCTTTTTGCCTTCCTAGCCTTGGATAATGTCCAGTCCCGCAGACTCAGTTGCGTCTCTGAAAAATGGGAATGAACCTTGCAGGTTTGTTATGGTGGAATGTAGTACACATTATAGCACACTTTGTAACTCAAACATTTTAGGATTGATAAGTATTGTAGTCTTAGTCACCACAGTGAATTTGTGCTATTGTATGAATGGGAACGTAGTACATTTTAGAAATGGAATTTCACTGGATTTCAGAAATCAAAGGCACACTGCCTTTGATAGTTCCTTTCTCTCCTTTCTTTCCTTGTGTCCCTTCTTTCTTGACTTTAATGTCTTTGACAACAGGTGGTGCTGCAGAACAAGATGGAAAACTGGAAGTAGGCGATGAAATTCTTGCCATTGGTGGAAAATCCTTGCTTGGTCTTATGCATTATGATGCCTGGAACATCATTAAATCTGTCCCAGAGGGACCAGTTCAACTGCTTATCAGAAAGCATCATCCTTCAGCATGATGTAAGCAATATTGTTAAATTGAACTTACCTTTTTGAGTACACCTTTGCAATTTGTGTATGCTGGAACCATTACAAATATCGCAGGAACTGAACCTGACTGAGTGGTAGTTTTCTGCATCAAACAGTCCTAAAATCAGCCAACGAATGTCAAGATTCATAAGCCAGGAACATCTCCTAATTGGTGCACTTAGTTTTATAAATTAGCATCATTCTGCTGCTTCCAGGATTTCAAATCAAAGTGCCACACACTTTCCTATGGACTTCTGTGTAACTGTATCTTCTGTTTGCCACATTGGAGACCTCCTCGTCAATCATCTGTGTGGAACTGCGCCTGTGTAAAGATGTTGTGTTCAGGGCTTTTGTATGTTCAGTACAAAGACTCTACTGTCAAGGTTGTGAAGTGAACACACTACTACAAAGCCTTTGCAGTGTGTATTTGCCACATCACTTGAACTGCCCCAGCCAGATGCTTGTGACCAGGACTACGGTTGAAAAAACATCTAACCAATGGATATGACTACAAAGTATGCCTGGGTTCTGCCTTCTTGTTTTATAAATTAATTACTTGCTAGAGGTACACCTTACTCTCACTTCTTAGATGCACAGTAAATGGTACTTTACATAGGTTGGATGGAAAAGCTCCATAGCATAGGTTATGGCTGAGATCTTGAATTGGGAAACATAGCTTTGATAGTGGAGCTCCATCGTTATGGTTACTCCTACCAAAACCCACTGCTTTAGCGAGGCAACCCTCAAACAGAAGGTTTTATGAGGTGCTGGGAAGTCTGGTACTGGGAAATGACGAGTCCAGCTGTCTCCTTGTTGTACTGTGCACTGAGACAAGTAGTGCCACAGGTCCTGTCCATCTGAATGTGCCCCACAACCAGGAAAGGACTGGACTCATCATTCCCCAGCACCTTGCTCCCTAGCACCTCAGAAATGCTTCTGATGGGGGGTTACTGTTGGTTGTTAACATCTGTAAAGGTGAATACCAAAAATTACAAGGTCCTAAGTCCAGTTACAACCTTAGAAAGATGGAATGGGATGCCAGTTATATCTGGTTCCTTTCTATTGCAGTAAAAGGATTCAGATATCATTTTTGAATCCACTATCTGGAAAGAGTGTTTGGAACACCTTATGAGGGACAGCTTGTAAGGTGTATAGCTCTTTGAAAGAGTACATGCATTGCATATGTGAATTTCTAGATTAAAATTCTTCCCTCTCCAATGAAAAAACTCTCAAGTATCTGAGGTCCCACAACTGGCAAAGTCCTGTGCTTGACACCCTGGTGAACTGCTATGAGTCAGAGCAACACTAGGCTAGATGGACCAATGGGGTAGCTTCATGTGGGAGTTGCTGGTCCTGAAGGCACTTCAGGTTTAGTGATGATCTCATCCATGTTGAACTGTTCTTTTGTGAAGAACACGTGGCATGACTTTTTAACTGGGAGCAGTGGGTACAGCACTTTGATAAATTGGGGTGGGTTTTTTAAAACTCAAAATGGTTGGTTGTGTGTCTCTTCTTACTATTTTCACAATTTGCAGGCTAAGAAGAAACTTGCCTTCTGTTTGTAGCAGCCATATGACACAGTAGAACAGAAAAATATGTGGCACAAGCTCACCGTTCTTCCAAATGAGTTTCTTCAGGTGTCTTTTTTCCACTTCAAAATGGTTGAAACTATATATCCACAGCTTTGTTAAAATCAGAACCATAAGTATTGTTGTTTTAATTTTAAATCATGGAGTTCAAAATCTTGTGAGAAATAGAAATGCTCTTGTACGTGTACTGAACTCTCCACAGTAGGCCACTACAACTGAAGAGCACCCTCCTTTCCCATTGTCGGGGGCGGGGGACACAGAGAAGGAGAAAATATTGATCCAATGATACTTTTTAAGAAGGATATAGATAGGATACAGCTCTTTGGATATTCCATTTTTATGATTCAAATAAACAAAACTTGAGGAGCATCCAATAAAATCAGCAGAAAACAGAAGACAGGTCTCAAAGTGCTCAGTGGATTAATGATTTATTAATAAAAACCCAATGCGTTTTGGCTCCAGGGGCTGTACAACAGTGTATAATATCAATGTATGATACCATTATTATATCTGTGCACTGCCTACGACCATCTCATATCTGTTTGAAATTCAGGTATTTCTGGAACTGAAACTGTCACACCTTTGAGACCATATACAGACTGAAATGCATTGGGCTTTTTATTAATAAATCATGCATCTATTGAACCCCTTGAAACCTATCTCCTGTTTTCCGCTGGTTATGATTCAAATACCTGCTTGTAAGATAACTACAAATTAGATAACTACAAATCGCCTGGCCTTTAGCACTGGAGGTCTCACCATTTCTTTTAATGTCAAGGGAAGGTTTCTTCTTCATTCAAATTGATCCAACACCAACATTTTCAAAATATTTCCATTTTTAAATGAACAAAGTTTTATTTTGCTGGAGTTGCACTGACAAATACTTCATGGTGTAGAATGGCAGAGAGGATAGTCAAAGTTGGTTTAAGTAATTAGGAGATAAGAAAAGACAACCGGGGGCTTATATTGGTGGATGCTCTGCACCTTTCAGTTCTGAGCGGCCATATTTTCTACTGATTCTGCCCTAAAACTTTGGTTTTAGTGGTATTGTGTGGATTTGTAAAATCAGTTACTGGCATTGCTGATATACTGTGGGATGGCACTTGGATTTTGTTTCTCCACAGTGGAACAAGGGAGAGCCGTATGAGGAAATAGTATTCTGCAGCATAACCAGCTTGATGCGTTGTACATCTATGGCTGTATTATTATGATGATCCTTTCGGGCCTAATGCATTGGCTTTGTCTTTAAAATAGATGGATATATGTGTATTCCATCTCAGGCTTCCAGTTGTTATTAAGGACTAGCTTCTTGTGATGAGAACTAGCTTGTGGAAGGTGTGTGGATAGCTCATAGTTGTTTTGTTTATAGAGATCATTGTATATAAAGTATACTCCCAGAACTTCAAATGCACTAATCTTGAATGTTTCATGTATAGTCAAAAGCACATGTCTGACTGGTCATTTTGATGTGTTAAATTATTTTAGGCACAAGAAAGTTCAAAATATGAGAAGTTAGAATAGTTTTTTTTAAAAAAAATTAAAAAGCAGGAGTAATTAAAAAAAAAATACGCAAGTGTCAGCATAAAGCAAGATAATCATCCTGAATAAATGAGAGGAGAAATTAGTGGGGGGAGGGGTAGGTTTTGCCCTGAATGGCAGCCTTGTAAATCAGAAATAAATAGATAAGTAAACAAATAAATAGTTTCTTCCTTTTGCCTTAAATTGCTGTGTCAATGTTGAGGGTAGGCCCAAAATTCCTGATCTACTAGCACTGAATTGGTCTTTGAAAAGTCTAAATGACGTATCTATCTATGATGAAGGAACTGGTCACAAGCCCTTAGAGCCTTATAAATCCTGTGAAGTTTTTATTGTGTGCATTCATTGGACTTCACATTTCACAGTAGAGATTGAGGTAGGCAATCCCAATCAAGCCTTGTATTTCCTTCTCTGCCATTTTAAGGCTGAAATATACTTTTAGTTGTGCTTATTTCCATTCATTCTGAAGCATCCTTTCCATACCCTTTTTATCCTAGCTTTTTTTTAAAGAGCTAAAAAATATTATTATTCATTTTATAACATTAACCCTCGATTTGTCCTTTTTAAAGAGAATAAGGGGGAAAAAGGATCATCTTAACTATGGAAGAGTTCTGTGTAAGCTGTATCCATAATCTGCTATCTTTGAAATGCTTTGGACTGTGCACTCGCAAGTCCTGTATTTGTGGGGTTTGCAGTCCGAACACATCTGAAGAGCAATAGGGTAGGAAGACTACTGCAAATTATTTATACTGTTCTCTGAACTTTACTTGGTTCTGATGAAGTAATGTTTTTCTGATCCCAGATAATTGTATGCAACCACTGGTTTGGCTACTGTTAAATGAGCAGAACTTTAAAAAGTTATTGTTCTGGACTACAATTCATAGAATTCCTTAGCTAGAATGGCCAAAAGTCATGGTGGCTTGGGAATTTTAGAATAGTAGTCCAAAACAAAATCCCCCCCCAAGCTCTGTAAATGAGCAATTAATTCAGTAAAAATAATGCCTCAAATTCATTCAGATCTTTGCGCCTTTCTGCTAAATTTGCTATTCTCTTGCTGTGTCCTGTGGAACTCGGTTGAAACCATGGAATATCATGCCAATACCTATATTCACACATACCAGATAAGGGTAACTAATGTTTTGCATTGCAGGGGTGGTGACTATGCAGGAAGGCAGTATTAATCCCCACAGAGCCCAAAATAGGTCCTAAAATGTAACCTTCCAATCTGTACTTCCTGGTTTGTTGACAGATTTGGAGGCAGTTGTATATTTTCTTTGCACTTTAGAGGTGAGTTAGTGAGAATCATGGGTAGTATTAAAGACCAAATTGTCACTTGTGGAGACAATTTGAAGACGTGTGGCATAATTTTAATGTTGTTTTCAACCTGAAAAAAATCACTGAGGGGTCCTTGGTCTCTAGGGGGAGGAAGATTAGAGGACTGGAAAAAAAAGTGACTGTATTTCCTCTCGTCCCTGTTGTGCTGCAATCTGGCTTAAATGTGGTGACCTGTTAAAGAGTTATGAAGTTTTAGGAGCAAGGGGGAAGTGATATTTTGGAGCTGTTCCTCTTCCTTCCTCTGCCTCCTATCCCCTTCCACTACCTTCCTTTAGATCCTCTAACCCATTCCTGCACCTCCACTCTTCAAACCAATTGCCTACTTCCTCTTTCTCTTCCAGGTTTAGGTGTGATGGCTTGGGCTCAATGCCTTAAAACAGTGGTTCTTAACCTTTTCTTCACTGGGGACCCCCTGTAAGTATAATTTGTTGCTGAGGACTCTCTTAACCAGCCAGAACAATTTTTAGTCCTTTAAATCCAGGATTTCCTCTGTTTTCTCAGATGAATGACAACCTTACATGGACCCCCTTGTGAGGGCTCTGTGGATCCCCAGGGGTCCATGGGACCCTGGGTTAAGAACCACTGACTTAGAACAGGACAAGGAAATGAAACACTGAGAACTTACTACCCCACACATATTTATGCAGTACTGCATTTTTATAAATATTAAATTAAACCACAGCAGTGTTGTGTTTTTTGTTTTGGTCATCCTGCACCCCCAGCCACCTTTTCATAAGACAAATCTAAGTATTATGAAAATGCTGGCAGCAAAAACCATCCAGATGCTTTCATTTGTGAAGTAAAGATGCATTTAAAAACAGAAATGTATTTTGTATCAATGTTCATCATAAAGAACTTAACATGTATTTGGAAACAAAGGCATAATGCATCAGATTTTTATAAACATTTACTTGGGAGTATGAATCATTATGAAGGAATTATTCACATCATATTCTGTTTATGGGCCATGTGCCTTCAGCAAAAAAAGAGGACTATGTAATAAAATACTCGCTGTGACATAAAAGTGATGATGAATTTAACCTTCTGTCCTGCTCTGTTAACATGTTCTAAATATAAAAGATCTGACTCTGTGTTAGTATTATGCTTTGAATTTGATTTAATAATAACTTCTGATGAGCATACCAATCCCTAAATGCTTTTACTGAAATTAGCATATTATAATTCTCTAAAAATTGTCTGAAATACCCACATCTCATATAATAGGAAATCCACCTTCTAGGATACCAGTAGCTTAACCAGCAAATAATGGGATAGATTAATACTTGAGCTCTGTGGAAGCAGAAAGAGGTGTATATTTTTCCCCGCTAATTCCCCCTGCAACTCACAGTGCCATCTCCTGTTCTGGAGGATTAACTGTTAGAAGCTGCAGGAGAAGGGGGACCTGGAGAAATTTGCCACCCACCCAGTCTCCTTTCTCAAGTGAGAAACCTCCCTTATATATCTGTCCACACAACAAATGTAGTCTGGATCCAACCTGACAAGTCAAATGCCAGAAATCTGTATGTTCAGTGAGGAGAACAAAATTAATTTTTATAATACATGAAAATCAAGTGGAAAGTTAGGAGGACATTCTGTAGGAAATCAGAAACACAGATCTTGGTCACACAGCAGCAAATGAAATAATAAACCTTCTTTCTGAATAGATTTGCAGATCTTCCATGCAAAAATATGCCCTGCAGTTAGAGCCTATATTTCAGGAGGCAGGGTTTAATCCAATCATTTCCCTGATATACTAAGTTTCTATCTGCAAAGGGGTTTTTTTCCCATATGAAGTATTCAAACATGTAATCCTTTATCTGTAATCTGAACTGGTGCCAATCCAGGCACAGGTTTACCACTTCATCTTTTGTGGCAAGTAGGTGACAATTTTAGCTATATTTTGTGTGTTGTTTGTAAGTGTGACACACTATTTTCTGTATGATATTGTATATAGACACCATTATTTATATAAATATATCATTTATGTTGAAAACATTTTTAAAATGCCTTGTTGTAATATGAGAAGTGCAATAATAGGAAATAGATTGTACATTTTCCAAATGTTGCTTTGCCCCATTTATGTAAATCAGTATCTCCATTTTAAAAACAAAATCTTTCCCTTCCCCCTGTTTTTAGTAATTTTTGAAAATAAACTTGATGCTTCTACAGGTATTTGTATGTGTTGAGCTATATGTATTTTGAATACACTATTAAAATTTCTACCATGTCTTCATTTTACAGACTGATGGTTATAAGCGACAACACCCAAGCTTAAAGTTTTCTGAGGGCTGTAGCTCAAAAATGCAATTTTCAGGCTGTGACAACAGCATGGCAACACTTAGTTTCTACAGACTTTGGTGCACCTAAATTTCTCAGTAAAAGTATTTTGCTCAAGTTGCAAATATATCAAAGTACAAACAGTGAAGCAAAAAATTCTCATTCACTCCATAAATACACAACACTCCCACCAACTCCCACCAAACACATGCTTTGGAAAAGCAAGATCACATGTGAAACATAGAACAGTCCTCCAAAAAGGACAAAATAATCAAATACATTTTATAAGGTGAAAAATAACTAGACTATTTACCCTCTCTTTCCAAAGACACATATAATGGGGGAGGGGGCTGATAATGGAGTGATTTGTTATCATGTAACATTCAGGCATGACAGTCCTCAAGTAATATTATTTTGATAATCAGTATCAATATATTTGTTCCTGAGGATTCAAATACCCACATGGGAATAAATCAGATCATTTGCATTTTTCTTGACTGGTCTCATGGCTATTCAGAAGGGGGTCTCTTTCTGATAGTTCAAACTTCAAAGATTTTGTATTATTTTTATAGGAACAGTGCAGTCTTCTGCAGATGGGTCCTCAGGGTACATCTAGCTGTGCAGATCTGGAGTGCAGTTGTTGCATTTTTATGGATTTGATTGCTTTCAACAACAGAAATGTGTTGGTGGAAGGTGGCTGCTCTTTGTTGGGATCCTTAATCCTAGCCGGAAAATCTACTGCCCTACTTCTTTTTTTCTTCAGTTGTAGATAGGTTTGTGTGTGCACCTTCTTTGCTCTCTGCATAGGACTATGCTTAAAAGAAAAAGGCTAAGGCCAGCCTGTTGAAAAGTAACTGCTACATATACCAGGATTTGATTGGATAGACCCATGGCAGTTCAGTTGGTATCAAGGTGGTATAATGATTCAGTGTTACTACAGTAGCCACTCCACATTTGTGAGGGTTTGGAGCATAAAACCCTCGCGAAAGTGGAAAAACAGTGAATAACTCCTCCCCATCCTACGATCCCTGCCATTCCCCTCCAGAGGTTCCTCCCTCCCATTCCTTTGACTCTCATCCTGGAGTTGGTGAGGGGAGGGAAAAAGATAAGATAAAGGGCTTACTGGTACTTTTTCCTCACATAGAGAAGAGCAGAGTTCTCGACTTCTAGCTACTTCCGACGCCCATCTTGAGAAAGGAGGGGTAAGAGCAAAGAGAACACCTGACCAGTCAGCAGCCATTACTGTCATACTGGTTTAACTTCCAGTCCCCCAAGACTGACTTCTACCCTTCAAAAGGAGCAGGAAATTCCCCAGCGTTCATTAATTCTCACACTGCCACCACCCACTGAATTCTGAATTAACTGAACAGTACAGTGGGACCCAGCTCAGTGGATTGCCAATCTCTATGATTAAGGACCTTTCCCTTCCCTCACATCCCCCTTCTGAGTGAGAGAAGTCCTATCTAAGCGTGTGCCAAAGAATGGCGTGGGAATGGAGAGGAAACAGAGGTTCTACAGACAAGTATTTACTTTAAGGCATGCAAGCAAACAAGACAATAATACTCATAAGAGGCTCCCCCCCCTCAGGTACGCTTAAGTTACAAGTAGTTATAAAAAATACATTCTTAAGATCAGCCAACCTCCAAAATAACAAAAGCCCTAATGCGACTAACTACCTAATGTTCTAGCTACTCACATTGGGGTTCACAGGCTTAGATGGTCTAAGAGAAGAATGAGGCCGGGAGGTGAGGCCTAGGGCCTGCAGCCTACTACTGGCACAGATTTCATCTCCAGGATGCTTCTTTGTTGTCTCTCCCCCACATGGTCTCTCAAACATTTTTATAACTTCTCCATTCAAGCATCTCTAAGATTATCCCCCTTTCCCCCCTTGATTGGGCAATTCTCTCCCCGTGACCTGTGAGGCTGATTCACAATAAAAGTGTAACTTAACCTCAACACCCCATTAACCCTTGGGTTACCTGAAGAGGGGAGTATCCCTCTTCAGCTAAGTCTAGATAATGGGAAGCCCCATTATCACAATTACATAGCAGAATGCGTAGCCACGTGGCAGAGAAGATATGCCTCCAGCAGTGGGGTTGGGGGAGCTTTGCTTACCTGAAAGGAAAAAAACTCCATTTTAAACACAAGCCTCACAAGCCTGGGATGAGGGATACAAGAGAATGGGATGAAGAAAAATTGGAGGAGGGGAAAGCATGTGCCTTGCAAATAATCAAATTCACGAAGGTCAAACCCGCATATATATTACATATATGGACTCCATATAAGTCATATGAGTTTTACTGCCTGAGGCAAAGGATGAGATGGTTTTACACACACAAGCACACCCATCCACCATGCAGGGAACCAAATTGGACCATGAATTGAATTTTACTTTAACGTTATCCTCCAACAAATCTGAGCTGGCTACTTTAGGAAATACAAGGCAAGGCTGTGTGACACACACAGCTCTGGCCTACCACAGATGGAAATACCCAGGGACTCTTCAGGACCTGCCATGGGGGTTGCTATGGCCTCCCACATCTGCTGCCCAAGCAAATTCCATCACTGTTCAATGGTAGAGACACCTCTGGTATAGATGCAAATTTCAAATTATGTAACTAGAAATGTCGTACAACTCATTACAGTGGACAAAGCTGTGACCAGGCTTATGGGCTTGCTCAGTCTGTTGTCCAGATGATGTCGATGGTCGGCTTCCACTCTTCTTTCTCTGGGTTCCCTTTATCTTTGAACTGAATTGGAATTATACGGGAGCCAGCATGGTATAATGTCAGAGTGCTGAACTAGGATGCCAGGAGACCATGGTTCAAGTCTTTACTCAGCCATTAAAACCTATCAGGTGACCTTAGACAAGTCACACACATTCTTCCTCAGAGAAAAGCAGTGGCAAACCTTCTTTGAACAAATTATGCCAAGAAAACGCCAGGACAGATTCACTGCAGTGTCTCCACAACCTGGTAACAACCTGAAAGCACATATTTACATATTCCAAGAGAAAGGTAATAAGATGCTAGCCTATTGATTTTCCTGAATCTCTCAGCAGCTTTTCATACCATTGATCATTGTATCTTATAGGACTGGTTCTGTCAGATGACAGTAGGAAGCACTATGTTACCGTGCTTCCAATTCTTAGTTACAGGGCTAGTTCTAAAGGGCAGCACTAGAGGATGCGCACAGCCTCATGGTCACTGAGTTGTGGGGATTCCATCTTGTCTCCCGTGCTGTTCACCTGGTCACAAGGTCACAAAGAGGTAGGAGGTGAAGTCATAAAGCAGTGGGGCGTGAGATGACATCCAGCTCTACTTTTCTTTGTCACCAGAGTCAGTTGGGGCTCTGTTTAAGTGCTGGATGAGTGCCTGGATGCTGTAATGAGCTGGGCAGGAGCCAGTAAACAGAAGCTGAATCCCAGTAAGATAAAGAATCTCTGAGCTGGTGATTTTCAAGTCTGGAAATTGGATAGGTAACCTGCCCACAATATAGTTGTACTCCTCCCCTGCCTGGAAGGAGCAAGTAGATGCTCAAGGGGACTGTGTGGCTGAAAGCACTTGGAACCAGCTTTGAATAGGGTTCCAACTACAACTTTTGGAGGACAATAATAACATAGCCACCACAGTCCACACACTGGTAACTTCCCAATTAGACTATTTGCTCTACATGGGGCTGTAGATTCTAAAGTTGTCTCCCTCAGCAACCCTTTCAGTCCCCTAAAAATGCCCCAGGGGGAATTTGAGAAAACTGGTGAATAAAGTCAGCTGAGAGGGGATATCCTGAATGTGATGTTGAAGCACATTCCATGAGTTCAGCCCTTCTGTCGATGGAAGGCAGAAACTGGATCCAACCTATGATTAACAGGAACATAGAGCCTAGAAAATTTACTTTTTGGGTTACATCACAGATAATTGCCTGCCTGTAGATTTTGAGAATTACAGTCAACATTTGAGGGGGGTTTTTTTTACTAAAATTTTTCCTAAGTCTGTATGACAAATCTCAGACTCTCACCTGGAATGGCAACTATGAAACAACTAGATAAGAGTTTCAAGCGTGAGAATATGTCATTGAATGCCAGCTTCCAAACTGTCCATGAAATTATATCTCCAATTTCTATGTATGGTTGTAAAAGCTGAACAATGGGGAAGGATGAATAAACTAATCTGAAAAGTGATGGCGGAGGAGAGGCTAGGAGTACAAAAATCGCCAAACTCCGAAACAACTACAACAACAAAAATAGTTCCAAGAACAAATTAAACTTTTTACAAATTATTTTTTAATATAAATTCTTTATAGTTAACAATTATTACTTGGTTATAAGAAACATCCCTACAGAAAACAAATACAGAAGACAAATAAAACAACAATAATGTATTCAATACACAAAATACATAAAGGGAGATAGAGAAATAGAAAAATATATAATTTCTTTTTGGTTTGTTACTCTGACTTCTGGGGGTCTCCTGGGGATACCTTGATTCGCTCCAAAAATGCAAAGATTGGGGAAATTAGTGGAGCAGTAGCTTGGCAGAACGAGGGTCAGGGTAACCCAGTGAGAACCTCAACCCAATTTTTACAGGGTCAGACCAAGCAAAAGCCAGGCAAAGATTAAAAAGTAAGCTAAAAATGTGTTTTTATTGGGGGAATTCACTCATGCATGCACACAAGATACATACAGTCAAGCATTCACACAAGAGCTAGCTGAAAGAGAAAGGGAGAAAAAATTATTGATAGAAGGCTGAGGGTTTTTGGGGTTATATAGTTACCCTTCCAGAAGAGTAGTGAAGAGCTTGAAATGTAACTTATGCTTCCGTCTAAGGACAGACATATCAGGATTCAGAGTGACATAGTGGAGTCTTGCATTTCATTAGAGTGCAACTGACTTCTCAAAACCAAGGGTTTATATACTCTTTTCTTCCCTGAAGTGGTGTGAGTTGATGTACTCTCCCAGCCTAGTGAACAATGGGAGTTGAAACACAGACAATGGGGTCTGGAATGGACTGATTGGTTTCAATGTTTTGGTTGAGAGGAGATTTCTGGGCTATCTGCAGTAGGATATGCACACAGCAAACTGAACCATCTAAACTGGGCTCTACAGGCCAATGGTTACTCTGGTTCAGACATCAGAAGAGCCTCAAGATGCAGAAAAAAACACAGCAGTGAAGATAAGCGGCCAACCAAAGGGAATGTGTTTTTACCATACATCAAATGTGTCCCTGACCGTATAGGGAAACTGATGAAGAAACATGACTTCCAAACAATCTACACACTGACCAAGAAAATTCAGCAAATGCTACGTTCAGCAAAGGACAAGAGGGATCCTCTAACTTCTGCTGGTGTTTACCGCATACCTTGCAGCTGTGGGCAGTTCTACATAGGGACTACAAAACGCAGTGTCCAAACACGAATCAAAGAACGCGAAAGACACTGCAGACTGATCCAGCCAGAAAAATCAGCAATAGTAGAACGTGTTATAAACCAACCTGGACACAGAATGCTGTTTTTTTAATTCTTTTTATTAAAAAAACCAGAAAACATATTAAACATACATATTTCAATTGTCATATCCATTTTCCTGATTGCATAAAAATATATATATTTCTGTATACTTAAAGTTCTATTTACTTGTTTTCATTCCAACAATGTATTATAAATGTTATATCATCTATAATAAAAGAATATTTGTAATGTCTATTATGCTTATCATACAATCTCAAATTATTTCTTTACTGTATATTTCCTTCATAAGGATCTTCTCTAATTTTAGATCCTTTTCTACAACTTGTTGTCTATCACTTCCTTCTTTCTTTTACTTGGCTAGTCCTTTCTCCCTTTTTATCTGTTACCTCTACAATTATAAAAATAGTTGAGTGGCCACCAATATTACTTATTCCCAGCAATTTGTTATCCTCTGCAACCAAGCAATTTTTGCTTTCTCCTCTTGTCCTCTCATATTAATTATTCTTCCTGGCAAATCATTGTCCAGTTATTCTCATATATCTCTTAACTTCAATCATTTCATTGCCCTTTTCTCCCCTTTTTGTTTCTTTCAGAGCAGATGATAAACTTTCTAGGGAGACATATTCTAAAAGTTTCTTTAGCCAGTCTTCCAATTCTTTAGCCAGTCTTCCAATTCTGTGAATTGGAACACAGAATGCTTTTTGAAAGCACAGAAATTCTGGATCATTCTGACAACTACTATGTCAGACTGCACAGAGAGGCCATCAAAATCCATAAACACATGGACAATTTCAACAGGAAAGAAGAAACTCGCAAAGTAAACAAAATTTGGCTACCAGCACTGAAGAACATGAAAATAATGACTCAAAAACATGCCAATAAACACCACCCAGACCCTGGAGGTCCCTCTAGAGGGAACAACACAATGGGCTGCTAATGTACTTAATGAACTGTTATGCATATCCCCTGACTAACAATACAACCCTGGGGATATCCCATTTAACAACAGGCCAACTGTAACACACGCAAATTGCTCCCTCCCACCCGGGGACTACCCAAGTATATATACTCTGTTTCACTTCCATGCCACCATATCCTCTGAAGCTGCCAGCCACAGATGCAGGCGAAACATCAAGAGAAAATACTAATAGAATACGGCCTCAAAACCCAGAAGACCCACAACAACCTATGGATTCCAGCCATGAAAGCCTTCAGCTTTGCATTTCAAAGAATTTCTCAAAAAAAAAAAAAGATTTATTCTCATTAGGAGTATAGACACCCACTAACAGCACTTTCTCATCTTGTATTTTGACTTCTACTGCAATGTAATGACCAGATTCATTATGGAAAACTTATGTTGGTGCCAAGCGTTTGTTTATGTTATGCTTATTAACCAAGGCAGAACATTCACCCAGTTTAGGATTATTCATAGAATCATAGAAATGTAGAGTTGGAAGAGACCACAAGGGCCATCCAGTCCAACCCCCTGCCATGCAGGAAAACCCTCAAAGCACTCCCGACAAGTGGCCATCCAGCCTCCGCTTAAAAACCTCCAACGAAGGAGACTCCACCACACTCCGTGGCAGCACATTCCACTGCCGGACAGCCCTGACCGTCAGGAAATTCCTCCTGAGGTTCAGGCGGAATCTCCCCTCCTGCAGCTTGCATCCATTGCTCCTTGTCCTGGTCTCAAGAGCAGGAGAAAACAAGCCCACTCCCTCCTCGACATGACATCCGTTCAAATATTTAAACATGGCTATCATGTCCCCTCTCAACCTTCTCTTCTACAGACTAAACATACCCAGCTCTCTAAGTCTGTCCTCATAGGGCATGGCTTCCAGGCCCCTCACCATTTTGGTTGCCCTCCTCTGGACCTGCTCCAGCTTATCCATATCCTTCTTGAACTGGGGTGCCCAGAACTGGACACAGTATTCAAGATGAGGTCTAACCAATGCAGAATAAAGTGGTACCAATACCTCCCTTGATCTAGACACCATACTCCTATTGATGCAGCCAAGAATTGCGTTGGCCTTCTTGGCTGCCACATCACACTGCTGACTCATGTTCAGCTTGTGGTCTATGAAGACTCCTAGATCCCTTTCACACGTACTGTTAGCCAGCCACGTGTCCCCCATCCTATATTTCTGCATATCATTTTTTCTGCCTAAGTGTAGGACCTTACATTTCTCTCTGTTGAAATTCATTTTGTTAGCCTTGGCCCAGCTCTCCAATCTGTCCAGGTCCAAATGTTTGATGTCTGATTGTTTAACATGCATTTCCTGTAAAGCGATGACATTCAATTTCTGCTTCTCTAAAAAATGGGGAAAAAAATATTTTCTTAGATAATACATTCGAGCTATTAATGTTCCAAGTCAATGCCTTGATATTTGTCATAGTTTACTTGCTAGTCCTCCATCTTCAAATTTAAATTTCACTCTTGAGGGGTTCCTTCTTCCTCCTCCTCCTGTGCAATCTGTTTTTCTTCCTCTTGTCTTCCTTCCTCTTCTATTTTCTTCTCCTTTCCTTCTTCCTCTCCTTCCTCCTTCCTCTCCTTCTGTCTCTTTATCTTCTCTTCTTTCTTTTTGGATCTCATCCAATGTTGGTTGCTTGGACCTCTCTCTACGTGCAGCTTGTTCTCATTGTTCTTGTTCTTGCTTATCCTCTCCTTCATCTTTATTCATCTCTTTCTTCAATGCTCCACTGTGTCCTTCTAAGAATATTTCAGCTTCTCTCAGTGATGTTAGATTGTATCTTTTCCTTTTAAAATAAAAAGAAATCCTTCTGGAGATCCATATCTATAATTGATACTGAATTTTTTAAACTGTTGGGTCAGAAACATTTACTCTCTTCGTTTCTAAAGTATAGAGCCAGGTACATGTTTAAAGATTTGAATTGTCTGTCTGTCAGTTATCAGTCTTTCAATGTAATTGTTTTGAATTATAAGATCTTTAACCCTCTGACAAACAAAAAAAATAATTATGTCGCACGTCAACTTGTTTCTTCTAGCTACTGGCAAACTTATATGATACAATTTATCAATTTCAAGATCTAGTTGCTCAGCAAGCCGCCCTAGAAATTTGACCAGTAAAGGTATCACTCTCTCAGCCAAATTTTCAAATTTCTTCTCCTTTAGACCTCTCAGTTTAAGGGATTTCTCTCTGTAACTATTTTCAGATGAAGCCTGACAGTTCTGAAGCTGAGATTGTATTGATTTGTTGACAGCTTTAACTTCGTCTATCTTTTTGTATTTTTTACTTGAAATCTTGTATTTTACTGTTTATTTTTTTTTTCATTTCCTCTGTCAACATTTCAGATGTGTGGCCTAAAGATTTTATTTCTTTCTTCAGAGCTGCTTTCATCTCTCTCTCCATATTCTGGAATTCTTGCATTATCTGGGTAGTGAATCTTTTCATCTCTTGAAACGTTGACGACTCCATTTCTAGAGCAGACGAGTTAAGTGCCTGGATCTGATCACAGTCCTCAGAATAAGATTGTTGTTTTGTCTTTGCTCTTGTAATTGACATTCCCAGATGTCTCTCTCCCAGTCCTCTGCTACTTATGTTTAAGATTCTTCGAGGTTCGGCCAGTCTCAACTTATATAGTAATCAGAGAACTAGATTTGGTAAATGTTATAATAATTTAAATGTTTTCTAATTATTACCACCAGGTGTCACTGTTATATTAGATTTAAACTATGCTTACCAGTTAGCTATTTCAGCCTGTTTATATTTCAGTCCTCAGTTCTTCAAGGACAACAGCCTTTCTGCAATTCTTCTTATCAGAAGTAAACCCAACTGTGAGATACAGGTAATGCTGGCCCTGAATATGCTAACTTTACAAAAATTAAATCTGTCTCAGATTTCTTTCAGATGCTTCTTTACAGACTAATATTATCAAAAAAGTAAACACAACTATATTTCAGCAATAATCCAGTTAGGAAAATTAAGTTTCCAAATTACTCAAATGAATTAAAGTTCTGAAATAACCATTGTTTTATAACATTATTACAACTTATTAAGGAGTTGTTATTCTAATGAGAAAGTTTCTCTCAAACAGAATATCAAAAGGCACGTATGTACTGCTCAATGATAGATACTGATAATACTATATGTCTAATTTAACATAGATATCAGAATATTCAATATAATCTATATATTCTAAATGAAGCAATAGAATAATATAATACAAGAAGAAAGAAAGAAAGAAAGAAAGAAAGAAAGAAAGAAAGAACCAAAGAATGAAATAGTTCAAGAGAGAAAACAAGGCACAATAGGGCAATACTAACAGTGATATCAATCAATTAGACAGATATGCTTAATAAGTTCAAACAGAATGACATTCCCCCCTCTTGATCCAATACTTACTAGTTTGATATATATTTGTTATCTTCTTGAGGTTCCAGTTTCAAATCCCCTTCAATATTGATCTCTTTAGGTACCAAGTCTGAATCAAAACCACCACACAGAGATCCTTCTTTTAATGTGTCAGCCTCCTTGAGTAATATGCAATACAAAATGTCAGCTATCTAAGTCTCAACAGAGGAGTCTTCCGAAGCTAAAATTGGAGTATATTGAATCTCAGTTCAACTCAGGTTGTTCAATTCAACTTATCAAAGTCTTTTAAAGTTTTAAGTTCAAAACGCTGATTCAAAACAACGATCAAAGTTCAGAACAAAAATCCAACAGCCCAATATAAAAATAATCCGATAATTTAGAAGAGCCAAATTCCAGAAGGTTGTTAAACATTAGTGTTCTTAGTATCCATAATTGTCTCAAAACAATTCGTGTTAGAAAGAGTTTTCCCATTCACAGTCCATGATCTAGTCCACCTATTTTCCTTTGAAATAAGATTCAAAGATAGGTCAAAGTCCAATTTAAAGTCCACTCCAATCTATATTCCTTTCTCCTGCTCTTGAGACCAGGACAAGGAGCAATGGATGCAAGCTGCAGGAGGGGAAATTCCGCCTGAACCTCAGGAGGTTCAAGGCTGATGGTCAAGGCTGTCCGGCAGTGGAATGTGCTGCCACAGAGTGTGGTGGAGTCTCCTTCGTTGGAGGTTTTTAAGCGGAGGCTGGATGGCCACTTGTCGGGAGTGCTTTGAGGGTTTTCCTGCATGGCAGGGGGTTGGACTGGATGGCCCTTGTGGTCTCTTCCAACTCTACATTTCTATGATTCTATAATAAAGTCTCCGATTTCATTGCAAATGTCCACTAAAGCCAAAAAGAAGCTATATGAAATCTTACGTTAAAAAGACAGTGGTTGGCACTACAGCTATTGCCGGCTTCCCTTTGCCAAACAGCCGGCTTGCCTGCCATGGTATTGGTCGCTCTCGGTTCTCTCCGCTCCGTTCATGTCCGGCTGCTTCTTTCATCCACTTTCTTGCTCTTCCTCCGGTCACTGAAGCTAGTTTTCAGAACCCTCCGACCCCTCCAATCCCTTCTTCTCCAAAGGGTAAACTTTATGGGGTTTATTTGATGTTATTTCCCCCTTTTTACCGCGGTTTAGGTTGCCACTTTCAGACGGTTGAAAGTGACAGCCTATCTTGCCGTCATTACTGTTGCCCTATCCAAGAGCAAATTAAATTTGAACTTTCCCTAGAAGCCAGAATAACTGAGGCTACTGTACTTTGGACACATCATGAGATGACATGACTCATTAGAAAAGATGAGCAGTGACATGATAGCCATGTTTAAATATTTGAAGGGATATCATATGGAGGGTAGAGCAAGCCTGTTTTTTGCTGTTTTGCTGACTAGAACAACAATGGCTTCAGACTTTGAAAAAAGAGTTTCCCCCTAAACATTAGGAAGAACTTCCTGATGATAAGCCCAGTTTGGTAGTAGAAGTCACTGCCTCAGAGTAGGGTGGAGTCTCCTTCTTTGGAGGTTTTTAAACAGAGGCTGGATGGCCTTCTGTGGGGAGTGCTTTGATTGTGTATTCATGCATGGCACAGAACTGAAATCTATGGCCCTTGTGGTCTCTTCCAGCTCTATGATTCTGTGTTTTTAAGCTGATAATGCTTGGCAAAACGAAAAGTAGTAGGGAAAAGTGAAAGCCTCATTACAGGTGGATTGATTCCATTAAGGAAACTACAGCCCTGACTTTTCAAGACCTTAGCAGGGCTGTTAATAACTGGGTCTCTTGAAGGTCTCTCATTTATAGGATAGTCATAAGTCAAAGTTTATAACTTATGGCTTATGTCAAAATGACTTATGTCATTTTACCATTGTTGGTGGAACTGCAAGAAAACAAAAAGATATTGGAAGACTAAACATATAGAAATAACAAAAATCATAAGGAAGAACTTTCCAGTGAAACCTGAATTGTATTTGTTAAATATGTTTAATGTAATTGAGAATTATGTTGAGAAATGGTACAAGAAATTAATACTTAATCTGATAACTGATAACCTGGAATTCTTTACACGAAAGCATGGAAAAGGGAAGAACTTCCCACCATAGACGCATGGATTATAGATATTTATGAAGTATTAGAAATGGATAAATTGACAAGCTTGGTGAAGGATAAATCACTAAACAATTTAAAAATCAGTGGGAAGATCTGATTACATATTTTGGTGAGAAATGGGGGAAACTTTTGTTAAAGCTTTTAGAGAATAATTTAGATAGCATGATATATATTTGACTTTGACCTCCTTTATTTTCCTTCATTTGGGCTATATTATGCAAGTAGAATATTTAGTCTGTAATTTGTACAAGATCTTTGTAAATCTTTGCAAATAATCTTTAATCTTTGTAAATAATATTTGTAAATAACTAAATAAGGATAAAAAACAAAAAGAGAAAAACTTCAGCAAATCAAAGTTTCCAAGCCTGGATTCATACTGACAGTTCTGAGCACCTCTTTTCAAAGCCAGAGAATCTGTAAAGCTGTTACCTTTTAAGGAAAAAGACGTCACTTTTCTCTGTACAGAAATCTTAAGGACTGAGCTCACCAAGCCAAATGCTGATTCAAAGGTCCAACGGTCACAGAGAAGCAAAATATGTTTACTCAGAGAGAAAGTGGCACACCATTTCCTGGTAAGGTGTTTGCCGCAGGGAGGTGCCCTGACTTCGAAAATCCTGTTGCGTGATTGTTTTGCTTCTGATAGAAATGCCCTATTACAACAGTTTGAGATCACTTTGATTATCACATCCTACAAAATCCTGGAAAGTCTGAGGAGTGGTACTGAGAATTTTCTGCTAGATAGCTCTAGCATGGTAGTTCAGAGAAGTGTACAGGAACTCTAGCAGTGAATTCTATGTGCCTCACTAAAACCAAGGCAATTTCTGCACTAGACTGTTCTAGCGCTATTATTCCATTTTCAACATCCTATGGAATCCTGGGGTTTGCAGGTTAGGGAGGGGCTGGCCGACCCCTCCCTAAACTGCAAACCCCAGGATTCCATAGGATGTTGAAAGTGGAATAATAGCGCTAGAACAGTCTAGGGCGGAAATGGCCCAAGACAATTAAAGTTCCATGAAAATGATATAACTATATTTCAAAAGAAGGAACTGACAAAACCACCTCTTGAGTATTCCTTGCCTAAGAAAATCCTATGAAATTCAGGCAGTCCACAAGTGATTTGAAAGCACGTATACACCCCCCCACCCCCCACACAGACAGCTGAGATACAACAGCTACATCCAGAGGTCATTTAAGATGATGGAGAATTTGGATTTAAACTAGTTAACAGCCTGATCCTATGTCCTTTGCAAAATATTTGTGGTGCTGCCATATCCGTGTGGGATTCTTTGATTAGTAAAGGTGGCAGAGTTACCAAACTAAGTACTCCTTGCTACATTATGCAAGACCTTTACATTGCAATTGGTATGAAAATAAAACCCCATAGCACACATATCACAACCTCCATACATATGCACCTCTTTCTGGAGAGACTGCACCACTTCAGAGTAAAATGAAACTGGCTTTCTTATTGGTTAGCGAAAATAAAGTAAACCATCATTATTGTACCAGCTCTGTCTTTTGAATAAGCCAGAATCAGAATCTACTGTTCTGTGCTGGCCTGTTGGACAAAACATGGCTAAATAAAACAGACAATATTGATAAAACTGAAAAGAATGACCTATTGCTAGTTTCAATTCAGAAGGGGATGCTCAATGTCTTCTTCACAACCACTGAACTGTATTATTTTGAAAAGACAGAGAGAAGAGAAGCAAGCCTCTTTCATTCTCTTTGTGGGGAGAGCATCTGCCTCCCCTACTTTGCAAGTGTCACCCAACATCAGCTATCAAACTACCTTAACTGTTTCAATTCTGTGGCTCATTAGAAATAACATAACCTGAACATCTTTTTTTCCACCCCACTTTTTAACCATTATTGTTTGTGTGCCGTGTTATGTTGTTTATTTTTTAAAGTTACACTGGAATCTTTGGGAGTGGTAAAATGTTGGGATACAAATGTTTTCAGTAAATAATAATAAACTGTTGAAAGGGGAGGAGCATGACCATTGGACTTGTGGCTACATGTGCACATAGTGCTAAACTAGGGCTTAGCATTATGTGTAAACTGGCCCAGTGTGTTAGACCCCAAACAATTAGGTTTTTGTTTTTTGTTTTTTTGTTGTTCCATATTGGCTTTATTAGCATGGACATCACTGATTTTAATCTATTCACCTGAGATACTGGTATAACATTTTCATAATATAGACCTGAGAACGCAGGCAGTGATGACACCTTCTAGTCAGTGGCGTAGGAATGGGGGGGTGAAGGGGGCACTTCGCCCTGGGCAGCAATGTTTTGGGGGTGTCTTGGCTTGTAGCCACGCCCCCACATGCCCTGGCCACACCCCCATGCATAACAGCCACGCCCCCACGCACCATAGCCCCACCCCCCTCCACACACTCCAAGCTCTGCCACTGCGTCTAGCACTTTTATCCTACGCTCTTCTGGTCAAGATCTTATTTGGAACCGGTGGAGGATAAAATTCTGCCAGCATACTTACATATAGATCTTGCAGAGACCCAGGAGAACAAAGGTGACTAGCCAGAGGTAGCCTGAGACAGGTTTTCTAACATCCTTGCAGCCAATCAATAGCCATTTGGATCTGGCAGCTTTTGCAAAGCTGGGACAAAACACTGTGCAGATAGGAACCGGATATCTCCTTGTGCACACTGGAAAAAATAGTTATGCTAAACCACAAGAGGTGTCTGGCCATTGGCTCTCAAGTAAATGATAATGGTTGGAACTTTATATGAATTAAATCAAAATATATAATAATACCAATCTGGGTATAATCAGTACGGCTGGTCTTCAAGTAGCCACATATCTGTGGTTGAAATTTTGTACTGGAACTGCATAGCATCAATCTCCACGTGCAGAGTTATGTATAAATCATGCTATTCAACCCTTGTATTGAGTAGCAATGTTGTGCAACTGAATCTGGACACCAAACGTGCATGTGTACATCCATATGCAATGGCACCGCATAGCACAACACCAATTCCACAGTCCTGAATTGAGTCTGGCCATTCTACATTGGACAAAAATGTCCAACTGTTCCCTTAGGGAAACTTTTTTGCTTGCATAAGACATCATTTTATCCTGTATCCAAAACATACGATTGCAGCTGAAAGTCACTGGCTCCACTTTTGGATTAGCGTAGAACTCAATCTTTTATTTGAAATGGAAGGGCAAACTGAAGAAACTGAAGAGTCAATCTTGTGTTGATTCATAATGATGACTTTAGTCTTCATTACTTACATGTTATGAAAATTGGAATAAACAAGATGAGGTGTTCCTAGCAAGGTAGCTGGGGATATTTATGCTACGTGCTGGGTAAGGTTGTACAAGGAACCATCCTTTAAAAAAAAAATCTACCAAGAAACTCATACCTTGTTTGGTTCCACCTTAACAGAACACAATTATTTCTGAGAAGCTGCACGCTGCCAGCCGTACCTGAGTCATTTTGGAAAACACATTAATAGGGTCATAATAAACAGACAAGTGCACCAGGTAGGCAAATGAAGCTGACTCATGCATAGGAGTTTCTAAGAGGCACAAGGAAACAAGTATTTCTAGTTTGATCTACGTGTACAGTAGTCATAACAGGGTCAATGACCGTGCTGCTGTTTAAGTAGCAGAGGCAGACTGAAGAAGTCTCGCATGATCCCTTGAACTTTAGGGTTGCTAACAGACCAGCTAAAAACAGCAATAGTGTATTGACCTGTTTGTTTGCTTTAGAACTGGTTGCCAAAAGTCAAGGAAGAAAGCAATATTTTTCTTCATCAGCTTTTTAAAAAATAGTTTAACTCTCAGGTGGCCAGATTGTGATTTGTGCTGGACTCCACCCCAAGAAGTCCAGAGAACAGGGGTTGTTTTAAGCTTTTTCTCCTACTGCACAAGAAACCAAGGACCAAGACCAAGGAGAAACTTCTCCCTGATCCACCCAGCACACCTTATTTTGCATGACCATGAAGTGCATCAGAGAAAGAGACAGAGACAACCTTGTTGAGATCTTGACAAAAGATTGATTGGCAGTGTCGCTGAGGTGTGATGGCTCTGTAGACCAAATTAGAACTGACAAAAATTAGGTAGTCGTGATAGTTATTTCAAAATCTAGTGATGAAAAACCAACACTTCCTATGTGCCACTGAACCATAAGCCACATTGGTAAACAAGTGTTTGATGCAGTTGATAATAACTACAACAACACAGTTGGATCCAAAACAGCTTAGACACATCTTCATGCATGTATCTTCCTTGCCCACAGATAGAATAATTAGTTGATCTCAAGAAAATATTGTTAATGAAATGTTAGAAAGACTGAAAGGCATGGTTATGGCTATGGTTATGATTATGATTATAGAATCATAGAATCATATAGTTGGAAGAGACCACAGGGACCATCAAGTCCAACCCCCTATTATGCAGGAACACCCTCAAAGCACTCCCGACAGATGGCCATCCAGCCTCTGCTTAAAAACCTCCAAAGAAGGAGACTCCATCACACTCTAAGGCATCATATTCCATTGCCGGACAGCTCTGACCATCAGGAAGTTCTTCCTGAGGTTCAAGTGGAATTCCTTTCCTGCAGCTTGAATCCATTGCTCCTTGTCCTGGTCTCTGGAGCAGCAGAAAACAAGCCCACTCACTCCTTACATGACATCCCTTAAAATACTTAAACATGGCTATCATGTCCCCTCTTAAACTTCTCTTCTGCAGACTAAACATCCCCAGCTCCCTAAGTTGCTCCTTATAAGGCATGGCTTCCAGGCCCTTTATGATTATGGTTATGATTATGATTATATTTATTTATATCCTGCTTTTCCCCCAGTTTGGGACTCAAGGCAGCTTATATCAGTTATAGCGAACATAGTTAAAAATTCACAGCATATAAAAGTTAAAAAGCAATTAAACTATGACTAGTTAAAAACACAAGTGAGATTCTACATCATGGTCTACGTTTTATAATTTTACAAGCTTGTAGCTGCATTGCAGAAATCAATGGTGTAGACTCAAGTCAATTGATTCAGTCTCAAGTTGGACTCAAGTCACTTCAATAATCTGACTTGCATATAACTTGGCAATAAATTACACACTGATGTGATTCGACTTGTGACTTGTATATTTTACGTGACTGACTTGCTGCCCTTGGTTCAACACATTCAGCCAGAAACCTTACAAGTTTGAACAACACTTCCATCTCTTTTTGCCTACTAGTCAGGTGATGATCTGTCTCAAGCCCAAAGCTTGGGCCAGTTCTCAGAGGGGAACAGCTAAAATGTTAGGCAATGGGCTTGAGGTGGGGCTGAAGTCTGCTCGGCAGCCTGTCCCTGCTGCATGTCGGAGAAACCTTCTAAAACTTTTCCTAACAGCAGAAGACAAGACTCAGCCCCATAGTGCAGGGAAGGATCTTTCCTTCTAAAATTTTTGAAGTTTCAGTAATGAGGAGTAAGAAAGATCCTATTCCTCACTTCCAAAAAAGTCTCCAGCTTCGGAAATGGGAATTAAGAAGGATCCTATTCCCCACTTCAGGAGCTGGCTTCCAGAATTGAGACTTGACTTGAAAGTATCTTGCAAGGATTTGAGAATTGGCTTGAGACTTGAAGGCAGAGACTTGAGACTTGGAGTAAAAGACTTAAATGAATCACTGGCAGAAATGCAAAAACTCCCTGTTAGCAAATGGTGACAATAAATATCCAGGCAGTGGCAAGAGTATTCCAATGTGCGTCAGGTGCTTCCAACATATATTAGATGCTTCTGATAACCACCAGGCACTTCTAATGTGCATTGGACACTTTTGATGCACATTAGGCTCTTCTTATATACTGCGCATTTGTAATGCACATTGGGCACTTGGATGTGCCTTGGGTACTCCTGTTGCACTCTTGCCCTTCCTAGCCAGTGTCCAGATTTGCATTGGGTAATGGATGTCCCTACATTGTAATGTCACAGCAGCCCCTCAGTAAATATGGATGTTGCTTGTTTGTATGTTTAGTCTGGAAAAGAGAAGATTAAGATGGGACATGGCAGCCATATTTGAAGGGATGTCGTCTAGAAAATGAGGCAAGCTTGTTTTCTGCAGCTCCAAAGACTAGGACACAGAGCATTAACTTCAAACTACAAGAAAAGAGATTCCACCTGAACATTAGGAAGAATTTCCTGATGGTACAAACTGTTCAACAGTGGTATACACTGCCTCGGAGTCAGTCATGTAGCGACAGGGGGACAATGGGGGCAGATCTCCTCGGGCAGCAATGTTTTGGGGGCATCCTGGCCCGTAGCCACACCCGCATGAGCCCTGGCCCCAAGGCCCCGTCCCCATCCCCAAGCACCACGGCCACGACACCATCCACAGTGGTCATGCCCCCTGCGCTGTGGCCCCGTCCCCCTCCACACACTCCAAGCTCCACCACTGCTTGGAGCGTGGTGGAGTTTCCTTCTTTAGGTATTTTAAAACAGAGACTGGATGGGCATCTGTCAGGAATGCTTTGATGGTGTATTCCTGCATGGCAGGGGGTTGGAATCCATAGCCCTTATGGTCTCTTCTAGCTCCATGATTCTAAGTAAGTCCACTTACAAAGATGTAAATTCTGTATTGCATTCCAGTGTAATGTCTTCATCCTAATCCCATAAAGTTAAAAGCTATCTTTCAGTTAGGATCTACCAATCTTCCATTCTCTACACAGCTTGAAAACAGCCTGGGGCAGCATGTAAATACAATTGTTTCTACTCTCAAATAAAATGGGGTGGGCAAAATGAAGCCTATGACCTGGATGTGGCCCTCATGACAATTTGAGGGCCCCTTAGATCCCCAGTCCTCTTATTTGAATTTGAGTAGGATTTATTAAAATCTGAAACTGCCATTCCCTACTCCCAGAGTTCTTGCTGCCCTTGTTGTTGTTGTTGCCATGTGCCTTCAACCATTTCTGGCTTACTGGAACCTAAGGTGAACCTATTATGGGTTTTTGGGTGGCTGAGAGTATGGGATGTGCCCAAGGTCACCTAGTGGGTTTCCACGGCCAAGTGGGGAATTAAACCCTGGTCTTCAGGATCACAGTCCAACGCTCAAATCAGTACACCATGCTGGCTCTCTGTTTTAAACATACCATTTTTACATTGCTTTTGACATTTTAAACTGTTGTTAATGTTGTTAATAGTTTGATTTCATTTCAATCTTGCTTTTTTGTCTGTCCTAACTATCTTGTGTATGCCTTAGTGCATCAGCTGCCATGAGTCCCAGTTTTACAGAAAAGGGGTAAACATAAAGACAACAAAGAGCCCCTCCAGATGAGAAAAAAAAAGTATTTGAAAGTCCCGGGGTTTTGTTCCTGTATAAGCCATTTTTTTTTCCTTCAGAGATCCACACAGTGTTTCTTTCTTGAAGCATTTCCTCTGAACTTCCAGCACTACCATGGACTTTTCATTCCTATTTGTAGTTGAAATTAACCCAGTACTTTGTGAACTGAACTGTATCTCTACTTGAACTACAATGGCCTGGTTTAAGTCCAAGAGAGGCCTTTTTTTAAAACAGAAAGTCCCACCCTGTGGGCCTTTCCACACTACACTGTTATAGTGCTATTATTCCACCTTCAACATCTTGTGGAATTCTGTGGTTTGTAGTTTACTGAGGCTGAGAATCCTAAACACCCCTCCCCAGACTGCAAGCCCCAGGATTCCATAGGATGTTGGAAGTGGAATAATAGCACTATTAGTGTACCGCAGAAAGGCCCTGTGGGTGTGGAGCCGTCAAAGGACGCTCCACAAGAAGAAGTTTGCTTTATTCCTGACGCAGAGCTGAAGTAAAACATCTGCTTTCCTGCTGAGTCATGCTCATCCCTTTCAGTTAGGAACAGCCCCTCCAGTGGATTCTGAGCCCCGAATAGTTTTTGGAGCTACTCTACTAAAACCATGGAGTGGCTTTTTTCTTCGGGAATGGATTCCACAAGCCCTGCTAGACCTGTGCATTGAAGGCTAGCACCGGAGGTGTCAGAAAAGCTAATGTAAGTGTGTCTATGCATTCACCAATGCGTTGTTAGTAAAGGATTTTAGACTGCAAAAGGTAACCCAAGGCTAGCTTCTAAAATTGGATGGGGTGTGTCAGAGCCTCAGGCATGTCTCATTAGAGAGAGCTTGAGATGGTGACGTTCCACCCTGCAGGGCTGGCAGAGACCTTCAAGCTTTTGTGGGATACTGGAGGCTGCTTAATCTAAGGCCATTTCCGCACTGGACTGTTATAGCCGGCCCCTCCCAAAGCTGCAAACCCCGGGATTCCGTAGGATGTTGCAAGTGGAATAATAGCACTATAAGAGTGCAGTGCGGAAATAAACCAAATAAGGTGAAGGGGGGATAAACTGGGTAGCTATGTTAACTCCTATAACAAGGTGAATCCTCTCTTTAAAGGCATCCACTATTCAGCTTGGACAGCCCTTCAAAAATAAAGGAATCAGCCATTAACACTTGAACAGGAGACAGAGGCCAAAATGTTGTTACAGCTTTATACTTGTGCGATGAATGTTTGCATGTACATTAGCATAATTTTTCCCCCTAATAGTGTTTAAAGAGATATCCAGCACCTCCTTATGCAGTGGTTTTACCAGGCTGTCAGATGTCACTAGGGTAACAGGTCTGACTTAGGGGCCAAACAGCCAGGGATTGGCCACTGAGGGGTCTCCCCAAAGCTTCCCTACCCCACCAACTGGCTGTCTGCGCCCACTCTCTCTGAGGGCCTGCATTCACTTTCCCAGGCTTCTCTGCAAATATGGCAAGGGAATTTTATATTCCACCAGCTTTAAATAAACTCTTGTCTAACTGAGCAAGCATATAGTTCAGCTGGTCTGTCTTCCTCATCACGGCCAGATGCTGTCTGTTTTTGTTTAATTTATAGCAATTGGCCTAAGTGCCATTGGTTAGTCGGAACTAAAGTAGACTCATTGGATCAACTGTTGAATGGTGACTCTACACTTAAGTAAAATTCTTTGATTCAGTGGGTCTGCTATTGTTGTGTGCCTTCAATTCATTTCTTACTTACTGCAACCCTAAAGTGACCCTATTAAAGAGTTTTCTAGGGCTGAGAGAGTGTGATGCACCCAAGGTCACCCAGTGGGTTTCCATGGCCAAGCAGGGAATTGAACCCTGGTCTTCAGGTTCATAGTCCAGTGCTCAAACCACTGCACTATGCTGCTTTGAATCCACTGTAGTTGGGGCTTAAAAAAAACAATTCAGATTATTTGCATTTCTTCATCTAAATAAGTACATGCTTTATGCAATTCTGTATCTTCTTTTGATCTCTTTTTTTGGTGTCAAATTGCTCTCTCTTTTTTGGATAATGCATACATTGCATAGGAATAACAGGAGTATTAAGCTGCCACTTTATTGCTTGCCCTGGGATTCAAAAAGAAGGAAATAAAGCTGTGTTACAGAGCTAGTGGCCAGTAACAAGTGCTGATCCTCCTTTCCCTGTCTTATCTCTGGCTGCCAAGTTCCTGGAGTTTTGCTATTATGGGCTTTTATGGGCAAATCTCTTGTATTCTTTTGATGAGCAGGGACTACCATATCACCTGTATCCCTTGGACTCCCCTGTACTGTCTGTGTTTAGCTGCAGGTTCCCAGTTTCTAGAGGAGAAAGGGATCTTCCCAGTAAAAAGACCTCATTAGAACTAGTTATAATCCCAAGTGTTTGAGGCAAGTTCATCTTAAGTTTTCAAGACTCATAAGCTTCACAAAAGACCTGCTCCTGTAGGAGAAGAAATCATTTAATTTTTTTAGATCAACATAGCTGCCTGTATTTTTGGAATCTCTGAGGGAGTGCTGCTATAGAGACTGTGTGATAGTGAAGATCTATGCTTCAGAGTTTAGCACTGCATGATCATCAAGAGGACAGGACTGGGTAATTCCTCCTGTCACTTGCAGTCGGTCCAGTGCAGCATTTCTCTTTTCATGAAGCCCCCTTTGGTGCTACTCCTACTACTGTTGTAATAGGCATTGCCCCCACCTTCTCCTCCTCCTCTTCTTTCTGTCCATCTTGGTACTTATTCTTGGAATACCACAATTATCACACTCTCCTCTTCCCCCTGCCCCAAATTTGGCTCACCCTATCAGTCACCGTTGCAGCATCTGAATGTTCCCAGAGGTTGCAAAGCAGCACTACTAAGGAAGGAGGTGGTGGGCAGAGATGTCAAAAATGGAAATATTATCCCTTGACTAAGGGAAAACTTCCTCCATTGATTTCTTTTAATCTGGAGAGGGAAGTCTTTGCCATCAGGGAGGTAGCTAGACCAGATCTTGCACCCAGTCCCCTAAGCCATGGGTGGGAATCATAGAGCCCACCGAATATTGGACTGTGCCTCCCAGCATCCCTTACCATGCTGGCCAAGGATCCTGGGATTTGAAGTTTGACAACATCTGGAGGATTGCACAGTTCCCACCTTGGTCATAAGCCACCAGTTGTTCTCTCCAGCCCAAATTATGTGGTCAGATATATGGAGCAGAGTTAGGGTTGCCATAGTGAAAACTGGAGAGGGCTTCTGTACCCTTAATGGTTGTGTAGAAGAGGGGACTTCAGCAGGTATTTCTTGTCATACAGCCAGCTCATAAGCAACAGCTGCTGACATTTTCTCTTCTACACAATCATTAAAGGTACAGGAGCCCTTTCCAGTTTTCACTATGGCAGCCCTACCAGAGTGTTGTCTGTTATACATGCAATGATATTTACATTTATATTTACATATATTAACATATAAGTAAGAGAGGACCCTTACAGTGGTGGACAACTGTCAGATTGGCAGGTCCCATTTATCCCACCCCCCAAGAAATTTGGAGAGTCACATTCCCTGAAAAAAAATCAATTCATTTATCCCTGGACACTCTCTAGAGGCATGGGAGACATTTTGACATGTTTTGGGGGCCCAAGGACTATTTTAGGACAAGGAGAAACCTTTATATAACAGGAAGTGGCCTGGAAACCACCTTCGTTAGAAAAAAAGAGCTTTGCTGGATCTGAAACTATCCATGAGGGGCCTGAAAGAAATAGCAAAATTGCCTCTGGGATCTAAGAGGGCAAAATAATAGGACATGTTCCTGAGCAGTACTTCCATAACAGATAATTTGGTAGCAGAGGCACAAACAACATGGAAAGATTAGGGAGCAGTTGCAACACCACAAATGAAGAAAAGTAGGTCAACATATTTCAGCAAATCTTCACCTCAGAACAAACAATATGCACATGTGAAAGGACCAAGCTAAGTGAGCCTTGAGTAAGTAAGCAAAGTCCTTTGGAACTTTCTACAGCCCACTTGAAGGCTTTTTCCAAGATGCATCAGGAATGATTTTTTTTCTTTTACCAGCCTCCACTTTTCTTATGATTTCCCTTTTGGCACCAAACATACCAATTTAAGCTTTTTAACGTGCTGTGTGTCTGTGTGTGCGTGTGTGTGCTAGTGACTCAGGCTCATCTGCTCTCCCCTTTTTTCTTTCTATTTTGTTGCTTATGTGTGCTCAGTATGGGTTTCTGGAAGCAGCTGCTGTTTACCTTGTCTGTTCTAGGCAGGCACATGTGGCTATAGTAGGATTGGTTAGAATAAATCCCACTCTTTCCCTGCTCAGGCTTAAATTCATTGTTTGCTGCAGATTCCCTGTTGTAACTTCTGTTTCTCTGGCCCTCTTTCACTATCCTCTCAATGCCCATGCTGCTAAAAACCTGTCCAGTCAGAGGGAAAGGGGGAATGGGTGGGCTTTGCAGAAAAGAATTTCTTTGCCAGAACCGTTGTTAACTGAGATACGTCTGTACAGTACAGTATTATCTTTGCCAAGAGGCAATACGCATGTGTCCACGTGGTCCAATTTCACAGAAATTATACCCCAGAATTTTACTTCTTTTTTGTAAACACAATAATTTTATTAACTTAATAAGGTGGCATTACAAAACAAACAAAAAAATAACACACAACACTTGTAAGACAAAAACAAAATGCATGGCAATCCTTGTAAAAAGCAAGACATGAAATCTGTTTGCTAAGAATCATGCACATGAACTGGAGTGTTTGTGGCCATAGCCCTTAAACACTTTAAACCAGCTTGTGCTGTAAACAAGTCTTCATAACACGGAACACATAAGCCTGGCAAAACACTATGCTGTGTACCACGCCAGTATTCAAGAATTATATAGCAAAAAATATCACCATTAACAAACAAGAAATATAAATAAGCTTGGTAGCATTTCTTTCAAATGACACTTTATAACTTCACAGATGTTTGTTTGTCTAAATGTGTTGACCAGAATTTGTCAATGTGCAGTTGGATGAAAACAGTGAGAAGAAATTAAAGTACTTTGAAATGACAGTTCAGTTAACTAAAATGATGTAGGAACACGAGGACCCGCTTCTTGTGACTTCAACAGTTTTGGTTATTTAGCCTTTTATGCAAGGCTGAAAGGAGGGAAATCAAAGCAATTTGCCTGGCTTTAAAATATATTTGCACTAATGTAATAACCCAATGACTATTCTTAAGTTATTACTGTTATTTTGCATTTTGGTTGTCCTTAGCCAGTCTAAATGTACTCCTAAGTTAAGTCTTCAGTTGAGGCTAATGGACCTTTCATTGATCAGTCAGACAGAAAATACATTTAAGACTGGTATAGAATGAATATTGACATTTATTTAATGTCCACTCAGAAACCTCTACTGGACAGTTTGTTCTGAATAATGAAGCTCTGGTGAGTGTCAAAATGTAATTTAATGTAGGTACATTTCAATGCTGGCAGCTGATCTTTCTTTTGCAACTTCCTCCATAACAATGAAGGGAAAACCTGTGCACAAAACAGAGCCTCATGATGTCACTGCCTCACTGACATGGAGGCCACCAGACACTCCTGTCAATGCATCTTATCCTGCACTGTTCTCTACACCAGGACAAAATTCTGTTTTAAATCCCCCCTTTTACAAAGAAGTGCCAGCATCATCCTGCTGATATATTTTGAACAATGCACCTGTTTTCTTAGCATTAAAAAAAGTGTATCTTTATCTCCTAGGAGTTGTTTTTTAATTTGCTTCCTTCCTTCTAAAACCTTTCCCACTAGGTACTTGTAACGCTGTCAAAAAAACCTGCTGTGATACACATTTTTAAAAATCATACCAACACTAAACAATTCATTTTGTAATCCTCAGAAATCTTTTACCCATAGGATATCCTTTCACATCACTCTACAAACTGCTCTGATGCAGACTTTCCTGCATGCTTTGAACATTCACCTGGAATATTTAGTGATGGTTAATCATCTAAGAATAACCCGTTACAGTTCCCATAAAAATCTATGTAACTTGCTACCCGTAGGGCATATATTGGTACTACAGCTGTAGCAGCTTCAGCCCTATCATTTAATAATGTTACAGCTTAATGCACTGGAAAATAACCTGTTAACATGTAGTAACTAATATACATTCATTCAATAAACAATGATATAACCGAAAAACTCCTTGTACCAGGGATTTCAAATTCTAAATATCATGAAGAGGTGAGAAGCTGACTTGCACTTTGCTATGCATGAAATTCCGTAAAGTTTGAACACGGCACAGCAGCTGAGCATGTAGATGCCAGAACATCAGCAAAGAGAAACACTGAACTCCGGGTAGATTGCCACTCCCAGATTCCTTCTTTTTCCAGTGCTCTTCACAGTTCAATGTGGTTGGTAAACAGTAAATTCCAGTTCTCTCCTTTCCAGTTCTCTCCATTCACCAGAAACTTTCTGAAATATTATCTGAGAAATCATATTACAGGAGACTTCCTTGGCAACAGGAAACAGGCAGCAGAAATGCCTAGGAAACATTCCACCTCTAATATCTCATGGAAAATGTAAAAATCAGATCTTTCCAAATATTTTTTTTTTCTTGCTCAACTTCCTTTCCTTTTGTCCACTCTCATGTTCCTGGACAGAAGAGCTTTGAAATTAGGTTAAGGATCCTCTGCCGGAGATTCCATTTGTCTCCAATCCTACGCAGTTGCAGCGCGCATTCTGCCACCGCCTCAGATTCTGTAAATAAATAAATAAATAAAATATGAGCATACAATTGATCATTACACCAACAAACTACAGCTATATAGTTGTTTTACCTATTTCATTTATTGAATTAATTTATATTCTCCCTTTCTTCTAGGATAGAACCCATGGCTGCTTACAACAAATTAAAACAAAATAAAGCTAAAACCAGGCCAGCATAGTATAGTGGTTGGACTATGATGCCAGAGACCAGGGTTCAAATCCCTGGTCAACTATGGAAACCCACTGGGTGACGCTGGGCATGTCATACTCTTTCAGCACCAGAGGAAGGCAAAGGGAAACCCTCTCTGAACAAATCTTGCCAAGAAAATCCCATGATAGGTTTGCCTTAGGGTTGTTAGGGTCACTCGAAGTCGGAAGCAACTTGAAGGCACACAACAACAAATAGATAAGATATCGGCTGTGATTCTAGTACTTACAGTTGGCCCTCCACATTTGCTAGAGTTAGGGGTGCAAGACCTTCGCAAAAGTGAAAAAAATCACAAATACACAAAAAATCACAAATGCGTGTGTATGTCTGTGGGAAGGGGACTGAGGCAGGGTGGGGAGAATGGACACCCAGGGTCCAAACCAGGTCAGGGGAAGGAGATGGAAGGAGAGGGGTTGTCATGGTAGCCCTATACTGCCTCTGTCACCCATCGGCGTCCTTTGGTGTGTTGGGGGGTTAGCGATGCTGAGAAATCAGATTGCAAGCTGTCCTTAGCTGGCCAGGCAGCTGTCTGTGGAGGAGGAAGAGGACCAGAGGCAGATTTTTAAAGGGCTGCACAGCTTGATTGGAGCTGCCAAGAGGGAAAGTCCCTCCAGAAATGAAGCCCCTGAGGTGGGGGGCGGGGGAAGAGCTGGAGAAACTCACAATCAAATCTGTGAAAGTGAAACCCGCAAATGTGGGTCCTGACATGACCTGCTAATTCTGATTTACTGGGCATCAGCCAGTGTAAGTGTTCTCCTCTCACCTGGGATGCAGCAGACTGATGTTTCCACCCCATTCCTGTCCAGTCTCAGAGTAACTGGAAAAGTTTGTTTAAGCAAAGTGCAGGTACAAAATTCAGATCTGCTAAAAATTCAGGGCTTGGAAAACTTATTTTCTGGAGGATACCTTGCAGACTCCTCTAAGTTCTAGTAGCCATGAGATTCTGGGGGGATAGTCTAAAAAGTAATTTTTCCATGCTCTGTCGAAAATGACAACACAAATAACAAAAGCAAAATTTTCTCATACGCATTTTGCTGTCACTACAGGAGACATTTGGTCACCTGATGGCAAATGGTTGGAGCGTCACCCCACCCATTTCCTTCACTTTGGTCTTGAATTCATTTTTCCTTTCAAAGAACATGGCAAGGCAGGAATTGGAAGCAGGAAGGAAGCAGTACTCTTTACCCTCCAGTCCCCAGCTTCATCAGTGTCCAACATGTTGAGGGAATAAGTTCAAACAAAACACAGCTCAACAGTGTAAGTCCTACATCAAGTTAACAACAGCTGTGTCTTGCAGAGAATGTTTATGTGAGAGACTGTGGCTCAGTGGCAGACTGCCTGCTTCTCATGCAAAAGGTCCCAGGTTCAATTCTCAGAATTTCCAGTAAAGAGATGTGGTGAAGGGGAGACAGCCATAGCAAACAATCCTGGGCAAGATGGACAAATTGTCTGACTCTATTTGTAACATCATCCTATGTTCCTACATGTTGGCTCTGCCAAGATAGGCTTCTGAATTTTTCTGCTAAGATGGATGTCTGAATTTTTCTGCTACGATAAGTGTCTGAATTTTTCTGCTACGATAAGTGTCTGAATTCTTCTGCGTTTGCTTCACTGAATCTTATAGTGACTTTTTTTGGACTGCAGCTCCCAGAATCCTACAGCCACCTAACAAGCTGGGGGATTCTGGAAGCTTTTGTACAAAAAAGTCCCTTTCCCAAAGTTTGAAAGAGTTCTTCAAAAGCTTCTGCTTCCATTGATGTGAAGGACAAAGGAGCTTTAGCCAGAGTTAAGGAATTCCCCTGCCCTGCCCCCCCCCCGCCCCCAAAGCAGCAATTATCAATCAGGGCAACTTTGGGTTGCAAAGGCAGACACAATCCAGCCCACCAAGAAGTAAATCCAAGGGATCAATCACCTTCTCCCCACCCCCAACACCTAGTGGGGTTTAAGGTTCTGCCTCCTGGGATGAAATTTGTCTCTGGTCATTGTGACAACTTAGCACAATGCCGAATAAGGCCTGATCTTCAACTGGCAGGTCCTGAATGTCAACAAGAGGGTCACCTTGGCCTTGACCTAAACTGGGTTTCTATCTACAGTACTCTGGCCACATTTGGAGAAAGTAAGAAAAGAAAGAAAAGGGGAGAAAGAAATGGTGGAGGAAGGAAGGGATGGGAAAGAGAAATAAAAGAGCCAGATTTAATTTAGAGGGTTAAAGGCGTGTATCCTTGTTGTTGTGTGCTTTCAAGTCATTTCTGACACAGGGCGACACCATCCTGGGCGTTCTTGGCATGACGTTTTGCCTTTCTTTTGGGCTGAGAGAGTGTGAGTTGCCCAGGGTCGCGCGCCCAGTGGGGTTCCATGACTGACCGGGGTTCAGATCGTGGTCCCCCGGGTCCAACACTCAAACCGCCGTTCCCGAGGCGCGGCGAGGCCTGGGGCGGCCGGATCGCCGAGGTCAGCCCCGGGGATCTTCGCCTGAAACGCCCCGTCCGGGAGCCCCCTTCCCACCGCCCCTCTCCCGTGAGCCGTCCTCTCGGCCTGTTAACAAGGCTCCCCCTCCAAGCCGGAAAAGAGAAGGAACCGACTGGGGTTTCGTTCTTGTCCCCCCGGCTCTGGGCCCGGGAAGGCACCAACCCATCCCTCGCGGAGGGTGAGGGGTTACCGGGTGGCCTGGCGGAGGGGAAACCGAGCGGGGGCCGCGGTGGAAAGAACAGCCGCTTCCGCACGAGACTGTTGTAGCGGTATGATTCCACTTTCAACTTTCAATCCCGGCCGGCCCCTGCCGAAACTGCAAACCCCAGGGTTCCATCGGATGTTGAAAGCGGCATCACACCGCTACGACAGTCCGGTGCGGCAATGGCCAGCGGCGCGCCTTCGCCGGGTCCTACCTGGGTCCGAGGCGGGGAGGGCGGCGTTCTGCGGGGCGGCCTTGCGCGGCGTTTTGCTCGGCATCATTTCGGGGAGGCGAGCGCCCTGGTCGCCGCCGTCCTCGCTGCCGAGGGCTCGGCAGAGCCGCGGCGCCAGGCGGCGAGGCGGAGGCTTGGCTTCGGTTCCGGCTGCCGCGCTTCGCCCGCCCGCCCGCGCTGCTTCCCGCCAGTGGCAGCCCCTCCGCCCGAGCGCCGAGGCAAGGCAAGCGCCGGGGGTTTCCCAGTGACGTCTCCGCGGAATCCCCGCCCCCTTGTTTAGGCAGGCGGCCAATCAGGCGCCGGGCCGTCCCGGCAAGTGGGGACAAGTCCCCCGCCGGGGGAGGGGGAGTTGCGGGGAGCCCGCGCCGAGGGGGCCGGGCCGGGAGCAGAGACGCCCCTCGGAGGCCGCCAGCGCGTTTCCTTTTCTCGGAAGCGCCTCCGCAGTTTTGATTTCGCTTCGCGCGCAGGACGCGCGGCTGTGGGGCTCGGGGAAGCCGACGTTGCCGAGGGGAGGGCGGCGGGCGGCGGGCCCCCGAGAAAACGCCAAGGCGGTGCCTGCGGGGCGGCTGAGGGCTCTGCCCCCCCTCGCCGCCTTGCTTACCCCGCGGCTTTGGCCCACGGGAACCTGTCACGTTTCTTCGATGGAAAAGGAAACGAGGCACAACTGTCTTTCTTTCTGGGGAAAAAAGTCATTCTTGGGTCATCCCTGCCCTACACTCACAGCGCTGTTATTGCGCTCCCAACATCCCGTGGAACCGTGGCGTTCGCGGTTTGCCTTGGCCCCTCCCTAAACTGCAAACCCCAGGATTCCATAGGATGCTGAAAGTGGAACAACAGCGCTAGAGCTGCCTAGTGCGGAAATGGCCGTAATCAACACAACAGCTCATGAGGAAGTAAAGGGCAACATTCCGTTCTCACCAAATGCCTCTCCCGCCGCCAGAACCCAACAAAGAAGTTCGCCAGGATCAGCAAAGCTCCCACTAGAATGATGTCACAATTCATGTATTATATATTTCCAAGGGGATGGGTCGCCAGCGGGAAGAACATATTCTTGTCCAGTCTTTTTATCAGCGTGTTATTTACATATGTCGTTCATTTAGGGATTGAATTCCCATAAAAAGAAATTCAGTTATGGCCACATTCAGTCAAGACTGATGCACAATTGCAGGTGGAGGTAAATGGAAATGCCAATATATACTGGAGCATCCTGGACGCGTCTCATCATCACAGAGACTGGGCAGTGGATGACATTTCTTTGCTGGCATTTGTCAAACAGAAGCAGGAGGGAGCAGATGTGGACTTTGATGTCATTGCTGAAAGAACAAGCGGAAAGCAAAGAGAAATTCGTTATTGTTGCGTAAGGTCGGCCATTTCCACACTAGGCTGTTATAGTGCTATTATTCCACTTGCAACATCTTATGGAATCCTGGGGTTTGCGGTTTCGGGAGGGGCCAGCCGGCAAGTGGAATGATAGTGCTATAACAGTCTAGTGCAGAAATGGCCGCAGACTTATGGGAGTAATACGGAAGGGGATGCCAGTTGAAGTTAGGCAAGCTGGCCTGTGTCATCATCGTAACTACGATGTCGGAGCTCTGTTACTGTAGTTATGACTGATGATGTCCCCCCTAGAGACCTACTTTCACAGCCTGGGCTTGTCTTCACTGAAGTGTTTCTGAGGTGATGGAGATCAGGGTGCTGGGAAATTATGCCTTCTGGAGCATCTTGCCACAACTGCTTGTCCCAAGGGACCCTGCAACTGGGAGCACACTGCAGATGCCCAGCAGAGTTCCATAACCATGGTACTACATAGAGGATTCTGGCCAAAATGCCCCAAACCCCCATTACTGGTAAGCAGGTCTGTTCCCTTATCAATCGAAGCAGCTGCCTGATGTTCTACCCCTTTCTCCAGTGACCTCTGGTGTGACAGGCAGAAAAAGAGACCTCTGTTGCAAATTCCCCTCACAGTGGAGATTGGTTGTGTGAGGCGGTTGGCATTGTCAGGCAACCACTTCTCCACTGACAAGAGAATGGAACTCCACTGATCCCAGAGGCTGCTTACTGATAAGTGGGGTTTGGTGGATTTTCATGATCCCTACCTATCCCCTAAACTGGGGACTACTAAACTACTAGCTACATAAGAATTGTGGATATGTAGAAGACCTTTCACCACCCAAATCCAGCAATGCCTGGTCAAATGACGGGGAAAAAAAAAGATTTTGAAAACATTAGAAATAAATAAGCAGTTTGATTCAGGTCTGATAACTGGTTGCAGAATTGCAGCTTAGGCGCTCTTCTAGGTAATCACTTTCAGTAGCAGTGACCATGTGTGTGACACAGAAACGTCTTTTTTGCCACTTTAGATCATTTCACATGCTTGCCTTGATGTGACAAAGCACGTAGTGCTGATCTGATCAAGTATTGGGCCTGAACATACACTTCTTGCTAGGTAACAAATGCCACAGATCATGCTGTCAGATGCCCATATACTTGAATGCTGAAGTTCTTCCTTTCCTTTCTCTGCTTGCAGAGACTAGCTGTAGAAGTGAAAGAATATCCAGAAAACATTTTACATTTGGTGTCACACGACATGTTATGCAATGTGGGCACGTGGCTTAGCACACAGGATTTCTATTCATATGTTTGTGGCTGTTTCCTTCAACAAGTTTTATCTGATACAAGCTTTTATGGGCTGCGGTGGAATTGTGTCAAATAAAACATGTTAGTGTTCAAAGTGCTATAGGACTGTTTGCCATGTTTGCCACAGAAGAACTGACAGAACTACTTGCCTGGAAGTAACAGAAGTCTGGATTTGGGATGTTTCAGTAGCTACTATTGCATATAGGCAGGAATGAGTATACTTGAGGTTTGCCAGATTGGAGCTGGTAGACTGGATCATATTAAGTTGCTCCTCTGATCATTTTACCTTTGGTTGCTAATTCATTTATTGGCTTGGTTCAAGCTACCAATGTTTTTGCTCCTCCTCCTTTTCTTCTTCCTTTCATACCTCATCTCCCTACAAGGGGAAAACTCAAGACAGGAGTTTTGTCCTTTTAAACTGCATAAGTCATTCATTCATTCGTTGCCTCCTTGTGGTGATACATAGAGACCCAGCATGGTGCAGTGATTTGAGCATTGCATTATGACCCTGGAGACGAGGGTTTGATTTCTTGCTCAGCCATGGAAACCCACTAGGTGACCTGGGGCACATGATACATTCTCAACCCCTGAAAACCCTATGATAGGTTTGCCTTAGGGTGCCATAAGTCAGAAACAACGTGAAAGCACACAGCAACAAGTGATACATGTTGGCATATGTCTCTCTTGTTTTGGTAGTTGTGAAATGTCATGTACTAGATAACCCACACTCCACAAAATTCACTCTGCTCTGTTTGTACATACATATGAGCAACATGGCACACTTCCACCAAAGTTGCTGAAACTAAAGCATACATGGTGCTTACATCTTTTTATGTGTAACCATTCTAAAATTTAGGTATGCAGAGCTATGATTAGCGAAGGCCATAAATTCATGCATCACACCATTTCCCAGACAATTCCGAGACCCATGCCTGTTTCCCACTTCTCTCCATCTTTGACTGGTTTGAGCCAGGCATATATTTCCTGCTCCCTATCTCACAGATACCAGGTTCTCAAAGCAGAGAAACTCCTCAAGCTACACTTTCATTTTTGTTGGTATCTGTTCTTTCCCCACTTATACCAGATACATTGCAGCAATAGGCAATAAAGCAATTAGCACTTGATACTTTGGAACAAATCCAGGCAAGCCCCAGCACAGATACATTATTGCAACCATCAATTAACACTAGATACTTGTAGCAATGACAGCCAAGCTTACTACAGATCTGCAGCATCTACTTTTACAATGGCTAAAATACATATGAATCAATGGGAAAAGTTATGGACAAAGATCTTAAAAATGTACTATGCTATGATCTTAAAGAAAACTACTATTAAATGATGTACCGTTGGTATCTTATACCAGAGAAACTAGCAAAGATGTATAAGGAGACAAAAGACAAATGTTGGAAGTGGCAGGATCATGTTGGGACTTTGTATCACATGTGGTGGACATGCAGTAAAGCCAAATATGGAGCAAAAGATTTTGAAGTCTCAGATACCTAAAAAGTCTGAATTACAGTTGCTAGGAATCTGGGAAATGGGTATAATTGTAGATAAGAAACAGCATAAATTGTTGCAACATACGTTATTAGTGGCAAGATTAGTGGCAAGATATGCAAAATATTGGGAAAAAATGGATTTACCGACAGTAGACGAGTGGTTAAATTGAATGACGGGAAAACTACAAATAACGAAAAAAGAAGGCAGTTATTGCATTACTGTACCATACAGTCTGTTCCATGATATGATTGGCAACGAATGTTATTTACTGTATTTGCTGGCATATTAGACACACTGGTGTATAAGACGCACTCCATTTTCAGACCTTATTTTTTAAGAGAAAAAAATTAGTACCTGGCTGAGGCAAAATAAGAGGGGGAGTGAAAAGAGGTTTGGTACAAGGAATCCTCCTTTCCTTGTTTTCCTTTTGAGGATTCCTCTTGGGCAAATCCCATTCTCTCAGCCTCAGAGGCAAGCCATGACACCCCCACCCTCAAATAAATCTTGCTGGGAAAACTCCTCCATAAAATGGAGCTGAGTTGCGGGCACTTGAGAAAAGCAACTGGGAAGGCGAAATGAAGACAGGAGCCACTGAGCCCTGGGCAGAAAAGGGGTAGGGAGGCAACAAAAAGAGGGGGCTCAAAGCATCTGGAGGCTGTTCCTTTTCTTTCTAGACCCCCTTTTCTTGATTCATATTCTTCCTCCGCCCCCCTAGCAAGGTGGTGGAGGCTGGGGTAGAAAAAACGAACAAGCAGCTCCTCCGAAGGAAACCAAACCTCCCATTCAGTCTGGGAGGGAAGAAAGCGCACCTCCATCCCCCTCCTTTTCCCTCACCCCAGGAACAGAAACCGACAGGGTTTTTCAGGCTGTGCTGAGCAGAAACCAGCCAACTGGGGGGGGGGCTGGGAAAATACTTTGTACCACAGTGTAGGCAATTCCTTACTCCCCCCCCCATCACACAGGAGTTGGCTCCAGGAAAAAAGACCTGGCTGGGAGGGGTGAATGGGAGGAAGGAGGGAGTGGCTTCAGCAAGGTGGGTTCTTCCTCTCTTAAAGGGGCTGCCAATGTTTTCCCAGTTTCTTTTTTTCTTAAACCCAGAGAGCTTTATTTCCCACAAATCAATAGTCTATAGAATGATTAAACACAAGAGGTAAGACTGTGCAAAGTACAAGCCTCACTCTAACTCAATTGTTTGCAGTAGTTTCCTTTCTTTTTTTTATGAATCATTTTATTCAAATTTCACAAATAAAACAATCAAATGTTATTGTTATTTCACATGGATTATTGCTTGATTCTTCCAAACTGATCTAGATTTCATTTTCAATGTCTCTTAACATGCTTATATTGTTATACTACATTTTACAGCTGTTTTTACATGTTGGTTCTTGCATTTCATTCTCCATATTCCAGCTTCATGATATCCACCATAGTCATCTCAACAGTCAATTTTTAATACATAATATCATGAATTACAGATTTCTATCAAACAATACCCAGCAATTACCTACAATTTGCCATTCTTTCTGAATTTCATCATCTGATTTCCCTTTTAATCTTTGAGAGAACATATCAGCGTTTTTGTTTTCAATAAAAGTTCCCCACCATTGCTCTGTTGTAGGTATTTGCTGCGTTTTCCATAACTTTGCATATTCAATATGTGCAGTTGTTATCATATATAATAATATTCTCCAATATTTCTTTATATTGGTACCTTCTAATAAATCTGTCATATTTAACAAGTACATTTCTGGTGTCATAGCAAACTGTAATTTCATTATTACACAAATTTTGTTATGTATTTCAGTCCAGTATTTCTTAGCCTTTGGACATGTCCACCACATATGATATATCGTACCAACCTCTTTCTGACATTTCCAGCAGAGTCCAGTACCTGTATTATAGATCTTTTTTAATTTATCTGGTGTCAGGTACCATCTATGAAACATCTTATAATAATTCTCTTTCAAATTCTGGGCTACCGTGAATTTATTTGTCTTTTTTCTACTCTGTTCCCAAGAATCAAGTTGAATTGTATGTCCGATATTTTGTGCCCATGAAATCATTACTGCCTTAACTGTTTCTTCATGCCTCTCCTGCTGTAATATTTCCTGGCTAATATAAGCTAGTAAATGAGGTGGATTTTCAAACAGCCATTTAATTACACCAGTTTTTTCTTTTATTTCTATTCCATAAATCTTTAAATCCATCTGAAACCTTTCAGTTAACTGTCTGTAAGGAAACCAATTTATAAATGTTCCTTCTTGTTCTAATTTCTCTCTTGTTTTAATCTGTAGATTATTAGGAGTAGAAGTCTCTATTATGTCGTCATATCACAGCCATTTCTCTGATTCAGTCCATCTACCAAAAAAGGCTTCTTGCGGGGAGACCCAAGTGGGCAGCTGCCTTATGTTTCTAGACTTATAATTGTCCCAAACTTTCAAAAGCGATTTCCTGATATAGTGATGTGTGAAGTCTTTGTCTATTTTTGCTTTATCATAAAACATATAAGCATGCCACCCCATCCTCAGGTCTGTGCCCTCCAATGTCAGCATTCTCATATCTTATAGATCTACCCAATCTTTTAACCATGTAAGGGCCGCTGACTTGTAATATATCTGAAAGTCAGGTAATCCCATGCTGCCTCTGGTTTTCTGATCTGTCAAAATACTCCATTTAATTCTAGTTTTTTTCTCTTGCATATAAATTTGGTTAATTCTCTCCCCCATTGTACAAAAGGTTTCAATTGTTTGCAGTAGTTTTCAAAGTACCATATTTACTGATGTATAAGACACATCCCATTTTCAGAAGGGATTTTTTAAGGGAAAAAGTGTGTCTTATATGCCAGCAAATACGGTAATTGGCATGAAATGCTGGCAAAGAGAACTGGCTGAATACGTGTAAAAGTAGGTCAAGAGAGGCCTGAAGGCATAGGTTCACTGAAGATTAGTCAGAGAAGATGATCCTCTCAATGGCCCAAACCTAGAAAACAACAGCAACTGAAACTTCAAGACAAAGTGACAGCGACCTATAGCCTCCTTGCTGCTGAAACTTTCCCTTTTGTTTTCTCACCTACCCAGACATTAAGAAGCTATCACAATTCCCATCAATGCTTTGTCATCTAATGCTAAGACTGTTAGCCAGCTCTGGACCCCTTTTGTTTGCTCTGCCAGAGAGCCATTAATACTTTCCTCTTCAGGGCAGAAAAAGGATATTTAAACCCTGGCTCCAAGCCAGACATTTCGTAGTACACTGGTCATAGTCTATCACTCTACTTCTCAGATTCCCATTCTTGTGCTAACCGCAGACCTCTGGTCTGAGCCATATCACTTTGTCTCTTCTCTTTGGGATAAGTAAATATCACCCGCTTCATCCCAACTCCTCACTATCCAATTTTTCCTTTGTTTCCTCCAGCTAGCCTTGTATGGTTGTAAGACTGCTTGAATCTTGTGTGTGTTTGTGATTTTCTCCCAATAAAACATTCTTTTAACTTCCAACTGGTATCTCTGCATCAGTACACAGGTGAAAAGATCCTGGAAATTACTCCCTTCTCACAGGCCTCTCTTTTGAGCTAATAATTTCCCACCTTTTCCATGGAACCATTGGCATTGTGGGTGAGTCACTCATTTTTTTCGGTAACAACTGGCTCTCCTTCGCCACCAATACTACCAGGAATCTGTTTCACTCCACTACTAAAACTCTTCTCTGCTGTAGAGTCAAGTCCCCTGTTATCAGATGGGAAGGTTGGCATTAGAAGCAGAAAGGATTCAGTTCTGTCTTCCAGAATCAGCAATGCCATCTTAAGAAACTTAACTCTATAGCCTCCAACTGTCCCAATTTGGCAGGGATGGTCTCGTTTAATATCTGGTTACACCACTTATTCAGCTGCTTTTAAAATGTCCAGGTTTCTCTCCTCCTCCTCCCCCTATTTCTCCCATTTGTCCTCAGCTTACTTCAATGGTTGCAAACTGACTTAGTACAAAAGTAGTTTGCACTCAATTAAGTTAGCAGAGTGGAGGGGGTACGGAGAAGAAGAAGGAGTGCTTTCCCTAGTAGCTCAAGCAAAAGCAAGCTGCTATAGCCTCTAATAGTTTGTGTGTCCTTCCTCAATCACTGTCCTTTTGCCATCTTGACCATACTCAGGCACTGCTTGGCCACACATATGTTACCAGGCTGTACACCCCTATACCTTGATATGGTTTAATTAGCAAAATTGGACTTAATTGACAAAATATATTAATTGCAGTAAATATAAAACATGCCCTGCTATGGCTGTATGGCCGAGTTGGATAAGAGGAAAAGACTGGCCAAACGCATGCACTGTGAATTAGTTCAAGAGAACAGTTACAGGCGTAGCCAGGTCATAGTCAGGAAATCACCAGAAACTCCACAGATAATAGGCTTGCTGTTAGTTTTAACAACTCTATCTTTTGGACAATAGCATCTCGGAGATTCCTACAAGACTGCTGATTGTCTTAACTCCTCTTCTTCTGACCACACAAACTTCTCATTTGTCCTAAAGCCTGTCTGACAAGCACTGAACCATCATTAGCCCTTTGTCAGATAACAGTAAGACCATTAGCCTGTTCCAGACCTCTTTGTCCACTCTGCAAACTCCACAATCTACTTGATCGTAGAGCTATTCACACCCTTGCTCTCCAGGCAGAAATGAACCCTTGTTTTGGCCAGTCAACTCACAATACACTGATTGCTCGTCACCACTCTGCCACTTCAATTCCCGATTGTGTGCTGTCCTTAGACACAAGTCTAAGCCACATTGCTGCTCCTTTGCTGGTCTTCTAGATTGGGAAATATCACCCACTACATCCTGAAATCCTGTTATCTGAAACTTTCCTCTCTTTTTCCTTCAGTTAATCTTGTGTGTTTGCCTGGCTATTTGGATCTTGTATGTGTGATTGATTTCCCTAATAAAACACAATTAAGCTTACTTTTGGATTTCTGGCTGGTTCTTCCCTGCAGAAGTACTGGTAAACATTGGAGTAAAAGATCTCGTTAGGTTGCCCCCCCAGGCACAGAGGTTCTTGCATTGTGGGTGGACTCCTGAGTCACCCATGTTTTGGGGTAACAGTGACCCAGTTATCATCTGTGAAATGTTGGAGGAGATGCATGGTGTAGCCGTTTGAACATTGGACTATGGAGAACAGTGTTCAAATCCCCACTTGGCTGTGGAAAGCCACTGGGTAACCTTAGGCAAGTCACACTCTCTCAGCCTCAGAATTATACTAAGGCAAACCCCCTCTGAACAGATCTTCCCAAGAAAACCCAGTGACAGGTTCACCTTGCACATAAAGAGGAGAAGGGGGAGGAGTTGTTTCATGTATGCATAAATAGCAATGAACACCATGCTGCAATAATTAAAATTCTTCTACCAAGTAATTTAGATTATGTGACAAGAAACCTGTGAGATGTATAAATGATACAGATTAAATATTTTTGTATTTATGTTATTATAATATTAATGTTATTTTGCATAAAGCTGTTAAAGTGGCTCTTTGACTTTTGAGAGGGTTTGGGGCACAGAACCCTTGCAAAAGTTAAAAAAAAACACCTTATGAATAACTTCCCCCTGCCCAAATAAAGGCTCCCTCCCTAATCCCTTTTCAGGGCTCCCCACCCATATTCACTTGCATTTCACCCAGGCATGCAGCCTTCCAGGAACCGGGCAATAGGCAAGCGAATGAGAGGGCGCAGCACCATGACCAAAGAAGATATGCGTGCAGGGCTGCCTCCTGCCATTCACATGTCTTTCGCCCAGGTCCGTGGAAGGAAGACATATGCACCTGGGCAAAAGGCAGGGGAATGAGAGGGGGAGAATGGGGGGGGCAAGTGGATGCTTTGTGAATAATCAAGTTTGCAAAGGTCAAACCCACGAATGTGGAGGGAGGACTGTATGTGCATTTAACTATTTGATATAAGGTAGTCTATTTTAATCCTTGATAAGGCAAACAAATAAAATGCTATACTGGTCATGAAGGTTTCATACCTTCAAGTGTCCCAATTTGGCAGGGACCATCTTAATTAATCCTCTGTTTTCTCACTTTTCCAACAGCTTTGAAAACATCTCAATTTTCCTCTCCTCCCCTCACTTTCTCCCTTCATTCTCAGATTACTTCAATTGCTGCAAAATGAGTTCAAAGTGGAAAAGTAGTTTGTACTCAATTCAGAGGAGGCAGAAGAGCAGAATCTTACCCTTCTTTGAGCTCAGGCAAAAGCAAGCTACTGCAGCCTTTCCTAACTTGTGTATTCTTCCTCATTAATACAGTTTGCCATCTTGACCACAAAGTGATGTTGCTTGACCACATGTGTCCTCATTTTCATCAGTGAAAAATTGGAGGGTATGAGATTTGTACAGTTAGCCCTCACATTTGTGGGTTTGACCTTCGTGGATTTGATTATTTGTGAGTTCCTCCAAGCTCTGCTTCCCTCACCTCAGGCACCTCTTTTCGAGGGGAATCATCCCTCTTGGCAGCTCCAATCATGCCGCGCAGCCCTTTCAAAATTCACCTCTGGTCCTCCTCCCCCTCCACCAGTCAATGGCCATTTCCGCACCAGCCTGTTATAGTGCGATGATTCCACTTTCAACATCCTCTGGAATCCTGGGGTTTGCAGTTCCGGGAGGGGCCGGGCGGCCCCTCCCGAAACTGCAAACCCCAGGATTCCACAGGATGTTGAAAATGGAATCATCGCACTATAACAGGCAGGCTAGTGCAGAAATGGCCAATGTCTGGTGAAGAAAGGAGGGCTCCCAGCCTGATTTCTCAGCATCACAAACCCTCTCCCAATGCCCCCCCACACCCATGGAAGGAGATGAGTGAGAGAGGACGTATGGGGCCACCACACCAACCCATCCCTTTCTCTGACTTGGTTTGGACTAGGTTTGGTGCCCTTTTCCCCCCACCATGTCTTGGTCCCCTTCTCACACACACACATACACATTTGATATTTGTGATCTGTTCACTTTTGCAGAAGTCCTGTTCCCCTAACTCTAGTGAATGTGGGGGGATGACTGTATCTCCAAGCATATTTTCCAGATGACTAGAAACTTGTCTTTGTAAAAGACAAAAAGGGAATGAAAGAAAAGAAAGCTGAGGGTGTCAGTAAGCAGAATTCATTGCCCAGTGTCAAGAAATTCTCTGAAATTCTGTGCTTTCCCATATATGTGGCATGTAATACAGCCATGCTGCACAGAGGCAGTCGCCTACCTCTGTTCCCCACACTTTGGACATATTCTCTACCCTTCTCACATTCTTGGAGAGCACTTGTATCTGTTAGTTGAAGGGGGAGATGTAAAAGAATGCCTTGGTGAAAGTGGGGTCACCCCATCCCCATGTGGCTGCGTGACTCAGGACCATCACTGACACGGGTTGAAATAAAATCAGAGGATTCATAAACAGGCTATTGTATTTCAGCCTTCTGTTAGTGGTACATAGAGCAGGTTACGTAACCTCTACTCTGCCCTTAGGCAACAAGGCAACCATATAAGGGAAGAAAAGTAGGAATCTATCTATCCTTGGGCACGATGCCAGGGGATTTCACAGCCCATGAGGCTACCACCTCCAGATTAAGCAATGGTCAGAGAAAGGATAACATTTGTTCTCTCTCACAATTGAAAAAAAAATGCAATAGTTCTGAAGAAAGATACCTATACATAATAATTTTCAAGCTAGTTTGCTTTGAAAATATTGGTTTAGAAATACTGTGTACGTGTTTTCCATTTCCAGTACTTGCTGTGCTAGGCATACCAAATTTAGCCTTTTTTAAAAATTGTCTTTCATCTGAAGGCAAATTAAAATCCTAAAAACAAATTAGTCCAAATCGAAAACATCTCTAGAACAGCGATTAGTTTTCCTGTGAGGCAACCTGTTGCCATCCAGGTATCCTTGGACTGCAGCTTCAGTCAGCCGTAGCTAGCAGAGTCAGTGGCAAGAGCTGATGGAGGTGAAGCCCAGCAACAATAGGAGGCCCAGGCCAGTTGCTCGTGAAGTAATGGAAAAAACATCTCAACCAATACCCACCAAAGTGGACTGTTATTAGTTCTGTTCTGTTTTGGTTATTTTGCCTGTAACATTGGCTGGAATTCACAATCACAATTAGGAACGTGGGGCCTAGAATTATGCATCTGTAACTCATTTGTATTCATGATCCCTATGTATTCATGGTCCTGGCAATAATGTAGGGAATACATAGAGATCGTAGAAGTCCCCCAGTCCTACTTTACTGGGCAGCTGCTGTTGCAAGTGACAGGTATCTCCTGTTGATTGTGAGGAGGAATTGTGACAGGGAACCTGCATCAAATTATCACACTGGAGTTCACTGGCAGGAAGAGGTGGAGACATCAGTCTGCTGTGTTCTGATCAACAAGAGTACAAATCTCCATTGCCCACAGTGGCTGCTGCCCAGTAAGGCAAGATTGCAGGGGAGGGATCAAACCAGGAGATGGATACTTAAGTAAGTAGCTGATCTAGAATTTTGACCAGTGTTTTCAGCTAGGCAACTCTCTCCCTCTCTCATCCTACTTGGTGTCATCCATTGCAGTTAAATGGTGAGAGCTTTAAGACAGTACAGATTAAAGAAAGTGCTTTTTCATACACTGCATAGTTAAATAGTGGAACTTGCGGCCCTAAGATGTAGTAATGTATTTGTACCAATTGTTCCATGTGTATTTTAACTATGAGCATTTCCACACGAGAGGGGAGGAGTGGTACACTGTGTGTCAAGAGTTTTATGCTCCAATTCAGAAACTATGCTGGCTGTACACCCCCTATTTACATTGCACTGCTGTGGAGAACAGCGGTTGCTGCATCCGCAACAGCAAGTCCCTGGCCACTCCCATTCCTCACCCCGCTCCACCATCACTGATTGGTCTGTTTTTTAAAGAAAAAAACCCCCACAATTTAAATGGCTGGGTCAAAAAGCAAACATCCCCAAAATCCAGGCTAAACCAAACATTGAGAGTCTAAAAAGGAAAAAAATCAATATGCAAAAAATCCACTGGAGAGAAAAAAAATGTATATAACAAGAAAGTGGGCAAAGCTATACAAAACAACTCTAAACTGGTCTTTCAAAGTAAGCTGTCAAATTAAGTTGTCAGTTAAAGCTGTTGAACTGTCAAAATAGGTTCCTTACTTTGGTAAAGTGAAAGGAAGTGTGCATTACCAGGGGAAATCTGCTGGCTTTGTTGAAATGTAATTGTAACCTATTTTATTGTCTCATGGCTTGTGGACCACAATAAAGGCTGACTGACTGACAGTAATTGTTGGACTACTGTCTATTTTACCAGTTTGGTTCATGGAGACTCTGATCCTGAGATACAGTACATCCACCACGGTCAGAAGGCTTGATGTCTAAAATCAGAAAAAGATAATGTTACTATTTTACGCAGGAAGCCAAAATCCTGCCCCATTGTCCACAGAAGTGGTTTTCCAGGCTGCGCTGCCATATTCCCAGAGCTACCAGCAAGATTAGATGTTTCCTGGTGTTCTCTCGGGAGATGAAGGGAATGGTCTGAAGTCCCATGTAAAAATTAAGTATACCCTGAGTCTTGAAGTCAGAACTTTTAAGAGGAAGGGCAGAGTACAAATGTATTTAGTAGATCTCTTATTTATCTAGATCAGCCTTTCTCAATATGGAGCACTCCAGATGCATTGCACTAAAACTCCCGTTAGCCACAGGAAGCACAGTGACCGTGGAAAATGGAATTTGTGTCCCAACAGCTAAGGAGCACCCTAGATGTGTGGCTTCTCTAGAGTTCTAGATTAGAGATGATGAAGAAAAGGTAGAGAATGGAAATCATTTGTTGTTGCAAAAAGAGAAAATGACATGAGAAAAACAAATCAACATAGAGTGCAAAGTTGAGTGTGTGTGTGTATGCATATGTGTATGCAAAGCAATTCTACACACAACAGTTTTGTCACTAGAAAGAGAAACAGCCTGAGAGACTTGTCACTAAATCAGGTTGTCTAATGAGGAAAAAATGTGATCATACCATAACATTTACACCTGCTTGTGTAGAAATACCCCAAAAGGGCCAATTCTCTCATCATGAGGTCACTGTCAGCTCACAGCCCTCAGCGACAGCAGGAAAGAGGAGGAGAAGAGTAAAGAAAGCAGACAATGACTCATTCTAGCCTAAATATATACATTTGCTATGCTGAGAGCAAAGCTGTTGAAATGGATGCAGAAGATTGCATGTTTGTAATTAGTATTTTCTTTTTTTGCTTTGCCTAGAAACCTTCCAAGTTTTGCTTAGAAGATATTTGCCTTTTCTCTAACTTCCAACTGTTTTTATTTTAAATAGTGAGCACTTTGGAACATAGGAGACAGAATGATACCAACATCCTACCAAGAAACAACTTAATTTGTTCATCCAGATCAGTATTGTTAGAACTTACAAAAACCACATTTTAAATCACAGTGCCTAGGATTCCTTAGCAAGCATGGCCTGTGGGGAATCGGGAAACTGTAAAAGTACCTTTTCCAGGGTCTGAATAATTGCCCTCTCTTACTGGCAGCAGCTTCCCAGCATCAGAAACAGATATTTCTTTTCCCATTATTTGCTACCTGATCCCTTAAACCCGGGTGGGAATAATGTGGCCCTCCCAGTGATATTAAATTGCAACTCCCAGTATTCCTCACCATTAGCTATACAGTTAAAGGCCATTGGAAGCTGAAGTCCAATGACACCTGGACATCTGGGAGGCCTTACATTACCTTATCAGGACTACATCCTAAAAGATAGGATAGAAATATATTAAACAGTGTCTGGCTTTCAGTCTGGGACTTTTAGCATGCAACACATGTGCTCATCCATCGTGCAACAGTCCTCATGGTAATGGTGGGGTAGTTTCAGTTATTTGTTTGTTTATTTATTTATCATATTTATATGCTGCCTCTTCTCCCAAAGTGGGACCCAAGGCATCTTTCAAAAAAGTTAAAAAACATTTAAAACAATTAAAGACATTAAAAAACATATAAAATTATTAAACTTACAATAAAAAAAACAGCTAAATAAATAAATGTTCCCCAGCTCACCCATTAAAAGCCTGCTTGTAAAGAAATGTCTTTGACTACCTATGAAAGGAAGGCAGGGAAGGGGCCAGCCTAGCCTCCTATGGAAGAGAATTCCACAGGGTGGGAGCAGCCGGTGAGAAGGTTCTCTCCCGTGTCCTCACCACGTGAGCTGGGACAGTAGTAGGACCGAGAGAAATTCTTCTCCAGCAGATATTAGGACTCTAGGAGGTTCATATAGGTAGATACAGTCTTCCAGACAGTCTGGAACTTAGCAGTATAGGGTTTTATAGGCCATGACCAGCACTTTGAATTGTTTCCAGAAATGAACATGTGGCCAGTGAAGCTGTTTTAACAAGGGAGTTATGTAACTAGCCCCAGTCAGCATTCTGGTTGCTGCATTTTGAACCTGCTGAAATTTCCAAACAGTTTCCAAAGACAGCCCCATGTGGAGTGAGTTACAGTAGTCCAACCAAGATATAATCAAGGTGTGTGTCACTGTAGCCAGATCTGACGTTTCAAGAAACAGGTGCAGTTGGTGCACAAGTTTTAATTGTGCAAATTTACTTCTTGCCACCAGGCTCAGAGCTGGGTCTGGGAGAAGACCAGGGCTTTGAGCCTGAGATTTCAGAGGGACTATAATCCCACCCAGCACAGGCAAAGTCCCTGTTCCCTGATCTGCCCCATCAACTGACCAGGAGCACCTTTGTCTTGTTTGGATTAAGAGTCAGTTATCCAGTCCATTAGTAATAACAGATGTTGGTTCGGCACCGAGACAGCTTCCTTGAAATCAGATGAAAAGGAGAGGTAGAGTTGGGTGTCCTCTGTGTATTGGTGACACTGAATCCCAAAACTCTGGATGACCTCTCCCAGCAGTTTCATGTAGATGTTGAAGAGCATGGGGGACAAAATGGAACCTTGAGGGACCCCACAGGTTAACAACCAGAGAGTCGAATAGCAATCCCCCAGCTCTGCCTTCTGAGTTCATCCCTCCAGGAATGAACCACTCCATAACAGTGTGCCCAAGTCCCATTCCAGAGAGTCAGCCCAGAAGGATACCATGGTGGATGGTACTGAAAGCTGCTTTGAGGTCCAGCAGAACCAACTGGGACACACTCCCTCTGGCTAGTTCCCTGCATGGGTCATCCACCAAAGTGATCAAAGCTGTTTCTGTCTCATAAGCAGACCTGAAATGGATCTCAATAATCTGTTTTATCCAGGAACTCTTGGAGCTGGGAGGCCGCCAGCTTCATGGGGTTCTCACCTGATCGTGAATTGGTCCATATTTTCTAACTGTCCCATATTTTCTAACTGCCAGGAAAAGACCCAGTTAATTTTATGTCATCCCACTTTTTCAGCTGCTTTTAAAATGTCCCAGTTTCTCTCTCCTCCCATTTCCTCCCTGTTCTCAGTTTATATCAGCTGCTGCAGAGTTTAAAAATATAAAGATAGTTTGCACTCAGTTTACTCAGCAGGAGGGAGGGGGCAGCATCTTGCCCTTCCCAGGAAGTTGCCACATTGCCTCCTATCTTGTCTTCTTTCTTAATAATTTATGCCATCTTTAGCACACTCTAATGTTGCTTGCTGCTATGTGTCCTGGTTTTCATCTCTGAAATGTTGGAAGGAACGTATTATACTTTAATTGCCTTGGCAACGTCTATGGAATCCTGGGATTTGTAGTTTGATGAAGCAATAACAGTCTCTGTCCGAAAATTCTGAATGCCCTTCCCTAAATTGCCAGTGCCAGGATTCCATGGGATGTTGCCATGACTGGTTGGAAGTGGAATGTAGCACTACAATTGTGTATTGTGGATGGGACCCTGATCAAAGAAAGGGTAGTCCATCCACTGAGTAACTGCAGGGCCTCTTTATAATGCAGATCGATCTCAGAATCTCCTTCTGCACCATAGAGCATTGCAAAGCTGCAGGGCAGAGTGTTTACTTCTGTTCTGGTGGTAACAGTTAATGAAGAAGAATACAAAAATACAGTCAGCCCTCCACATTTGTGGGTTTCACTTTTGCAGATTTGATTATTCATGAATTATTTGCTGTCACGTCTGCTGCTACCCTATGCCATTTTTAATAGGACTGCAAGCCTCACGAATCTGAGAAACTGTGAATAAGGCTCATAAGTCCCTCTTGAAAATGGTGTGGGGCAGCAGTGGAGGTGGCAGTAAGCCCCACCAGCTACCCACTTCTGCCTTGTGAAGGAACCCTGGCACTTCAAAAGAATTCACGGTGGGTTGAATATGATGATCACACTTTTTTGTGTATTAAATATGGCTTGGGAGGGCCTAGAGGTATTCACGGTTTTTCCATTTTCTTGGGATCCTGTGCCCCTAACCCTAGCAAATGTGGAAGGATGACTGTAGTAGCCACTGATTTGGGGGTGGGCTGGGGGACCAAGATATGGTCTGTGAAGCAGATTTGCAGGGGATTATCTGCTGCCTACCACTGATTGTAGATAATGTCTACATATGCTCAGTCAGGTTTGGTTTAAGGCCACACCTACCATTAGATAGAGAAGTGACCTTAGACAGCAGATTTTGGGTGACCACAAGTGGTTAATTGTTTAATTTAAACCATTGTTATAGATATGCCTGTGGGATTTTTTTACCTCAGGTGACAAATAACTTTGCAAGTCCTAGCTACTATACACTAACTTATCTGAGCTGGATGGCAGGAATAGGCTTTTCTGTCTCAGGCAGCAAGATGTTTTAGGGCAGCCCTGAAGGATAGAAAGTGCTGACATGAGGGGGCTGACAGTGAGGAGGCCACATTAAGACTTTCTTTATCAATCATGCCAGGAGAGATTTATAGAAAGGAGGTAAATAGCCAGCAACGATAAGACCCACCTAACATCCACAAATGTGTGGGCCCATAACTGCTTTGTACGCAGAATGGCACAGGTACAACCTCTGGCATCTCTAAATGTTCAGAAAATAGATAATAGGGAAGGTCTCTGCCTGAGTTTTAGAGTGCCACTGTCAGTCACATTACACCACACTGTACTAGTGGGACAAATTAGATGCATTGAGAGTTTCCAGTTCTTTTTTTGTTTTGATTATACCTGCTTATTCACAAGTTGCATCCGCCCTCTTTCTTGAACTACCACAGGCTTCCCTCCCTCCCTTGTGTTCTTCCTTCTCCCCCCCCATGGATCATGTGTCACATCCAATCTCATGTACCATTTCAGAAACTGATTTTCACTGATTGCCGTTGAGCCCTTTTAATTACTATTAAGAAGTTATAAAACATGGTGTGAGAGGAGAGTTCTATAGATACCCCAGACTGCCAAAAAGACCAATAAATGAGTATTAGAGCAAATGAAGCCTGAACATTCTCTGGGAGTCAGGATGACTGAATTGAGACTGTTGCACTTGGGACCTAGCATAAGAAGACAGAAGTCATTAGAAAAGACAATAACGCTTGGTAAGGTGGAAGGCAGTAGGAAAAGAGGAAGAGTGCATTACGAGTGGATAGACTCAATCAAGAAAGCCCCAGCAAGACATGATAACAGCTGTTGATAACAGGGTGACTTAGAGATCTTTCATTCATAGGTTTACCATAAGTTGAGGGCAATTTGATGCCAATTAACAGCAAGAACAGTCAAAGTGCTAACATGCTTTAATAATATTACACTGGTTAAGCACTGACAGCCAGTGTGGTTTAATGATTTGAGTGTTGGACTATGACTCTGGAGATGAGGATTAGGCAAAGGCAACCCCCCTCTCAACAAATCTGGTCCAGAAAACCCTGTGATAGGATTGCCTTAGGGTTGCCGTAAGTCAGAAATGACTTGAAGGCACACAACAACAACAAAGTTAAGCATCAGTGTCATTTTATCTTAGTGCTAGCTATCCTCTTTCCTTCATTTGATCTCTGTTGAACCTGTGTCCTTGAAACAATTGCTGCGTTAACTGACAGGAGGCATCTTAGCTAGTTCAATGTAGAAACATGCAAGACATGTTGGCCATTTCCACCCTACACTGTTATAGTGCCATTATTCTACTTTCAACACCCTGTGGAATTCTGGAGTTTGTAGTTTACTGAGGCCAAAGAGCTCTCTGGCTGAGAATTCTAAAGCCCCCTCCCTAAACTGCAAATCCCAGGATTCCATAGGATGTTGAAAGTAGAATAATAGCACTATAACAGTGCAGTGTGGAGATGGCCTTTATTTTGGAAAATACTGGGTAAATCGTAGAATCATAGAGCTGGAAGGGCCATTGAGTCTAACCCCCTGCACCCTTGGTAATGCTGAAAGTTCCCAGGAGATACTTCAGGATGAAGTAAAGGTCGTGTAGATCTCCAAAATAAAGTTGGAGAGCAGCATAAGTACAAAATCCTGGACTTTCAGGGACTTTTTGAAAAACCATCTGGAGGCAGCCTTAGCAAAAGGAAACCTTCTACAAAACCAGTGGCAGCTAAAAATCCAAAGTGGATCCACCATCCCACTGTCCCACCCTCCCACTGTCATGGAAATCATAAGCTCCAGCTGTACAGAACATCTGACTGTGCCCCTCATCCTATGGAAGAAGATAAGCCATACCTTTGTGTAGGCGATGTTCAAAATGCAGAGTTCGCTTCCAGCTTCACCAGAACTCTTTTTTTTATAGGCAGAAGTTCCAGGCAGAGAGAGAACAGAACTATATAAAAAGAGCTGAGTCAGACCAAAGACCTGTCTAATCTAATGCTTGCTTTACATGCTAGCCAGTCAGTCCACTGTGGGAAACCCACAAGCAGAATCTGAATGCAACTGCCTCTCTGGTAAGACAGAATTTCAAAGCAAAGGTTAAAATAAATTAAACTAAAGAAAAAGACATGGTTTCCTGGTAACAAGTGTCCTTAAAAGAGCAAAGAAGTCAATGTATAAGTGACTGAATTCAGTTACCAAACCTTAGGTTTTGTTTGAAAGATCTAATTACACAAGCTGTGGAAGGAAAGAAGGAAGTAAGTCAGAGTGTTTGATATCCTCATCAGTGGTTTTCAACCTTTACAGGACAGCTTGAGTCCAACAGGGGAAATCTGCACTACTACCTAATCCACATATAATGGGTGGTGGTGGAATTAACAACAATGCAGAAGAATTGATTTTACACATGTAACTTCAAAACAACAGAATACTGAGCATATCCATACAGAATCTTGTAGTTACAATGCTTTGCACATTATGTCCAGAATCATGATGGTAGCTTACACTGGCACAATCTGCATTAATACCAGTGTGTAGAGCCAGGATGGAGTAGTGGTTTGAGGTTGGACCACAGCTCTGGAAACCAAGGCTTAATTCTCCACTTGGCCATGTAAAATCACTGGGTGAGCTTGAATGCACCACACACCCAGCCCCAGAAAACCTGGTGAAAGGTTTGCCTTAGGGTTGCCATAAGTCAGAAATGACATGAAGGATCACAACAACAACAAAGTAATTTCTAAAGTGTTACGGCCCCGCACCCCCCAAGATTGATATGGCTTAATTGGCAAATTATATTAATTGGCATTGATATAAAATGGATCCTGAGATGACTGGAAGGTCAAGTTGGACAGAGGAAAGTTACTGACTGAAAACATGTGATTGCAAGGCAGATCAGCCAACACTCCCTCTAGGCATAGTTGAAGTCATTGTCAGGGAGATGATCAAGCAACTCCTCAGATAATAGGCTTAAACTGAAGCTGGAACATCTTGGTGCAGAAAAGGGAAGTTCTCACCAAATCGTGATTGTTTCAATCCTGTTCTCTCACACCTGGATGTTTCCCTGCTTTGTTCCTCAAACCTCTCCACAATACAGAGCTATTCTGACAGCCATTACCACTTTGTCATCTAAGCACTAACTCTGCACTAAGCATTAACTCTGTCTGGACCTCACTGCTTGTGTTGCAGCTTTCATTGTCCACTCAGCTGGGAGAGTCTTTCACACCCATACCCACAGGGTAGTTTTTGGATATAAAAACCCTCAGTTTTGAATGATTCAATGCAGTCTCTCACCTTACTGAATGCCATGCTATCACCCAGATTCCCAACTGAGAACTGTCCTTAGGTGGAAACCTAAGCCACATCACCGCTTTTCCTTGCTGCTCTCTGAACTGGTAATTATCACTGGAACACTAAAAATTCTTCTATGGACAACTTTCTTTACTTTATCCTTTGGTTATTGAGTGTGTGAGTGCTTGGATCTTTGTGTGTATGTGTGTGTGTGTGTGTATCTTGCAATAAAACACATTTTTAGTTCACATTCTAGAATCTCTGATTCTTTTCACCTCTCAAAAGGCCTTCTAATTTTGAGCTAAGTAATTCCCCTCTGTCATGTGGAGGTACTGGAATTGTAGATAGACCCCTGAGTCACCCATGTTTTGGAGTAACACAGACATTGCACAAAGAGGTTGTAAGGCTTCTGATTCTTATTCCATCACTTTTCCCACCAGATGTAGGGCTAACTCACCCTTGCTACCATATGTGAAGCCTTCTTCAATCTCATTGCTACCATGTATGAGGGCTTTCCCTTATCCTTACTTCAGCCATGAAAGTAAGGACTTCCTCCTGTCCAACTTTTATTTCCAGTGGACACCAACTCTCTCTGTTCACTGCTGCCGCTGCAGGCATCATGTCTGAACCCAGTCTTTGTGGAGGTGGAGAGTAGCCAAACAGCTCAGTTGTCAGAGTATCTGCACTAATAAGAGTTCAGAACACAACAGTAGGTAACCAAGCCAGGTCCAAACAGGATAAAACATCACCGCACCCAGACATTATTTGGAATTCATTAAACATTTTATTAAATTCATTAAACATTTTATTCCAGATCAAACCCCAAATAAGAACATTTGCCTAGTAGTACATATATATAGTAATTTAATTTAATAATACATTAAATCAAAACTTTGCATTGTGTTGGTGGAGAAGCATAATCTGGAAGAATGTACATTAGCATCCTTTGACCTCTTACCTTCCACATATTTGGGAGTCTCCTTATTTAGTAATAGCCAAATTAGTAATAACTGGCCAAAAAGGCTGGTTATGATGGGAATTGTAGCTCACCACATCTGGAGATCAAGTTGAGAAGCCTATATGGTTATAGTTGTAGCAGTGATATTGCTAGCAGTGAAATAAGATGAAGATTAATATGAGATAAAATGAAATGTACCCAATTTACAAAGCTAGCATTACAAATGCAGCAAGAAAATCAGCTAGTTGAACTATCAACTTTGTCTTCTCCTTGACACCTTAATGAGCTCTACTTCATCTTAAAAACTAAAAAAGCTAACTTCCTCTTGACACTATCTTGTACCTTAGTTGCCTTTTAAAAGCAAAAGCTTTGTTTGGTTTCTTGAAACACTTAAACTGCTTAAATATAGAAGCCAAGGTACAATGAAAAGCCAGTGTCTATACTAAATAGAGTTCAGCACCAAAGGAGATAACGGACAAGGATAAATGTGTAGGGAAAGCCCCTAGAATTTTGTTTTTACTCCCACTCTCATGTGAGATTAGCCTGAAGCATTTGCCAGTTTCAGAGTCCACAAACACTTCTCATTCGTAGCTACACATTCCTTAACAGGCTCATTGTTGATCATCTCTTGCAGAAATAGAAAAAATATCAAACAAATGATGAACTTCTCTGTACACGATCATGAAGAAGCATATGGCCCAAGATGGGGTTTCCAGCAGCCACTGCAAAGAGCAGGTGTACAGATCAACTTGACTTAAGCTGAAGTGATCCCACATTTGTGGACTGCACCACCCAGTTACTCCTAGGGAGCTGTACCTTTGAACATTCAGTCACGATCCTGCACACAGAAAAAGAGCATGCTATGTGGCATTCTGTGGCTGGAATCTTGTTAGTGGCAGAAACAAGTTTAAACTCCTGTTACACTTGTATATGTGGTTTTAAGGTTATTGTACAAGAAACATTTACTGTCTCCTTGCACAAAGATTATTCCCATGCATGCAACTGACCTGATTGTTGCTGGAGTGTATTTCTATGCCCTGTTAGTGGCTGGGGGTGGGGCAGGGACTCCAAGCAGCATCCTGTTTCATTTCTGCAACTGGCAGCGCATCATTCTCCCATGTGGGAGAGTAGAGGGTGGAAAGGAAGTGGACTATATTGGTGGAGTGTTAGACTCTGTCAAGCATATGTAAGATTGTGACTCACTTTGTCCTATGAGGTCAGGGAGGATACATTTGGGACTAGAATTCTGTTGGTGTCCTAAGCATGTGTGAGTTTCCCTGTGGAAACATTTGGGTATTTTGTGCAGTGCTTCCATGTTCAGTTCAAGGTTGTGCAAGCAGAAATGTGCATAGAGGCACATTGCTCACTTGGTTGTGCATTCAGTTACCCGTTTGGTGTCTTGGTTCAGTTGCACAAAGTTGCCATCCAGTGTAAGAGATGTGTAGCACAACTAATACATGTAGAGATAGATGTTACACCATTCCTATTTAGGATCTCATAATCTGTGAAGATGTCATCCTCAATCAAAGTCAGAATCATCTATGGCATAGTATTTATATGTACAGTCAACCTTTCTCATTGGTGAGTTTGACTTTCGCAAATTTGATTATTGGTGAGTTGGAAGGTCCACGCCCCATCTCTTCTTCTTCTGGTACCACCACTCCTCTCCAAGATTCTCAGACCAGGAAAGCTCCACCCAGTTATAGAGACACCACCAGCAGCCTCCCATCTTTAAGTGCCTTCTCCTCTTTCCCACCTCCTCATGCTTCTCTCTAGTCCCAACAACAGCAACCCCCCACTTCTTTTCCTGAACATATTGGAAACTTCATACCTCTTCCAGATTCTCAGACCAGGAACATTCAACCAGGTTTTAACCATCTCTTCCCCACCTTCTAACACTTCTTTCCAGTCCCAGTAACAACAACCCCTCACTTCTCTTCCTGCACATACTGGAAATGTCACGCTCTCCCAGATTCTCAGACCAGGAAAACTCAATCACGTTTTAACCTTCTCTCCCCTCCCACTTCTAACTGGGGCAGAACCATTCTATTCTAGCTTGTAAGTTGTCAGCTACAAAAAACAATCCAAGCAAAATACTCAACTATCTGCCATACTTACCAGGCACAGCTTTTTCCACTTTGGTGATGACAACTTAGTACCGTACCATTCTTAAAGATGAAGGGCCTTAATAGAAAAAAGAAAAAGAAAAGAAAAAAAAGAAGAAGGTAGGAATCCTAGTTAAGTACCACCAAAGTAGATTCAAAGACAAACTTCTAGGAGCTAAGCACTCAAGGTCATCTGCTTGGATGTGGGAAATGTTTCAGTTTTGTCTTCAGCCACATTCAGTTCTTTTCCACCCACACTGAACATCAACAGGAAATGTTTTTCAAAGTCCTTTCTGTCAAATGTCTGGGCATCCTTCAGGAGTGCTTTAGTTGTATTTTCCTGCAAGGCACAGGGTTGGACTAGACAGCTCCTATGGTCTCTTCCATCTCTAAGATTCTGTGATTCTATGAAATTTGCAAATTTGGAAAAGTTCTTCCTTAAAAAAATATTGATCAAATAAAATTCTCGCTCACCCTTACACGCAAAGTTTAGAAAAGTTACATTTTTGACTATAATTGCCAGAATTCTCCATTCCTAGAATTCTTCATTATTGGCCTACAATTCCCAGAATGGGTGACCTCTCAGAACCTCCTATTCTTAACAAGGACTTTCAGAATTCCTCAGCCAGTGGCTGAACTGCACATGCGTAACAAATTTAACTCACAGAGCAATCCTACAGGCTTCTGGGATAGAGGAATTACCTTTCCCAAAATTCACCAGACTAGTGCCAAACCAGGGAAGAAAGTGTGTATGTTTGTGTAAGGCATGGCTCTAAACCCCTCAGGTCTTGGAAACACTAATTTTTCTGGATCTTGTCTCCCAATGTGGCACAGCCAATGTGGCTACTGGGGAATTTGAGGAGGTATGGTCCCAAAAAAGTAATTTTTACAAGCTCTGAACCCACTCCTAATCTGCTCCTGGAATGCCTCCCATTTTGTTCTTATTGCTTACAGGGTACCACTAGTGGGGTAGCCACATTTGCAGAGGTAGTCTGCAGGTAGTCTCTTTCCCCTGAAGTTAGGGGATATATGGGGAGGGTAGTCTAGACCTACTCTACAGTCACTCTCCAAGGAGCTGGATTATTGCACGTTCCAGCTTCTCAGCGCATTGTCATCATCTCAAATCAGCAGTGTGACTCATGCTTTTCATTTATTTTCAAATAACAAAAGGATTGTCCAGTTGCTTCAGCTCTTTTTGAACAAAGGAGAAGTCCAAATGTTTCACATCAAAAGACTATTATGATGTCACAGAAAGCAACAGAGGAGGTGATCTCATACATGCTTATATATACACAAGCTCTGGGGAAATTGCTTGCCTATGCACATAGCAGATAACTTTTTCCAGCGTCTTACATTGCTTTGTTTCCTCTTGTGAATATTGGTCTCCCTTCCTTTGCCTTCTGCTTTCACAGAAACAAGGACAGTTGTTTGTTGAAAGCATTGCAATGCTTTCATCTGATAGCTGCTGGCAAAAGGCAGTTCTGTGATAATTCACATATGTGTTGTTCTACCTCTTAGGGGCACTATTAACAGATATTCATAAATGTTTGGTTTTATAAAACATGCATGTATGTTACATGAGTAAATATGGATTGGAATTCATGATTACAGTTACAAATTTGTAACTTAGAATTATACATTCATAATCAATTTGTATTCACAATCTTCATATATTCAATAGTGAAGGGAAAACAGCCTCTCTGAGTGATAGAGGTCTGTTCCCCTGTTGATCAGGAAACAGACTGACATTTCCAAGTGTGAGTCCTGCTACAAGGAATTGCAACAGGGATCATCCTTCTGTTGCCGCACTGAGGGCAATGGCAGGAGGGGGTTGGAAACATCAGCTGGCTGGTTTCCAATTGACAGGAAAACAGATTCCTGTTGCTTATGGTGGCTGCTGCCTTGTAAATCAGGATTGGGGAATCTGGGCTGGGAGGCATTACTTAGTTACGCAACTGTGGTAGTTATGTCACTAAATAGCTCATGTAGAACTCTAGCCATGGCTTTATTTTATAGCACAGTTTCCTACCTAACACTGCCAAATCAAGGCAAATCTGTCTGCCACTAGTGGCAACATCCCGTATGAACTTGTCTGTATGTTGAGATCATTTGTGGCTATTCTCAGTAATAGCATTCCACTCTCTATGGAGTACATACTTCTTTTCCCCTGCAAATAAATCTGTTGTGCACCTTTTCTTAGTTTTATGCACCTAGGCCAAAAATAGTTCCCTTTTAAACTCAAACTTTTTTTTTTAAAGCAGAGAATAGTGATGTTGATTTTTCCTTCTGCTGCAGATTTTATGCCTGCTTATCTGGTTTTATGCTGCTTTCTACTGTTTTTATTATGATGTTTTACCATTTATTATCTTGACATTTTGGCATTTTACTATTTACTATTATGATGGGTTTTGGAGTGGGGAAACTTTATTATACTTCATATAAAACAAAAGAACAATACGATAGATCCTTGGCTGAACTAGCACATATACCATAACATTTCAAGATTGCTCACAGATAATGGCTGCTGTTTGTTACTGCTTATCCATAATGGATATTTGCTGGTCCAGCACAGAAGGTGCCTTGCTGGATCACATTATTTATATGGATCAGAGGAGAAATCATGTTGCTTTCCAGATGTTCAACTGCAATTTCCAGCATTGACTAAACTGGCTGCTGGGACTTACAGTTCAACATTTGTAGGACCACGTGCTTCTCACCTGTGATATAGACCAGCTTTTTGTTCCCAACAGCAGCTATTGTCCTATGGCAGAAGGTGATCATGACCAGCCATTTGTTATTTGTCCTCACAAAGGTATTTTGCCTCTGAAAATGGAAGCTCAATTTAATTAGCACCATCTGAAAAGAACTACCAGAATACCTTATTATTAAAACACTTCTATTTTGAACTGGTTACTATTTCTGTTTGGAACTGTCTTCATGAAATGGGAGGTTTCATGAGCAGGCAAAATTAACAGAGGAAAAAAAAACCTGTCTCTGAAGTGTGGGTTTGGTTCAACTTTCTGCTTTGAGAAGAAGGATGAGTCTTGTCTTGTTTGAACCAAAGAAAAAACAAGTGAGTTATTTTTTGCACTGTAAATTAGTCTTATGTTCTCCCTGAAAATAATGTATGCTGGAATCCTAGATCAATTGTAAAGTTAAGGAGACATAACTAAGTAATGTCTCTTCACCTGACTCCCCTCCCCATAGTCCACCATAAGAGGAGGTCTGTAGCAAGCTATAAATCAACAAGGTACAAATGCTAAAATTCCTGCTTCCATGCAACTGTTAAAGGTACAGGAGCCTTGTCTTCTTATCATCACCCTCATGTGGTCTCACTGGTAAAGGAAATTTCACACATTTAATTATACACATGTACTTCTACCTTTGAATGTTTCACTCAACTTGTTGCGGTTTGTGGTGAGTGCCGAAGCTGATAAGAATGTCCGTACAGAAGGCTCTGCTCTCTTTCCACATATAAAGCCTAATCTTCTGAAGAAGGTAACCACAGCACTGCATGAAAACAACAAGCTGCCATTGTTTGGTATTTATTTATTCATTACCATTATGTTCTGCCTGTCATCCTGTGAGCTGAATGTGGTGAAAGTGGTAGTACTTTGATTGGTTCCAATTCCTGAACCATTGGCTCCTGGTCCCTGGCAGGTTTCTGGGAAATAAAGAATTTTAGGCAATGGGCACAAATATGGTGCTATTCCCTGGCACTTTGGGGAAAAAATAATTATTGCTGGTCTCCTACATTGGGTACAATGAGAAGCACTGTTTAAATTGCTCTAATCCACCCCACGTTACTCTCACAACATCTTTGTGAGGGTGTAAGTCACGATGAGAGAGAGTAACTGGCCCAAGTCCAGTGGGATTTATGACTCATTGGGGAAGCTGGATCTCCCCAATCCAAATCCAACACTCCCCAATCCTAATCCAACCACTACACCACACTGCCTCTCAGAGGACTGCTAGTGATTTATATGGGATAACTTTTAAACATAAAATGCTGTGAGAGGTGATAGTTTAAAGTGCTATACTGAAATATTTAATCAGACACTTTTTATTTCATGTCCCTTTCTACTGAACAGTAAGTCTGTTCTCTCAGACATCTACTGCCAACATATGAAAGGTCTCTTTGTGTGGATTCATCATCTGAGACAAGCAAGGGGAGAACTGTATAGGCTTAATCAGAATTAAAGACAAATTCAGCAGCACTTGTAAAACCTTAAATTCTTAAAATAATCTTTGCTGAAAACTTAACCACCTGCACCTCAGCTACCTGCGGCAACAAGATGCAAATATGCTGAGAGCAATATTTATTTCTTCAATGCTTCCCTATGTTCATGCACACAGCTTAATGGCATCCTTGCTGTGATCAATATTCTTGTTCTGTTGTTATTATCCCCCAATGAACTAATTGTTCTTGATCGGTTTCCTGAAACTAAAAGTGTGATTTGGAAACAGGATGTTGTGGCAGACGTAAGTGACCAAGGGTCACCTTACGGTAAACAGACAAAGGTGGGAACGTACATGAAGAACACTAATATTTTCCAAAACAAGCTATAACAAGGCCACCTCACGAAATTTTGTGCTTCTCACTCACTCAAGTGTACAATCCCCAAAGCCAGGCAAATTACATTATCACAGGAGGCAGAAAATCCTACAGGAACCTCTCCTGGTTGTTAAGACACCCTAAAAAGAAAAAGAAAACTAAGTAACTCTCCTTGTTCTCCTTTCTTGACACTAAAAATGCATACCAAAGGAAACTGTCTCATTTTTATTTTGTTTAAGATACTCCCATATTGCCTCCCAGAAAATTCTGCCTAGTGGCCGAGCTTTCTCTGGCTTTGACTATCCTTCAAAGAAATTCTCTCTCTCTTTTGCTGTATTGCTGTTGTCAGCAGCAATATTAGTGGTCTGTCTGTTGGTCTGTCTGTGTCTATTTGCTTGGAAGAAAAGGATTTATTTTGCTTACCTTCTTCTCCTTTCAGGCAAAGACTTTTACAAAATATTATGGCAGTGTCTCATAAACAAAGAGAATTGTCTGTCCTCCATGTTTTGAAGACAAAAGTGCTCAGGTATTTATGGAGTGTATGGGGTAGACAGAACACCTGGTATGAATGTGCATTCCTTACAACGTGGGAAGAAACTGAGAGCTGTTTGCAAACAGGGCTTTCTCCTTTGGGGCTGTACCACACCACTGTTATAGTGCTACATTTCTCATAAACTGCCATAGCAATATTATATGGAATCCTGAGATTTGCAGTTTAAGGAAGGGCATTTAGAATTCTCAGCCAGACAATTCTTTGGCCTTGTGAATCTACAAACCCCAGAATTCCACAGGATGTTGCCATGGCAGTTAAAGTGGAATATTTCACAATAACAATGTAGTATGATTGTTGTTCTTGTGTGCCTTCAAGTTGTTTCCAAATTATGGCAACCCTAAGGCAAACCTAGTGTGGGGTTTTCTGAGGCTGAGAGTATGTGATGTACCCAAGGTCACAGAGTGGTTTCCATGGGCGAGTGTGATAGGGCGTATTTAAATGAACATGTGTATGTAACGTGTAATGCTGTCTCCCTTACATCTGTTCATTATCCTAAATAAAGACCAGAAATGGTCTAGAGTAACAGATGTATGATGCTTCTGAATCATCCTTCTCCACCCTATAGATCTGTTGGACTGCAAATATCAGCATTCCCACCAGCATACATGATGGGTGTCCTATGACTAAGTCCTAAGTCCTATGACTTAGAAAGTGGACAGCTGGAGAAGTTGTAACTTATTTCTGTCCCGTCGTTTCAGCAGTGAGCTCCGGGCACACTATTCTCCTAGCACCCCTTTTATCTTCACAACAACCTTGTGAGCAGAGGAGTTCAAAATTTTGTTTTGTTGAGTTTCTCTGAAACCTGCATTTTCTTGTCATCCTCTTTTCATGTTGGGTTGTGGGACTTTGTGTTGTCTTTCATACCTGAAATCTGTGTACATGTTAATGGATTTTTCCCAATTTGTGCATTTATTGGCCAAATTTTATCAGCTTATACTTGACTAAAGCATGTTTCTACATGTTTTCTGCAATTATGCATAGTTTGGTTGTTTCAATTTAAAATGTTATGTGGTTTTCTGTGCATTGCATTTCTTAGAAATACCCTGCAAGCCTTACAAAAGTATGGATACTTGAAGTGAAGTACATTTCATATTGCTAGGAATTTTTGGTTTTACGGAAATACTACTTTCTTGGAGACTGCTCAGTACAATGAACTTTCTTTTCTTCCATACCTGTGAGATAATTCAGGCAGAGAGAGAGAGAGAGAGAGAGAGCGCACGAGCACGTGCATGTGAGTGGCCTGGGGCCATCCAGTTATTTTCAGGGCTCAGTTGAAATCAGACTGAGAAGTCCCAAGCTCAGCATGGGAACATTCCTTTTTGAGACTCTAATTTCCATAATCCCACAGCTAGCAAGGGCAGTGTCAGACAGCAGATATAAAGGCTGGGAGATTATGGGAGCTGTAGTCCATAACGTAACTCTTCTAAGTGTTGATCCTAAGTTTTAGTCCAGTGGTCTAAGGTAGAGCCAAGACAGTTCCAGGTATGATACGCTTCTTGTATTGTTAGAAAACATGTATATGAAAAGCCCACTTCCCCATCTGTATGCTAGACATATTTGTGAGAAGCACAACTGTAGGCAACAGTTTTTTTTTCTTTTCCCCCTTTCCCCAGTTTATTTGAACGAAATTCACACCATACCTCATATTGCAATATATTAAGTGTTAATGACACATGTTGTTCAATAGGTTGATCAAAATACTAAAAAAACAAAATGAGTAAAAGGGATTGCGGGGCCATCAGCTGACAGCCTAGTGGGGCACAGAAAGCACAGCTCATATACACAATGTGCTGTTCAATAAGCATCTCAGATTGGATGGTCATCCAAATCTCCAGTCAGTAATGGTAAACTCTCAAGCAGTGGCTATAGGGTTATGGGAGTGAGGATATATTTCTGCATTTCCAGGACTGTAACTTGTATTAGACATTCTGTAGAATGCTGCATTCTTTGCAAATGAAGTGAAAAGGCAACAGTTTTCTAATTCTCACTATAGTGAAGGACAGGGTAGATAATGTTTTGCTCTCTGTATGTTGCTGAATATCTCCCATCATCCCTTATGTCTGGTTATCCTGTACTAGAGCTGATGAGAATTTTAGCCCAGTGATAATTGGGGGGGCGGGACTTATGTTCCCCATTAATGTCCCAATGCTTTAGCCAGTTCAATGCGTCTCCTTTGCACCTCACAACCATTTTGAAACTGCTACCCAAGATCATTTTCAAGACTCAAGCAGGGAAATTTAACTGTGGAAGGAAAAACCCTTCTTAAAATCAAAGACCCTAAGCATTTTTATTCAGGTTTGGTGTACTATTAATATTATCAGGCTCTTGTTGTTTTCTTTTTCCCATTGTACTTGGGCTGTTCCAAGATTAGACCATGGAGTAGCTGTGAGACTTTGCTCCCAGCCTTTCCCTGCACTTAGTTTTCTCTAAACTTCCTCTGACACAGACTGTAATCTACTTGCTCTAGTCACCTTTCAGTCACTTGTGATTTCTTTCAAAAACTGGAAAACAAAAATACAACTTAGCCGCAAGAGTGACACCGTACTCTCTCAACGAGGGCATTTCCAATAGATCGTGTATTGTGGGCTCTTGAAGAAAATGAGTTGTTACTCATTGGTTGCACAATAGCCAACTGTTTTTCTTCAGGGAAGCATCTGTATTGTGAGAATTTCCCCACCATTTAAGTGTCTTTTCATTACTGGGAAACAACTGTTCTGCAGACTCAGATGCTAGCTTGCATTTGTAAGTACTGGATGGCACTGTAGGCGTGTGAAAGTCACCAGTGCGTCGGTCACAAGAAGGCAACAGCACTGCTGCTTCTCTCCAATGGTTGTGGCATTCATTTCCTTTGTTTTAAATCAGGGGTGGACAGAGTGAAGCCTGTCACCTACATGGGACCCGGGGCCACTTTTGCTGCTCCAGGACCCCCTGGAGGGTCAGAATTTTTGAGGCAGTTCTTCTGCATCCAAAAATGCCCCTAATGCCCTCTTGCAGCTGTGGGGGCATTTTTATCACATTTTTGGCCCCCTGGCCCATTTTAGGCCCAGGCGAGGCCTTTTTTTAAACAGCAGGAAGTCAATAGGAAGTTACTTCTACCCACTTCCTGTTGTTTAAAAAGGCCTCTACTGGGCCTAAAACCTGGGCCATTTCCACACTAGACTGTTAAAGTGCTATTATTCCACTTTCAACATCCTATGGAATCCTCAAAGGCCCCTCCTAAACTGCAAACCCCAGGATTCCATTAGATGTTGAAAGTGGAATAATAGCGCTATAACAGTGTAGTGCGGAAATGGCCTTGGTGTAAATGTTCCTCATACCCACTAGAGGGCATTTTAGGAGCAACCTTTTTTTTTTTTTTTTAAAGAGTTTGTAGTGAGGTGTGTGTGAAGTCCTCCAAAGTCTCCTGGGAGAGTAATGTGGCTGCCTAGGTTCCCACAGTAGCTCATTTCTGTGTTAAATGTTAAACCTTGCTGGCTGCCAAATTCCCAAGTCCATGGTTAACAACATACAGCTGATGGGCCACAACTGCTCCACACCTTCCAACATTTCAGAAGTGAAAACTGTGATATGTGTGGCCAAGCAACATCAGAGTGTGATCAAGGTGGCAAAAGTTATTAATGAAGAAGAACAGACAAGCTAGGAGAGGCTACAGCAGTTTGCTTTTACTAGAGTTTGCAAGGAAGGGCACAATTCCATCTTTCTCTTCTCTTTTTCCCCACTGCTGTATTAATTGAGTGCAAACTGCTTTTGCATTTAGAACTCAGTTATGGTGCTATCATTCCACTTTCAACACTCTATGGAATCCTGGGGTTTGCAGTTTAAGGAGGGGCATTTAGAATTCTCACCCAGAGAGCTCTCTGGCCTCAGCAAACTACAAACTCCAGAATTCCACAGGATATTGAAGGTGCAATAATAGCACGATGACAGTGTAGTGCAGAAAGCCCCTCAGTTTGCAGCAATTGAAGTAAGCTGAGGAGAAAGGGGGAAGTGGGATGTGGAGAGAGAAACTGGAATATTTTAAAAAGCAGTTGAAAAAGGAGAACAAGAGAGGGTGAATCAGGACTGTCTCTGTCGAATTGAGACAATTGAGGGATATGCTGCTCCCTCTTGTTTTTGTATTTCCTCATGCTTCCACTGAAATTTGCCAGTGCAGTGATAGTGAAAGGGTGAAGGGAGTTATGTCTTCAGTATAGAACAAATTGCACCCTTCCTGTATGCCTTGTTTGCAAGTAGAAATGCAACACATATCTCACTTCCCTCCCAAAATTCAGTGGCTTTGGAGAAAAGGCATGATATAAATAAAGGAACAAATCAGGACAGAATAACCTCTGCTCCTTATTCCCAAAGCTTAAATTTAAAGCAGCCTACAAAATAAGAATTGCAAGTAAAAACACTTGTAACTGTATAGATGTATGTGTATGTATGTATATCTATCTATATATGATTAAACCAACTTTAAATTGTCACATTGATACAGGCAATAGTGGCAGTCAGTTCCAGCATTAAATGGGGTGGTGAATCCACTTTGGTTTTTAATCTGAAGTTATCTGAAATATTGACCCTATTTTGGAGATGGGGTTTACCACATTGGACGGTCCCTTTAAAATTTGGACTGAAACTCAGATTTGCTACTCCACCCATCAGAGCCACTAGCTGCTGTGGGTTATAAGTATATTTTTGTAATTCATTACCAAGTCCTCCCTAGCTTATATAGTGAGAAACTGAAGCCTCTTTACTTTTTAATTTTTAAAAATTGATTTTTTATTATAACATCATCCCTGATCCCTCTGACAGTGGTACATAAACACCTTTTTGATTAAGTTACACAGCCATAATATCAAAATAAAAATTGGCAAAAGTGTTTCCTCACTGTCATACCCTGGATAACTCGCAATCCAAAACCTCCATTCTGAGGTAGACAGTAGTGTTTATGACTACTATACACTCTTTCAAGACACATCCAGCAGATCCACTTATGACAGGAGCTACACATCCTGACACTTGACACAGTCAGCCGAAAAGACCTGAATTTCTTTGAAAGTCCAACATTATCTTTTACCTCCATTTGTTCAATAAAACAATTCCAAACCATTGTAAAAATATGTTTTTATTTCTTTCCTTTAGCTGTTTCAAGTTTGTTTGCTAATTTTTCAAACAGAGGTAGTTGCAATACCTCAGCCATTCTCAACAGGGGGGCCATATGTCCCCAAGGGGCCCCTGGCACATTTGAAGGGAGTCACAGACTGAAAACTGTGAGAAGGGGAGCCCCAAGTGTTTATAGGGGCCCTGGTAACTGAACTGATGAAATAATCAAGCAGCAATATTAACTCGAGTTGGAAGTTTCCTCCCTATTTATAATATCTTTCCAACACACTGTTTGACAGTTTCCTTGACAAAATCCAAGAACAGAATTGATATGGCAACAAAAGGTGACCTCTGACTGTCATTGTCTAATTTGGAGCCCGATATCATGAAACTTGGAGAAAAGCACCAAGCTCAGGGATTGCATTAGGCTGATAGATGTTTAATTTCATACAGTCTTTTAAAAAGTTTTGTCCAGTATTGTCAGAATGTTCAAGTTTTCTTGATGTTCAATAATAAATGATTTTCTGTCTATCGGTTCGCGTTGTATCCTTCTTTGACTGAGGGTGGGTGAAACCTGAAGAGAGCTCCTCAGGAGGCACAGATATCACAGATATCACCCTGCAATCTTTCCAAAATCCAGAGATGACAGATCTGGCAGCTATTAATAAATAACCAGTTAAGAGTTTGCAAGTTGCCTTTGTGTGTCTCTTTGAAACTGCCCAGACAGCCAGTTCTGGAGTCTTTGTAAGATGCTGGTTGGTAATATTATTTATTTCAGCAAAGATACTAGGCAGTAGTGTGATAATGATAGACACACTAGAAGAATTATATTTCGTTAATTATCCTAGAACCAAAAGCTGATGAGTTAGAAGTCATTTATAAGTATTTTTGTCCCCCTTTGAGTTTAGTTGTAGTCTAGTTTAATTTAGTATTAGGTTAGATATTAAGAGTTTCTTTGTCTGTTTACTTACTGTTTGTCTTTTTAATCCCCTATATGTTGTTTTATATATTAAATACATGTAAATAAAAAAAATTAAAAAAGAAGTGCAGTAGTCCTGTTACCCTGTGAACTGGGGGTCCCGGGAGGGGCGCCCAAATAACCAAACAACAACAAGCAAAGATGGGGAAATTAACTGGAGCACTCACTTAAGCTAACGAGAGGCAGGGTAACCTTGCGAGGATCTTGTAACCCTATGTTTACGGGGTCAGGTCAGTCAAGCAGTCAGACAGTTTTAAAATAGCAAAATTGATGTTTTATTAAGAACAGACAGACACTTAAGTCAGCACAGCCACATGGCTAACTAAGAAATAAAAAATGAGAGTTTTCGGGGGAAATGGGTGATACGACACCTTTCTCGTAGTCCTGAAGAAGCTGAAGATGGTAGTGAAGAAACTCAGCGTGGTAGCTGAGAGAAGCTCACCCAACAAAGCAGCAGCAAGGCTGGATGGAAGTCCGGAGTGATCCGAGGAAGCTCTCGGAACTGGGGGTTCTTATAGGGAAAGTTTGACCGTCGGCTAGTCTGGACTTGGGAGAGAACAATGAGGTTTGGTCGTGAGACAATGTCCCCGAAAGGTCAGGATTTAACATGATTGAGTTAAGTTCGAGTTGACAAAGGAACGACCAGTATGCAGATGCAGCTCGCTTGGGCAGCGGAGCGTCCAGCTCGCCAGGGTGGCTGCTCGGGGCAGGGGGCTCTTTGTATTAGCGCGCATCCTTAATGAAGTGTTTGTTTCGGGAGGTCTCCTAAAGTAAGATCTGGCTGTGTCTGGCTTGCTTAGGTGGGAACGGAATGTTCAGCAAGTAATAGCCATGCCTAGCTCCGTGCTCGTTTGGGGGCCTCACAAACACTTGGCTGAGGGTGGCAAAATAAGACCGAATTGTGATATCAAAAATGATATCTAATGTCTACCGAAGCAAGGCCAGTTCACAGTGATAACACAGACCAATGGTCTGTGTTACAGCAGAAGGAAAAACAGAGGGAAAGGGGGAAGCAAAAAGAAAAAGAAAAAGAAAAAAGCAGTGTGTTTAAGACTGATTTATATTTTAGCATGAGTATTTGTGGATATCAACCTCTGTCCTTAGGTGCAACAACTGAAGAAGTGGATTGATATACACAAAAGCTCCTGGTAAAATATAAATCAGTTGGTCTTAAAGGGACTATAGATTCCTTTTTCCTCCTCCCCCTCCCTTTTCCTTTTCCTTTGTCCTCAAATGGGAATTAAAATTTTCTTATTCAGCACCTTTTCTTTCCTACAAAATGGTGAGAACAGTGGAGATTCCAAGAGTTCAGGCTGGGCATTATTGAAGGCTCATACTGTAGGGCTCACGTATGATCAGTTTGGCCAGATTGCATCTAGATTCTAGGCATTCTACCCAGTGCCCATTAGGGCCTTTAGCTAGCCCGGATTCTAAGAGTTCTTTTTTTTTTTTTTTAAAGTAAGGACAATATAACCACAATCCAATGTTATGCCCCACCCACAGATTCAAATGAAGGAGAAATCAAAAGATTCTGTGCTGGAATGCAGGGGAAATAGATCACACCCAAACAGGATATTTTGATTGGTGGTTAGAATCCAATAGTAGGAAACAGAGCAGAATCAAAGACTGTTGGGGAATTTGGCCTAGAATCAAGAAAAGAAGAGGAATTGATTGAATTTTGTGAAGCCAGCAGTTTGTTCACTGCAACCATTTTCTTCAGGAAACCACAGAAACAGCTGTATGCATGGACATCATCTCATGACCAATATAGAAATCAAATAGACTACATACTTAAAGGAGAAGATGGGTAAGCTCCATCTCCTGGCAAAAACAAGACCAGGAGCAGTTGTGGCACTGACCATTAACTGTTAATATCAAACAGTAGAGTAAAGCTAAAGAAGAGCACTAAATCAATCATCATACCAAAATACAACCTGAAGAACATCTCTGTAGAATGTAAAGATAATGGGGAAAAATAAATTTGCACTATTAAGCCTAATTAACTCAGAGCCAGAAGAACTCTCTTCTGAAGTCTGGAAAAGATATGATCTGCAACCCAAAAGAAAGAAAAGTTGGATGACATTGGATGACAGATGAAACTCTTCAACAGTTGAAGGTAGACAGGAAGCAAAAGGGGAAAATGACAGAAATAGGATCAGAATCTTGAATGCAACTGTTTAGCCATTTGTGCACAGGAGCAAAGAGAATCACTGTAATAGCCAAGGCGGAGAAATAGAAGACAACAAAAAGGCCTCTTCTGCAATACAAGATTTGAGAAACAAAGTAAAATTTACACCAAGAGTGGGGATGCATATGACCAGCAAGAGAACACATCACATGGTCAAGAAGAAATAAAAAAGACAGGGGAAACAATATACTGAGGAACTATACAAAAGAGATTAAAAGTTGAGAGAATCATTCAAGGATGAACTATTTGAAGATGAACCAAAAATTTTAAAAAGAAACAGAAGCTGCACTCAAGGCACTTGGGAGAAATAAATCACCAGCAATAGATGGCACACCAATAGAGCTGTTTCAAGCTACAGGGATAGAAACACTCAAATTCTAACTAAAATCTACCAACAAATATGGAAAACAAAAGAATGGTGCACAGACTGGAAATGCTCGATACATATTCCTATCTACAAGAAAAGGGACATCAAGGATTGATGTGGACTCGTCTCACCAGGCCCTTGAGTTACTTTCTAGTGCAAGCAAAGTGATGCTAAAAAAAAAAAAGACTTTGACAATATACGGAGTGAAAAATGTGGGATGTCTAAGCTGGGTTCAGAAAAGGAAGAGGCACTGGGGATAATATGGCAAACATACATTGGATAATTGAGCACATCAAAGAATTTCAGAAGAAAATCAGCCTATGCTTTATACGTTATAGCAAAGCCTTTGATTATATATAGCTCATGAAAAGCTATAGATCATTTTTAAAGAAACTGGTGTATACAACATATGATTGTCCTCATCTATAGCTTATTCTCAAGAAACAGAACAGTTTGCCATTAGCAATAAGATCAAGCAAAGCTGCATTTTATCACCCTATCTAATTTATACTCTGAACATATCATACAGAAAGCTGGATTAGACTTGGAGGAAGGAGATGTGAAAAATGGAGGAAGAAATATCAATATGCAGATGGCACCATAACAAAAAAAGACTTGGAAAGACTGTTGAAAATGCAAAGGCAGGGTTACAGTTTGTTTGTTTGTTTTAACTGGCATGATTGTATACGCAAAGTTCAAGAACAGAGAACTACCAATGTTTGTGTTTCTTTTCTGCCTGTTGTTGTTGTTGTTATCACTATTTCCATGTCATGATTTACAAAGAAAATAATTTTGTTGTAGAGAGGAGGGGGGTGTTAAAACATGATCCATGTTGGGTGTTAAATATGCTAGATATACCATTGGATGACAGGAAAGGGAAGGCAAAGCCATTTCCGCACTAGCCTGTTATAGCGTGATGATTCCACTTTCAACATCCTCTGGAATCCTGGGCCGGCCCCTCCTGAAACTGCAAACCCCAGGATTCCAGAGGATGTTGAAAGTAGAATCACCACGCTATAACAGGCTAGTGTGGAAATGGCCAAAGAAAGGCAGGCAGGAAGGAAGAAGTGTGATTCTAGTCACAATACTCAGCCAGCTTCGTAGTCTGGTGGGTTAGTCCTCCTCCCAGCCCAGGTCCTCCCACAGAAAGAAACAGTCTTCCCACGCAGATTGCATCAGAACATTTTGTGGTGGCTATAGATGGGGAACAAACCTTTTGTTTGTTCCTTGGAAAGGAGAGAGCCATGTACAGAAGGATGAGGGGAAACCACATAAAGGAAGCTCATAATGGTGCACCCCAGAAGCTTGCTGGTATAGTTCAGAGGAAAAGAGCACTGGAGTGAGAAGTTGGCTTGTGTCGCATGATGTGTCCCTGGGGCATACTGAAATGATAGTTCAGTTGGTGTGTGATACAATTTATTTTTAATGCAAAAGTAGGAAGGGGAAAGGGAGATTTAAAATGCAGCCCACCCTCAACACTTCAGGACAACCTTTCATCCGCACAGGAGCAGAAAGATGAATGTTAAGAGCTTAGAAAAATTATTTTTATGAATAGCATTGCCCAGCATCTGGAGGCAAGAATATCACAATGCTGCTGTAATGTTTTCTGCCAGCACAGTTGGTACGAAGAGAATTAATTGTGATCTTCAAACGTATCCAGTGGAAATGTCTTTGAGAAAGAAAAAAATCACTTTGTTAAATGAACTTCCTGTTCTGCTGCAGTAAAAGCAGACAGTGATGAGGACCTGTTTGAAAGATCTGCATGTAGATACCATTGCTCAGCAACACATAAGGAGGGTTTTTCATGATTGTGCCTAGGTACTTCACAGAGAATATGACAGAATCTTTTTGCTCTACAGCTCATTTTCACCTTTTCCATGTCAGTGAAAAAACAAACTAGGAAGCATCCATCATGTGTAGTTTCCTGTTTCATCCAAACTGGGAAATTTATGTTTAATAGCTTTAGAACTTGCCATTTTATTAGGCCAACATCAAACCATGGTTTCATATCCTGGCTTATTCCAACACTGTTAATCATCATATCCCAATTTTGTTGAAACTGAAAACCATCACTAATAGAATATGTCCACCTACATTTGTTTTCTCACATCAAACATGAATTCAGACATTTGCTTACATGAAGGGGCTGTGTGTGGTTCATGCATATCTTGGCTTATAAGGCTGGTTTATAGTGCTGTCCAAATATGATTGCAATGTGCATAGTGCTCTGTTTCACTGATTTCAACCCTTTTTGATTTATGATGGTCTTTGGAAACTTCTGCTAAACAAATAGGTATTGTTAAGTAAACATTTCTAATTCAACTCACCCCACTGACTTCACCAGTGACTAACTCACTCTTTGACCACACATTCTTATAAAACAGCAGCCCTTAGTGACCATCATCCCACAATACACTGGTAAATAGTAACCCTCTATTGACTTTTGGTTGCTGTTTATTAGCGTGGCTCAAATTACATTTGGTGAAAGAGGGCTGGAATTCTTTGGGTGACTGTATTGCCTTTTGAATACTAACAACATTCCTTTGACTTCCAGATGCTATTTGGAAACATAGAGCTTCCTTTCTCTCATGCTATTTGGAGCATGTGGGTGCTGATTATAATGTCATGCAAGGGCATCTGTGCTGGCCCTCCCTTTAGGCAAAGCAAAGTGTAAGCTTTAGGTGTGAGATGCTGGGCGGCAGCAGATATTCTTTTCAGATCCCCTCACCTTTACCTTTTCTTGGAGCAAAATCTGTGTGCCCCACAGCTTGTCCTTCACCTCTTAAACATGCCTGCCACCTTTAATCCCATCACCAATATTGAAGTAAAGTTCAACTGCCAGTCCAGTTGGCTTTTACAAAGGCAACAGAGAGAGGGCACCTTCTTTTATTTTGTCAGAAGGCATGTGGTATGGTCCCAGCAGACAATATCACCTGAGATCATAGAGGATCACTTGAAAAACGTAAGAATAGATGTAGCATTGCTTTGCTTGTTTAAAGACAATATAATCCTGCAGTGTATTTTCAGCAATTGTGTGCTGAATAATCTAGGACATGTGCAGCAATATTTAAAACCTCTCTGCATGTGTGTATTTAGCATTCGGGATAAGATTTCCAAAAATGTAAGGAACAGAGGGCAGCAGAGAAGGATTCTACACCGTGCAAAATAATCTGGCATTTAAAGAAAATTGTAAGATATGTCAAAGAGATTTAAGAAGATGTTTTGAAACGAGAGATGTAGAATTCAGCTATATTGTTATTGTAATGAAAGCCTATCTGTTCCAATGCAAGTCTTTTGTGTCTTTCTTTGGATAAATATTAGCTAGAAGGGCTTGTGCAGTTCATCCTTGGAAGCCAAATTGCCTCTAGGATAAGGCTGTTCCATTCACATTCTTTGGGAGGGGGGAAGTTTCATTTTTCAACCAATCAAAGTTGCCAGATCATTAGCATCTCACACTTTAAATTTCAGGACCAAAGGTAGGGAGAGCTGCTGGTGATGTCACTGGGGACCCAATGGTGTTACAGGGAGTGGCCCATCACAGGTGATGAGCTTTAGTGATACCATGAAATGTGCTATATTGAGCATTAATTGTACTTGTACTTGCTTAGAGCATATCAGTCAAATAAAAACCACAAATTCTAGCAAATTAAAAGTTTTCAAGCTCTACACTGAACAGTAAGCAAAATGTTAAAGCTTGTTGTTAACATCTTTCCAAGCACTGCTTTTAAGAACATATGAGAGCTGTAGTCCAGCTAAAGAACCAAAGAAAGTTTGGTTCTTTAGCTAAACTTTAGCTACAACTACAACTCTGCTTTTAATGGATTGTTTCAGAGGAGGGTGACCAAAATGGTAGAAGGCCTAGAAACCAAGCACTATGAGAAGTGGCTTAGGGAGGTATATTTAGCCTGGAGAAGAGAAGGTTAAGAGATGACATGATAGCTATGTTTAAATATTTGAATGGATGTCATATAGAAGATGGAGCAAGCTTGTTTTCTGCTGCTGCAGAGACTGGGACAAGGAACAATGGATTCAAACCTCAGGAAAAGAAATTCCATCTAAACATTAGGAAAAACTTCCTGACGGTAAGAGCAGTTCAACAGTGGAATAGATTGCATCAGAGTGTGGTGGAATCTCCTTCTTTGCAGGTTTTTAAACAGAGGTTGGATGGCCATCTGTTGGGAATGCTTTAATGGTGTATTCCTGTATGGCAGGGGGTTGGACTTGACGGCCCTTGTAGTCTCTTCCAACTCTATCATTCTATGACTTCTAATAGCCAGCAACATTCTGTTCTGGCCACATTCTGTTCTCATTCTCTCTCTCTTTCTTTTACAGCAAGTTTATAGAATATTTCTTCAGTCTCAAACTAATTGTTGTCATCCTCATCATCATGCTATTCATAGGCCACAAATATTTTGGGCATAGGGAAATGGGGATGATGATGATGATGATGATGATGATGATGATGATGATGATGATGATGATAAGGAGAAGAAGAACAGATCTTCAGGGCAATAGGGACCCAACAGGGCAATCCTGCCCAGGCATGTCTATTGAGAAGCAAACTTTATTGGGTTTAATGGAAATTACCACTTTAAAATGCTAAGAATCTTAACATACCCAGTCATAGTTTCAAGGATTTCTTTGAAAAACGAAGAAAAGGCAAAGAAAGAGAAAGGTGGAGAGGAAGGAGAAGTGAAAGAAGACAATGACTGTGACCTGGAGAAGTAGTGTGCAGAAGGAGAAAGAGAATGAGAGGATGGAATTGCAGGAGAGGTTGAGAGGTGACAAGTATAACCAGGAGAATTGGGGAAAAGGGAACGGAGAAAAGGCATGAGAAAGAAGACAAGTGCAGTTAGGAAATACATGGAGGAGGGAAGAAGGAAACACTAGAGTTATGGGCTGGAAAGAGAAAAGTTAAAAGTCAGCTGTCTGAGGCACCTGCTTTACTCTGTCCTAAGTCACATGCTGGTTGTTCTGTGTGTCAAGGAGGCACCAAAGCCTGGAAAAATTATATCTTGTCCTACAGCTCCCAGAATCCCACATGCAGGATGGTCACCTGGAAGCTGTAGTCCAAGTAACTTTTCTCAGGTCTGGGAGGCACCAAGCTATAACAGAGCAAGAAGCTGGATAGGATAACAAAATTCTGTTTGACAGTGACATGCAACTAAGATGTTATTTAAAAAAGGCAAGGAGAAGGAAAAAACAGTCTTGTGACACCTCGAAGACTATCCCATTTATTTCAGCATAACCTTCAGTGCATCTGAGTAAAGTGGTCTTAAAGGTGGCACAAGACTGTATTACCACCGTGTACTGGCCTGGCCTTTGGTGAACCAAGATATCATTTTGATATCACAATTCGGCCCTGCTCTGCCACCAGCCAAGTGTTTGTGAGGCCACCGAACAAGCACGAAGCTAGGCATGGCTACTATTTGTTGCTCCCACCAAACCAAGCCAGAGATTGCCAGATCTGCTTTAGGGGACCTCCCGAAACAAACACCCTCATTACCAATGCGCGATAAACAAAGAGACCCTCTGCCCTGAGAGGGCACCCTGGCGAGCTAAGTGCTTAACTGCCGAGCTAGCCGCATCTACATATCAGCCATACTATTGTCAATTCGGTCCATAACTCAATCATGTAAATTCTGACCTTTCGGAGGCATTGTCTCCAACCCAAAACTTATTGTTTTTGCCCAAGACTAGCCTAGGGTCGTTCTTTCCCTGATAAAAACCCCCAGTTCTGAGAGCTCTTTGGAACTCTCACCGGATCGCTCTGGACTTCTACTCTGCCTTGCTGCCGCTCGGTTCAGCAGATTCCCCTCGGCCGCCACGCCGGGTTTCCTCCTCTACAATCAGCTTCCCCAGGACTGCAAGGGAACTCTATTTTCCCTTGAACTCTATTTTCCTTTTCTAGTTAGGAGTGTGTTCATGTTTTCTTTAATAATTGTCTAATAAATCTTAATTGTTATTTGAACTATTTTGCCTGCTCACTGACCTGACGCTGTATACATTGGGTAAAAGATCCCCGCTACGTTACCCTCCCTCTTGTTAGTCAAGAGAGTGCTCCAACTAATTTCCCCATCTTGGTTGTGTTTGTTTTGGTTGTTTGGGTGCCCCTCTTGGGACCCCCAATTCACAGGGTAACAACTCCTTTTTCCTTCTGATTTTTCCTTCCGTTTTTAGACCAAAACACACTTATGTGGCATTCTTTTTGAAAATTGCTGCAGCTAAGTTGTTAGACCGCTTTATGTTATGGGTGAGAGAACTTCCTCCTAACAGGTGTTGAACACACAGCTGGTCCATTCTCCAAATGAGACAAAACAAACTGGCTGTTAGGGTGAACCTTGGGGCAGCTATGCCTGGCACTTAATATCACTCGGGGGTGTGTAGGTAACCTGATCCATAGAACCCACTGCCCACTGACACATGTGGAGCATGCCGCTTTATATCTTATTTAAGCTACTCACACTCTTCTCTTGAGAGCCTGGGCAGTGGAATTTTGGAAAGAGTGGGTGAGAAGGAAGGAAACATCCTGAATCTAAGGGTGATGGTAGATATTACAGCTATATCCTCCTGAACTGTGCCTCTCAGATTCCAACGCTTGCAAGAAAGGATGCCAGCTGTAATATTCTGCATACCAGCGAAATTCAGAGAAGTGTGGCAGTGATGGACATTAACTGTTCATCTTTCTGGCTCTAACAACATCTGTCTTATGTTCTGATGGAATCTGGAACTTGAAAATGAGCCGAGGAGGAAGGGTTGCAGTGGGGTCGTCAAGTAGCAGCAGTTCCAACAAAGAGAGCTAGCCTGCCGTCTCATGCCTCTAGAAACACTCCCTTTGCCCTCCCAAGCAAGTGAGCAACTAGGTATTACCTTAAGGAAAGAATCTCTATATGGATAGTTTTTCATCAAGATGGTCTTTCTCAGATTGGGTGATACAGCATGTCTTACACCAGAAGTGAGTAACTGTAGCCTTCTAGATGTTTTTAGAATTCCCTAGCCAAAGGAGAGGGATAATGGGAGTTGCCTTCCAACAATATCTAGGGAACCACTGGTTGCCCACATCTGGTCTACTTCATCAGTTTTTACATCTGAAGGAACATGGATGGCCCAACCCTGGATCGACAACCCTGGGTGAACAAAAAGAACAAACACCAGAACCCATCTCAGAATAGGTACTATAAATAGTCACTTGGACTGAAAGACAACTGCAAATATAGTATATGTTTAAACCTTGTAAACCTAGATAACTCTGTTTTACAACATTGTGACTGTTACTCATATGCAATTACGTATAGCTATAGGGTATACATGAGGTTTATACATATACTATATTTGCAGTTGTCTTTTTGTCCAAGGCCATTTCCACACCAGCCTGTTATAGTGCTATGATTCCACTTGCAACATCCTATGGAATCCTGGGGTTTGTAGTTTCGGGAGGGGCCACCTGGCCCCTCCCGAAACTGCAAACCCCAGGATTCCATAGGATGTTGCAAGTGGAATCATAGCACTATAACAGGTTGGTGCGGAAATGGCCCAAGTGACTACTTATAGTACTTATTATATAACCTTGGGTGAAGCCTCTGGGGTGGATGAAGGGGTGGTGAGAGCATACAGTCCAGCTGTGCTGGATAGGGTATAACCTAAGGGACAATACACCAGTGATGTAGACTTGAGTCAATGGACTCAGACTCAAGTCGGACTTAAATTGTTTCAGTGACTCGACTCGATTTGGCCATAAATGATGCACTGACTTGACTCAACTCAAGACTTGTACATGTTTAATGACTGACTTGCCCTCGGTTCAGTAGCGTAACACATTTATCCAGAAACCTTACGACTTTTAACAATGCCTCCAGCAATTTTTGTCGACTGGTCACATGACAATCTCTCTCAAGCCCAAAGTGTGGGTACATTTCTCAGAGGGGAACAGCAAGCGGGCTTGGGGCAGGCTTAAGGTCTGCTCAGCATCCTGTCCCTGCCGCATATTGGAGGAGCCTTCTAAAATGTTTCCTAAGAGCAGAAAGTATGTCTTTTTTAGTTCTGATTTCAAAATATCATTTTTCTTTTCTTTATCTACTCTCAAGTATCTTTGTCTGCCTGGTTTTTATAACATACTGCCTATTTGGTTTTACTAGTTTGAAAAGTTCTGGATAACTTATGATTTATATCATACTTTCTGGAATACTTTTTAAAACTTTAGCTTATGCAAATATAACCCTGTAGAGCAGTGCTCCCAAACTATCTGATGTGGGGGGACCAGCAGTCATCCCCCCCCGTGCCAGGGTTGCCTACGGAAGCAAGATATTGGAATGCTGTCTAATCCTCCCAGTGGTTCTCAACCTGTGGGTCCCCAGATGTTTGTGGACTTGAGCTCCCAGAAGCCCCAGCCACTATGGTCAACGCTCAGGGCTTCTGGGAGCTAAAGTCCACGAACATCTGGGGACCCACAGGTTGAGAACCACTTCTTGCTGCCATCTGGTGGATGGAGTCTTCATTGCAATGCATGCCAATTACTGCTGTGGGACCCTTTGTAACACCTTTTAAATTTCATCCACCTCTTGAGAGCCGCACATGGGATCCTGTGTGTTGGATGTATTCCAGTACTGACTGAATAAGAAAAAAAGCACATAGATATCCCTTAACATCTGTAGGCCTGTGGATAGCGTGGGAAGAACTGAACAAACAGATATCACTTTTGTATCTTTCGTTGGCTGTGAATTTGAATAAATACTGTTCCTCCTCAGATTTCCAAATGGGAGTACTGGTTTCCTAGCTAGGAAGGGCTTGATCCAAATCTTGAATAGCCCCTAGATAGTGAACCCATTGCTGGGTATGAGACAAGGATTGAACAAGAAATGTTCATGTACATATTTTACTTTTTAAATATATGTATGTCTGTAGATCAGTGGTTCTCAACCTGTGGGTCCCCAGATGTTCGTGGACTTCAGCTCCCAGAAGCCCCAGCCACTATGGTCAATGCTCAGGGCTTCTGGGAGCTGAAGTCCACGAACATCTGGGGACCCACAGGTTGAGAACCACTGCTGTAGATGGTCATCTTGAAAATTTTCAAAATGCAACAAGTTCTGCAATCGTCGTCGTCATCATCATCATCGTCGTCGTCGTCATCGTCTCAAAAATGGAATTTTCTCCACTTTATACCCCTTGGAATCTTATACTTATCTACTCAGAGGCAAGTCTCCCTAAGGTCTATAGGACTTACTCTGCAGTAAGTGTATATATTGAGAGCCAGTGTGGTCTGAACACTGACTAGGACTCTAGAAGACCAGGATTTGAATCCCTGCTTGGCCACGGAAACCCACTATGTTGCCTTGGGTGAGTCACACTCTCTCAGCCTCAAAGGAAGGCAAGGGCAAAACTCTACTGAACAGATCTTGCCAAGAAAACCCTCTGATAGGATTGCCTTAGGGTTTCCATAAGTCAGAAACAATTTGAAGCAGAGGCGTATCTAGCATCAACAGCACCTATGGAAAGTGTGGAAGTTGTGCCCCTACCTCCAGGGCCACTTCCTCCTCTGCTGCCACTTCCGGCATGGCTTTTTTGTGCCTCCCGACATTGGCACGCAGGGCACGTGCCATACTCGCCACACCCTATATACACCTCTGATTTTAAGGCACACAACAATACGTGTATAAATGACTGTAGCCCCTAAACTCTTCCTTTCTCCTGTGAATTTGGATATTTTGCTGTGAAGCTGAATTGTAAAAGGACAATAGTCTGCAAAAATATCTGAGAGTGTGTGTGTATGTGTGCATGTGTGTGTGTTAGCCACATTAGTCCATTGTAGGAAAAGCAACAAAGATTCTTTGAGGACCTTCAAGACCAATAAGTTTTATCTGGAATAACTTTTTGTGGACTACAGTCTGCTTTATTAGGTACATTTTATCAATCTACAAATTTCGGTTTGATGTTAACATTTTAGAAATTGTAGTATATACATTATCTTAGTGATATACAAATAACTGTTGCAGTTAATGTGTGCAAACCATATCTTGACAGACACCTGACCATTTCATTGCCACAGAGGGATTATAATAATTCTTGCAACTTGAGCAATATGGAAAAATAACCTGCAAAAGTTGGACAACAGTGACACTTAGTGGTAAGATGAATTTTCTCACTGCCGAGATCTTTTCATACTTCGCACCCTGAGTTCTATTTTCCATTGATTTTTCCTATCAATGGCTTCAAGATTCTTTTGAGCTTTTGTCCAGGCAGTCTGTGAATGGAATTGGCCCATATTAAGCACAGTGGCAAATCCCTTCCCCAAGATTAATATTTTGAAGCAAACTTTTCACCTATGACACAAGCTGCTGAGAGGGTGATTTTGAGTGGACGAACTGCAGGAAGGAAAAGGGTTAACCAACACCTATAGCTGGGTCCCTTGTACACAGTCATACATATCCCCTGAAAAAATATGTGCAAGGTTGCAAAATTTACTGTCCCTGCTCCTCTGTCTTTAGTAGAAGTCTCAGCTTTAGATCACTAGGACTTCAATGGTGAAACATGGATCAGTTGGGTTGCTGCTCTATGGTGAATAGTCACATTGGCTAAGACAGTATACTCCCAGTCAACTCTGTTCACCACACATCAGTTTTAGTCAGATGGTTAATTTTTTTTTTCATCTACATGGCTTTATTTCAGGGATGGGCAACTGTGAACCTCCAAATATTTTTGGATTGCAGTGCCCTTCAGAGATCCAGCATGGCTTATTGGTTTGAGTGTTGGACTAGGGCCATTTCTGCACTGCACTGTTATAGTGCTATTATTCCACTTTCAACATCCTGTGGAATTCTGGAGTTTGTGATTTACTGAGGCCCAAGAGCTCTCTGGCTCAGATTTCTAAAGGCCCCTCCCTAAACTGCAAAGCCCAGGATTCTGTAGGATGTTGAAAGTGGAATAATTGCACTATAACAGTATAATGAGGAAATGGTCTTAAACCAGGGTTTGAATCCCTGCTCAGCCCTGGAAACCCTACTGGGTGTCCTTGTCACACAGTGGAAGCAAATGGCAAACTTCTACTGGATAAATCATGCTAAGAAAATCCTATGGTAGGGTTGGCATAAGTTGGAGTTGGCTTGAAGACACATGACATCATCAAATACTTTGCAGCCCTTATTGGCATAGCCAATTGTGAAGAATAGCTGTAGGGCTACACTTTGCCCACCTTTGTTTTGTTTAGGTTTTTGAGTGTGTGTTTTTAATGTTTTGTCTATGTTTCTCTGATGTTTCTACTTCTGCTGTTTCTCGTGTTTGACTTGACTTTGAAAAACGTTTTTGATTTTTTTTTTCAAGTCAGCTTTGTGTCACCTTTGGGATCTACAACTCATGAATGTGTGGCTAAATAAAATCAACTGTGACATACTTTACCATGAGACGTTTGCAACATGGAATTCTGTTGGATGTTTTAACATCACATAACTTTATTTGCAGAAGTCATTCTTCTCCACTCCAGAGATTTCAAAAGCATGGGCAACTACCTCAGTTGCTATCAATTGTGACCTTGTAGTGGCAACTCCTACGTCTTCACTATCCACAACTTAGAAACATGGGAATGTATAATTTGATGTCACAGGATTTTACTGCTGGGTCACATATGCCACCTTCGGAAGTGCAATTGTTGAAGCCATTGAGAGAGTTTCCCAAAATATGAGAACTAGGGGAAAATGCTTCCGAGTAGTAAAAAAGAAACCAGTGTATAGTTTCACCTGAGTCCTACGGTCTTTGTTACACCCAATGGAATGAGCAAAGGAAGACAGAATTCTTCTACATTATATAATTTTGTAGAAAACTGAATTTTATCAGGTAGAACTTGTCATGCAGGATGAAAACCTTTAAATTTCTATAACTCAAAAGGTGGTTCAGTACAGTTGTGTTAAATCCTGTCGACACTTACTTTGCCCTTCAAGGAGCCAGTTCTATAAAGGTGAAAGCTTAGCTTAGCATTTGTGTTCTGTTTTATTGAGATGACATTAATCCAGAGAGAGGAATGTTTCTCCTACCTATTTTCAGTAGATGAGAAAGCGATTTTGGACTATATTTCCCAGAATCACTCATCCACCATATTTGTAACTAGTTCTTTTGAAGTTCCAGTATTAAAATGATACCATATGACCCTACCTGAAATTTGGCATCCTTAGATGAAGCCCTGTTGCTTGTCCCAACATCTTACAAAGTGAGAGTGTTATGTACACACAACGGGGCCTTCTCTATAGCAGCAAAGCTACAGTCCTACTTAGCAGAGCAAATGGTGAGGAATAATGGCAATTGTAGTCTAGCAATGTCTTGTGGGCCAAAGTTGCTTACCTCTGGCATGCTTGAATCAGATTCTGGTGGCTTGCTGATACCATATTTGTGGAACAGTGTTGGAGATTTTTATTTGGTTACATATCTAAGCAAACCAACTTAATTCATACTTTCCACAGTAAGGGACTTTTCACACTACACCAGTGATGGTGAAACTGTAGCTAATAAGGCACATGTGGCTCTTTGACATGTAATGTTGGCTTGCGGAAATATGTTGGCTGACATCCGTTTGCATTACAACTCATATAAAAGGCAGATAAACAATTTAAGCTTTATAATTATATACAGAATATAATCTGAGAGTCAACTGAATTAAAACATAAGTTTAATGTTCATGATGAGTAAATACATTTAAGAATTTAAATTCCAATTAAAACACTAGATTTGAGTCAGGGATTAAAGAAATAGATTAGCAAGGGTTACTATTGGCTTACATATTTTTTCTCCATGTTTTGGCTGGATAGTTACTAAGACAAATAAAGATCATTAAAAATATCTGGTTTTACCCCTCATATTTTTTTATTCTTGGCAATCTCATTTCATGTTAATGAAATGCAAATTTCCACATTTTTCTTTGATATTTCCGTAGTTCATTTCTATATTAAATACGGTCAGTATAATTAAAATACTAATCAATCAGGATTTGAAAATATTTGGTATACATATATGTACTTTGTGATTATTGAAGCTAACACAAGATATGTACAAATATTTCTTAATATTCATTATAATAATTTTGTAACAATAACAACATGTGTGTTCATTTCTCATGGCTCTCATATCTGAAGTTTTTCATATTTGGCTCATACGTTCAGCAAGTTTGGCTACCCCTGCACTACACAGTTCTAGCACTATGGTTCCATTTTATGGAAAGTTTTCTTTCTGTCCTTCCTTCCTTCCTTTCTCTCTATGCAGGCTCCAAGATGGAAGAAATAATGGGATTTGCAACTTGGGAGTGGTGATCTTCAGAATTCTCAACCACAGAGTTCTGCTGCCTCACCATACCACAGAGCCTAAGATTCCATAAAATGTTGCTATGGAAGCTAAAATGTTATCATAGCACTATAATTGTGTAGTGTGAAAAATCTTTAGTTTGTAAACCAGAATAAAGTTATCATGTGCTGTTCTCCACATTTTTCAAAGCAGTTGGAGGCTCTAAAATAAAATAAAATAAAATGTGCTCTTTAGGAGAACATTTGGACAAAAATAATTATTTTTGGAGCAATGCACACAAAATAATATAAATATATATTTTTAGAGGGAAATGTGTTTAAATATCTCAGGGAGAAATACTCATAAATGAAATGCAAAATTGTGTTTTTTTTAATCCCAGGAAACAGGACGTAATAGGCTTAAGCCTGAAGACAAGCAAAAGTGATCTGGACTAGAAATAGACTGATTGTTCTTTCATTGACCTGTGGTGCTGGTTGATTTAAACATATGGTAAGCTATTTGCTGCACTTCCTACAAAGGAACATTTCTCGAACATATTTTCAGATAGATAGATGATAAATAAATCAATTTTTGGACTATATTTCCCAGAATCACTCATCCACCATATTTGTAACTAGTTATTTTGAAGTTCCAGCACTGAAGTGATACTGTATGACCCTACCCAAAATTGAACATCCTTAGATGAAGCCCTGTTGCGTGTCCCAACGTCTTGCAAAGTTAGATTGGTATGTATACACAACAGGTCCTTCTCCATAGCAGCACCTTGACTGCGAAATTCTCTACCCAAGAAAATTAGCCAGGCTTCATCTTTTTCCAGCTTTCTGGCAAGCAGCTAAAATGGTGCTGTACCAAATGGCCCCAAATTGCTCTGTTTAAACTATTTTAAAATTATATTTTAGAGTTATATTTAGACAATTTCTAATTTTTTAAAGACGTTATTTAATGTGTTTTAATTTTTTAAAAATGTGTACTGTTTCAATTGTTCAGGAACCTCTGTGGGCTGGGAGGCAATATAGAAATACCATAAGTACATCCATATATACATGCGTATCATCTCTCTCTCTCAAAATTAAATGCATGATATTTCACAGAGAACCAGAGGTGGTGCTATTTGAATAAGGAAATATTACTTGCTGTGCTTTGTCATGTTCCCTATTAACAATAATATGCTCAGTGAATGAGAATACTCGATGTCTCTATTTCTAGGAAACTTAAAGCAATTTCATGGATATTTGCTCAGAAATAAGTCCCACAGTGCTCAGTAACACTTTCTCTCAAATAAGTATGCATAGGGTTGTAAGCTAGATGTCCAGGATGCATGTTTTCCTATAGTTACTGTTTACATGATGTATAAAATAAAAACATATGTAGTCACTTGGTATCTTTTAAGGCTAGCAGCATGCTTGCAGCTATATGTGAGGATTAATGAGGGTGTATCTGCTGTTTAGAGCTTAAATACCCCAAGGGCACCAGGTCCCATCTGATCTTGGAGGCTAAGCAGGGTCAGATGGAAGACCACCAAGGAATACCAGGTGCTGTAGGCTGTATTTCAGAGGAAGGAACTGACAAAACCACCTCTGAATATTCCTTGCCTAGGAAAATCCTATAAACTTCATGGGGTGGCCAAGAGCTGACAGGTGACTTGAAGACACACTGACACTGACACACACACACACACACATACACGCTACTTTGCACATAGAGGGGGAAATGAATGGCCAGTATTTACATGAAGGGTTGCTAGGTGAAATAAGGAGCAGAGCTCTTGTACTTCTAATAGCTGTGTACAAGAGGTAATCATGCAAGCAGCACCTGCTGAAATTTCCTGTTCTTGAAAACCCAGCAATCCTATCATGCTATCTGAAGGACCACATTTTTCCATATGAGACCAGTACTTACATATTATCTGAAGGATACTATTCTCCCTTATGAGCCTGTCCATGTTTTGAGATCTTTAGGGAAGCCCTGAAAAAGGGAGAATAAAATATAGTTCAAAAAGTAACAAAAGAAAGGCATCCAGCAGTCAATACAAATGGGATCTGGAACAATATTGTAGAGTGGAAAGCACCCTTTTAAAAAAATTACATTTCTTTCCATTCCCCTTTGCTTCTCAGTTTGCATTCTGTGGCCAGTGAGCATACTCAGATTTCATTAACTGACTCTTCTCCCACCTCTCAATTAGTTTTTTGTTCCCTAAAGGCTTTGAGGTGGATATTCTGCAAACTTTGGAATTTCTTTAAAATTTTCTGATCTCGCTGTTTACAGATAATGTTGTTTGACTAAGCGACAAACAATAATCATCTGAACCTTGCCATGGAGGGGATGGTTACTCAGGTGACTCATCAGAGTGAAGATTCCTGTTCCTTCATGCTGGTCTATGACCCTAATAAAATTATTGATTGATTGATTCCTGTTCCTTTTCTTACATTATTGTAGGAGCCCTGGTGGCGCAGTGGTTAAATGCCAGTACTGCAACTACAAGGTTGTGAGTTCGATCCTGCCAGGCTCCAAGGTTGACTGAGCCTTCCATCCTTTCGCAGGTCGGTAAAATGAGTACCCAGCTTGTTGGGGGCAATTAGCTAAAATACATTGTAAACTGCTTAGATAACACTAGTTGATAGGCGGTATAGAAATAAATGCTATTGTGAGGTCTTTCTGCTGGGAAATACGAGAGAGATTTTAGTGGATCTCTCAAGCACAGTAGGCAGAAGTTGAAACTGTCCACCAACCCACTCCACCTCCCCCGCCTCAAAATCTAGCAGAGAAAGAAATCAAACTTAGTCTTCTCTATAAGGTATAAAAAGTAGTTTTATTCATGAAAACTTGGGCATAATCAATACAGGGTCATCTTCTTGAGGAAAGTGAGTTGGAGCATCCTGCCTAGAGAGCTCTGTTGGGAGTGCTTTGATGTGGGTTCCTGCATGGCCAGGAGTTGGACTGGACGTCCCTGTGATCTCTTCCAACTCTATGATTCTAAATCACATGCTTCATGAATGGCAGGCAGGGACGGAGAGAGAGGTGTGAGCAGGTAGGACCCTAGAAAACAAAGGAATGACTACATGATGCAGAAAGAGAGTAGGTGTAAACAAACAGACAAACAAACAAACAAGAAATAACCATAAAGATGCTATGCCTAAACTCCTAGAGAGCTACATGCAGTCCTTCAGTGAATGAATAGGCACGCCAGGTTGCAACCTCCAACAGCTTTCTTGGTACTCCACCCCCCCCTTGGATATTTGGTTGTTATTACTGGGATATCCTATTGTTTTGACTGCTATCCACTCTGTGTTGTTATTAATCATTTTTTCCCAGTAAGAATGGCATTGAAGGACAGAATTTTAAGACCAAAAATTCCAAACCATATAGCACATATAGAAGTAGAGCAGATTTTAGGGAACAGGCTTCTGTTATCTGGCTGATATGTATCCCTGATCTCTCACTAATTTCACAGTAGTGTAACTAGGCCCACATTACCTCCAACATTTCACAGATGAAAACTGGGACATGTGCTGCCAAGCACTGTCAGAGTCTGGTCAAGATGGCAGAAGTTATAAATGAGGAAGAATACACAAACTAAAGACATTTTCACACTAGACTGTTATAGCGCTATGATTCCACTTTCAACATCCTATGGAATCCTGCAAACCCCAGGATTCCATAGGAGGTTGAAAGTGGAATCATAGTGCTATAACAGTCTAGTGCGGAAATGGCCTAAGAGAGAATGACACAGTTTGCTTTTCCCTGAGCCTACTAGGCTCAGTGTGGTGTAGTCGTCTGAACATTGCACTATGACTCTGAAGACCAGAGTTCAAATCCCTGCTTAGCCACAGAAACTCGCTGGGTGACCATGTGCAAGTCACATACTCTCAGCCTCAGAGAAAGGCCAAGGCATACGATAATGACTGGGAAAGGTAAGAGTCCATCCCCTCCTCTCCTCTCCTGCTGCTGAGTTAATGGGGTGCAAACTATTTCTGCACTTAGAAACTCACTATGCAGCAACGAAAACAAGCTGATGACAAAGTGAGAGGAAGAAAGAGAAACTGGGACATATTAAAAGCAGCTGGAAAAAAAAGTAGGACAAGAGAGGATTAATTAGGACTATCCATGCGAAATCAGGACAGTTAGAAGGTACGGGCCCATTATCTCGGATAGTATCCTCTGACCTGGCTATATTTGTTGAGGGATTCTGGGTGCTGCAGTCCAAAAACTCTCATAGAAACTATGAAGTTGATCTAGAATAAGAATCCTATGCAAGTGGCTTAAGCTGTATATTTAACTTTTTCCTGAACTGTACTTCAGGAGTGAGGCTTGAAGTACACCTCACACTGTGTTCTTTGGTTCTTTCCTGTGAAGTTTTTCCCTCTACTTTCTCTTTGAACTCAGCACAACTTGGGCCAAGCTTTGAGTGGAGGATGGACTTGCAGAGAGGCTGCTTAACCCCATCTCTTCCAATCCTTTTTCCATATTGTGATCAGTTTCTCAAAGGTGTCCACAAAGAGAGCACAGACATCTGGATGTGACATCAATGTGGAGGCTTTTGTACAATTTGGAATCATGCATAGCCTGGGCTTCAAATCATGTGGAAAACCCCTACACAGTGCATGCAGTACGAGACAGATTCAATATAACCCCATCTGTGCTTACTTGTTGATAGTTCTCCTTACAATAATGCCCAAGTACAGGTGGACTCTCAAGGTAATGTAGTGGTTTCAATGTTGGACTGCAACTCCAGAGACCAGCGTTCCAATCTCCACTCTGCCAAGGAAACCCACTGGGTGACCTTGGACAAGTCACAGTCTCTCAGTTTCAGAAGGCAAGGGCTAACCCCTTCTGAACAAACCTTGCTAAGAAAACCCCGTGGCAGGTTTGCCATAAAGCCACCGTAAGTTGGAAATGACTGGAAAGCACACAACAACTAGAGCTGAACTCTATGCAACATATAGGTTTTATGGAGGCTTGTGTGTTCCATATATACTGCATTTGAACAAGAGACCATTTGTACAAGGGAAACTGCCCCAAAAATATTTGTAGAGCTTTGCCCTTTAGTCACCTCAGGAACATTCGTCTTCCTGAAGTGTCTTGCTGTTTGCTCTGTGACATCCTTGTTTGCTCTGGGTTGTTCCAGCTCCTTATCTTCCGTCTCTCAGCTTTGCTTGTTGAACTCTGGGTCAGTTTATTCAGGTTTTAATGACTCTTCCACCTCATGTTTTCATTCCCGACAGCAGGGAGCATTCACTACACTCGATCCTTTCTCTCTAATGGGGTTGAGCTTGGGTCATGGGCTGAATTGCCAAAGGAGTGATTAAGTTGTTTGCAGAAAGTTAATTTTCTCTCCTTCTTTTTATGCCTAATTCTGTTCTATATGTCTCTTTTCCTGACTAGTAGCTAGACCTGCCAACCCACTGGAGGCGGGAGGAGGAATGGGGAGGAAACTGGCTTGACCAATTCTTTGACCTCAAGAAGAGTTGCCAAAATTTATATGTGAAAAAAAGACAGCTAGTGTTGTTCATATGTTTCACTGCAGCTGGAATGTTCACAATAAAATACAGCATCCCTTGCAATAGCAGTAGCACTTTAACTTTGTATAAGGACATGGCAATTCTTGCCTAAGTCATTTTACTGCCTGAGGTAGAGCAGCCATGATTGTTTGTTTTATTTAAACAGAGTGTCTTCTGTTTGAAATTCTGTTCAGGTCCAAGTTTGATTGAAAGACAAAGAACCATAAGGAATGACATCAGGGACTTTGAAGGTGCCAGTCAACAGTGAGCACCTGAACAGTAGAATCTGTAAGCAACGCAGGCAAATTTGTTTCAAATCTTCATTTGTGTGAAGTGTACTACAATTCTGTTTTAATTATTGTTGTTGTCATTGTTGTTTATCTTTAAGTTATTTCTGACTTATGGTGACCCTAAAGCAAACCTATCACAAGGTTTTCTTGGAAAAATTTGTTCAGAAGGGGTTAGCTTTGCCGTCTTCTGAGACTGAGAGATTGTGACTTGCCCAAGGTCACCCAATGGGTTTCCATGGCCAAGCAGGGATTCAGATCTTGGTCTGCAGAGTCATAGTTCAATGCTCAAACCACCACACCATGCTGGCTCTCATTCTCTTTCATTTTGTATCCGAGCATATAAATTTCATATGCAATTTGATGCACAAGCCATTACTCTACAAATGGAAAAAAATATTCAAAAATATTTGGAAAATGGTCAAAGTAAGTGTTCCTGAAGTGTTGGGAAACCTTGACAAGGAAAATCCTAGTAGGATGAGAATCTTGGCAGTTCAGGACTTATTCTGTGCAAAAAAAATGTACCTCTGTACAGAAAATGTTGTCTATGCATTTTTTCCCAAACAGAATAAATCTTGAAGTATAAATAGTCTTTGAAAATGGCAGTTCTGACAACTTTCTCACAGTGAGGAGGAAAATGGTAAAATTATCTGTTCTTATTTGTGAGAACAAAATTTATGAAGATTTACATTCCTAGTTCAGTCCTTTTTTGATGATGTGTAAGTTAGGAAAGAGTTTGAGTTAGACTAGGGTTGAAGTGTGAGAAGGGAAATTGAGTTAAGTTACTGGTAAGGGTTTAAATTAACTTAAGAGAAGTGTTTGTGTGAGGGAGTGGTGTTTTAAATGTAATAAATAAATGATGTGCTTTCTTATGTTTAACAAATCTGTTTATGTTTCATACATTTTAGCCTCCTGAAATGCTATCTATGTGAGACCCTGCAGTGGCAGCACTGAATAGAGACCAGTGGTATCCACTGAGTAAAGAAGTTGCATAAATCCTCATAAGCATCTTGGGGGCATTTTGACAGTCCCTGATGTTGGTGCACAGATTACAGTTGGTGGCATTGGTGGCACTGCCCAAAAGTGAACCTCACAGCTGGTGGGATAAGGCTTGGAAAAAACCCACCTTTGGTGACAACAGCAGTGGGAGTAATGGGTGAAACCCTTATATAATGGTGGAAATCCCACATTTGGTGGCAGTGTGGTGGAATAAAGGATGAAATCCCCACATCTGGTGGAAACTATAGCCATTTCCGCACTAGAGTGTTATGGTACTATTATTCCACTGTCAACATCCTATGGAATCCTGGGGTTTGCAGTTTAGAGAGGGGCCTTTGAGGCCCTTGTCTAAACTGCAAACCCCAGGATTCCATAGGATATTGACATTGGAATAATAGCACTATAACTGTCTAGTGTGGAAATGGCCTATTCCTCCACCACACCTGTGGGTAACAGCCTGCTTAGGCAATATAGCACAGCCTAACCTCTGCCACTTGAAGCAGCCACCTTATTCTGCCTAATGGTAGGGATGGCCCTGACATGAGCTGCGTGCATGTGAACTCATGGCTAAACTCTGCCACAGCACGATTGTCCCTGTTACCACCTGATTGGGAGGAGCTACCTCAGGTGGTGTTCAGTTAGGGAAAACAAGATGGGTGATGACAGGAGAATATTGTTAATGTTGTCACCATCATGTATTTTTATATATGTATATATATATAGCACCATCACTGTGCATGATGCTTTACGAGTTAAAGAACAGCAAGTCAGTTCCCTGCCCTCAGCTGACAATCTATAATCAGCTCTCCACATTTGCTAGGGTTAAGAGTCCAGGACCTATGCAAAAGTGAAAAAAAAGTCACAAATATCAAAATGGATGAGTGTGTCTGTAGGAAGGGGGCAGAGGCATGGTGGGGGAGAGTGGGCACCTAGGGTCCAAACCAGGTTGGAGGAAGAAGAGGGAAAGGGAGTGGGTTGGCATGGTGATCCTGTACCTCCTCTCTCTTGCCTATCTCCTTCCTTGGGTGAGGGGGACATTGGGAGAGGGTTTGTGGTGCTGGGAGATTGGGCTGTGAGCCATCCTTAGCTGGCTGGGCAGAGGTTGTTACTGGTAGAGGAGGAGGACCAGAGGCAAGTTTTTAAAGGGCTGCACAGCCTGATTGGAGCAACCAAGAGGAAACGTTTCCCTGGAAAAGAAGTGTCTGAGGTGGCAGGGGGACACGGGTTGGAGAAACTCACAAATGGTCAAATTTGTGAAACTGAAACCCACAAAAGTGGAGGCTGACAGTAATCTGGACATGACACAAAAGGAAAAGGGGATGGCAGTGTGGGAGGGAATTAAGTCCAGCAGACAGTGTCTCTTCTTCTCTCCCTCCAAGGCCAGGGCAGTGTGAGCTGGGAGAGAGGTGCTTTCATCTTCCCCTGGAATCTGCCCCAGCTTCATCTTCTCTCTCTCTCCCAGGCCAGGGCTATGCCAGTTGGGTTGAAGGCGGGGCCTTTTTCTGCTTCTGGGTCTAGGCACGATGGAGCTATGCCCGCCCCCGCCCCACAACTCCAAGGCAAGGGCAGTGGTGGCTGGGATACAGCCATACCTCAGGTAACAAAGCCTGTAACAATGAAGCTCCTTTTTATAAAGTCTTTTTATGCCCCAGCTGCCCTTTTTCCTTGTCCTCTGACTACCTGGAGAGTGTGTGTGTGTGTGTGTGTGTGTGTGTGTGTGAGAGAGAGAGAGAGAGAGAGAGTTTGCAACATCAGCACTGGGAAGATGGTAAGGGAGAGCTGCATAAACACAGACTTTTGGTGTTGGCTTGCAGCAAGGCGTCTGCAATAAATGTTGCTAAAAAACTTGATCTGGAAATGAATGGGATTTTACTTTAGCCAATCTTATGTGTGCCTGCCTACAACAGACAAGATGAACAGCTGCTGCCTCCAGAATCTTTTACTGAGCCTACATGAACAACAAAGCAGAGAAAGCAAATTAGCCTACCTTGCCAGAATGTTAAAAGAAAAAAAAAATTAGAATCTATCAGTTTTGCCAGCCAAAGGAAAATCATAAGAAAAGCAGAGGCTGAGGAAGTAAATAATCTTCCCTGCATGAATTCTGGAAGAAGTTTTCAAATGGTCTCTAGAAGGTTCAAGATGTTTTTGTTACTTATGGAAAGCTTACTGGCCCTGGCTGTTTCATTTCACATGTGTACATTATTAGTTGAAAATAAAAAGTTTGCTGAAAGATGTTGAACTGCTCTTCTTTTTTGTTTTGCAGGAACCTAGCCCTATTCTTTCCTTGTTATTTCTCCCTCTAGTACCAAAGTTTCTCTTAATAATGCTTATTTATAGAACACTTTTCATTTTCATAAAGTGCTGAAGAGCTTCCTCTTTAAGTCACCATCTTAAGCCGCTGGTTTGTGTTTAAGGTGCTGAGATAAGGTGTTGGAGATTTTATTCCATATGTTGCTATAAACACGTGGAATAAAATCCCCCAAACCCCATCTCAGCACCTTAAACACAAATCAGTGGCAAAGAGGAACATCTTCAGCCCTTCCGAAAAATGGGTGAGATCCTCCTCCAACGAGAGATCCAAAGGAAGACTGTTCCACAAATATAGAGCCAGATCTTGAAAGGCTTGCAGCCTTGACAGAGCTGTGTGTATTGGTGGAAAAAATTGTAATCCTTTGCCTGTAGATCTTAAATTCCTGGATGGAGCAAACATATTGGCCAACCTGCAAGGTACTGAGAGAGATTAGAATGCAAAGCCTTGAACACCAGATCCAAAAGTCTGAAACAGGTGTGATGCCAAGAAACACTTCTGTTTCATTAATTGACCTATACCTTGTCACCAAAATGCCACACCCAAAATATAGCAGAGATTGCTCCCACAGCTTTGGAAGCATGCCCAGCAGCAGAGAATAACTTAGCAACAATGCACTGTAGCCAGTAAAAACTCACCCACACCAATTGTTCTCTTCCATCAAGGCGGCAATTTATTCTTGAGTTACAATGTGTACATATTTACAAGAATCTCAAGAAGGCATTCCAGCATCCCTCTGCTTGCTCTTTCTGACAGAACCTCCAGCAAACACATCAGGCACTGTGTGCAATTTGTTGGCTAGCTCTCAGCTACATTTATACTCACACTAGCTGATGCAATCCTGCCAACCTTTGCATTCTCTCCACACCTGATGCAACCTTCTCCCCCGATTGCTCATCAGCATGACTCAGCTAAAGTCACATGGCTTTTCACAGGTGCACTTAACAACCCACATCACAAAGTATTTTCTACAGGTTTGTTCCAACCTTTTCTTGACATACCTATAATGAAGCAATCTGAAAATGGCAGTTGTGGGGCTTTCTTCTTGCATTTTATTCTGTATATCATTCTTTCATCTTGCCTTAGAGGCCCCTAAGCTTTGACTCACTAGCATCTCTGGTCCTGCTGAAATCCACCCAATATCCTGGAGTCTGAAGGCCATCCAAATACCAGAATATGCATATAGCAATTTACAGGGTGAAAAGACACTGCAGGATTCTCAGTGAGTGAGGTGGAAAGGGACTGTTTTATTCACTGGTTTATTTTCAAGTATATATCACACCTTTTAACTTGAGTTTCTTGGTGATTAGCCATTAAACTTAAGCAAAAGAATAAAAGAATAATAATAACAAAAAAGCATCTCCAAGAAACATTCACTAAATATAACCAATAGGGGCTGGTAGGTTCTGTGCCAGTAGGATAGTGATTCTGCTCTGGATTTTGTTCTGAATTTTAAAGGCATTATTCCTTAAAAATGATTTCTATCTCCTTTTAAGGTTCAGATAGTTCCTTTATACTTTGTCACACTTCTGGTCACCATTTTGATCAATATTTGACTGAAAAGAGATGTGTTTTGGCATGTGGATGGGGGGGTGCAGCCTTCAGGGGGTCATGGGAGGAGATTGGCCCCAGCCCTTGTGCAGTTGCCTGCCTCTGGTATGCAGTTTGCACTAAACTATGGAGTAGGTTCATCACATGGTAGCCACCAGAAATCACTGAATATAACAGCTTGGGTGTTATATATGAAGACACTAGCGAGGGACTCAATAGCCTAAAAGACTAAACTGTGGCTGTTAAAAACTCAAGGAAAAAAATGGGCTTCAGATGGCCAGGATGCCATCTGAAAGACTTACAGAACAAGCCCAAGTCAGAACTGGAGAATTCCAGATATTTGAAGAATTACTTTCTTGTACTAAAACAACAGAATCCCTTGGACAACATTGTCAGAGGGGAGATTCTAGGAGTTATAATCCAAAAAAGTAATTTTCCAAGCTCTGGGAATCACGTGCCAGATGATCTACTGATTCCACAGTCATGCCAGCTCATTTCCAGAGTGGGAGATGGGGGAGAAGGGAATTTCCTTCCTCCTTTCCCTAGCAAATTTTTATTTTTTAGATATTTTCTTCTACTGAAATGTGTAGGTGTGCAAATTACAATGCTAGCCATAATCTGTGTCCTGATCCAGGGTTATGTTAGTGGAGGTAAGGGGCTCAAAGGCCACCCCAGTGCATTCCATTTAGACCCCTTCCTCTGTTGGCAATACCATCTGGAGTAGATCCACTTCTACAGTTTTCTACAGCTGTACCAGAGCCACTGGGAAAAACTTGCAGCCACACTTATGAAAGTCCTATTGGCCAATGGAGTTACATTTCTGCCCCGTCTTAACCTTCCTTCTCACCTGGCTTCCAGGTTCACATGACTAGAGATCTTAGTAGACCACAAGTTGAACATGACTCAACAGTGTGATGTGGCAGCCAAAAAAAAGCCAGCGCAATTCTAGGCTGCATCAACAGGAGTACAGTGTCCAGATCAAGAGAAGTCATAGTACCATTCTGTTCTTTGTTGGGTCAGATCTCATTTGGAATACTGCATTAAGTTTTGGGTACCACAGTTCAACAAGGATATTGACAAGGTGAAGCATGTTCAAAGGAGGGAAACCAAGATGGTAGAAGTTCTGGAAGATGGTAAAAATTCTGGAAATTTTTGGAGGTGGGCATGTCTAACTTGAAAAAAAGAAGTCTGTGAGATGATATTTATAGCCATATTTAAATAGCTGAAGAGATATCATGTAGAAAATGAAGCAAGCTTATTTTCTGCTGCCCTAGAGATTAGAATATGAACAAATGGATTCAAATTAAAAACAATGGGGTTCTATCTGCACGTTAGGAAGAACTTCTTTACCGTTAAGAGCTATTCAACAGTGGGATGGACCACTGCAGAGGTGTTGGGGTTGCAACCTTTGCAGTGCCTTATGCTCACTGAAGTTAGGTTGTATGTTACTCTCTGGGAGTTTAGACACACCATATTTATGACTACTACTTGTTTGTTTGTTTACATCCACACTCTTCCTGCCTCATGTTGACACCTTCATTTCTTCTCTGTCTTTCTGCCTGCCAATCATGAAGCATGTGCTTTTTAGAGCTCTCTCAAGCTGAGAAGCTCCAACTCTTCTGAACGTTTGTTTGTTATGCACAAGTATTGGTCAGTAAAACTACTTTATATACCTTATGAAGAAGACTCAGCTTGTTTTCTTTCTCTGCTGGATAGTGGATGGTGGGCTGGTTACTGCTTCTAACTTCTGCCTAGCATGTTAGTTACTAAAATTTCTCACATTTTCCCAATAAGAGCGTGGTGGACTTCCCTTCTTTGAAAGTCCTTAAGTAGAGATTGGATGGCTGTCTTCTGAGTGTGTATTGGTTGTGAATTTCTGCATGACAGGGGATTGGGCTAAATGACCCTTATGGTCCCTTCCATTCTATGAATCCTTGATTCTGTGACTAGGGAGGGAAGTTCCATGGTAGGGTGTCTTGGCCAGGAGGGCCCCGTCTTCAATTAAGGTAAGGTAAAGCCACTAGATAGAGGAGAGCCACTGAGGAACATCTTTGCTGCAGCCCTGCTGCTCCTTGTGCGGAATGCATTCATTTCAAGAAAAGAGGACTGGTACAATTGATGAGTATTTTCTTGCTGGCTATGGCCACTCTACTCAATATTCACATTTAAATTGTTATTACAACAAAAGTGGCATAGTATTCTTTATCAAGGCTGTCTTCTATTGCCATGCCTTGAAAAAGCTGTGGTATTAGAAATATTTAAAATAAATCAAATAAAGAATTATATGTGTTGGGCAGGGTTTGTCAAGCTAAATCTGATATTACACCTTGGGTACTATTGGGCAGGTACTATTTCAGATGTCAAATGCAAGAGGGACACTTTGGGGCAGTTGAGATTTCTGTAAGCCATCACTAATTTGGGGGGGGGAATGGAAAGGAAAGATGGTACTTCCTCAGAGCTTTGAAAAGTATGTTATCCACTATAGTTCTCAGAATCCCAGAGCCAACACTGGGGATTCTGGGAATTGTAGTGGAAATAAGTAACATTCTCCTTTGCCTGAAGTCAGTCTTCATTAGCTACGCACAGTGGGATAGGGCTTACAGGACTATGTCAGGCTTCCGCCTTTCTCAACTCTTACTTTTATCCTATTTTTATCCAATGATGCTTATTAATTTGCCCTTGACTCCTACCTCTGCATTCTTAAAACAAGGCCCCATTGTGCAATTAATGTGTTTAAAAAAATAATAATCAAACTCTGAATTCCAAATCACAAACTAATGCTGTTTTTAAACAATCCACAAAGGGCCGTGAATGGAAAAAACAGCAGGACGGAGTTCCATAATGCCAGAGGGCTACAAGCCTTCTGATGCCTATCTGTATGTGTGCGTGTTTTAAAAACATACTTATACAAGATCCTGAAGCTGTAGGCCAAGCACATGCTTTTTATTTGCCCATGAGTTCCATTGCAATCAACAGTACATTTACAAATAATTATCTTTAGACAAGGAACTCAGGGTAGTGATTTTACGTAATCAGCCATTGTGGTGTTGTGGTTAGAGTGTTGGATGAGACTTTGGAGATCCAGGTATAAAACTCTCCAGGTGACCTTCATCCGCTCACTCTTGCTCTGCTTGATCTACCTCACATGGTGGTTGTTATGATGACAGAGGAGGAAGCAGATGCGCATACATTGCCTTGAGGTCACTGAGGGAATATATTTGTAGCTAATAATTATTTTGAGAACTTGTTTGTTCTCAAAACATTGTTAATTCAAGTTTGTTCAAGTTGCCCCTTGAACTTCAGTGTGCAGCAAATTTTGTGCCATTCTCCAGATACCTCATCCCCCTTCATCTTAACTATTTGGAGTTCTCCTCAGTGGCTTAATTGTTCCCCAATTCCCCCATCAGCACATCTCCCCACAGATTGCCTTCCTCTCTGGCTAGTTTTCTGCCCTTATACAAATACAAATTCTGTCCTTATACAAATCCAGACTGTCAAAAAGACAAATACGTGACCCCTAGAGCAAATTGAACCTGGATAATCCTAACAGCCAAAATGACTAAACTGAGATTGTTGTACCTGGACATATCGTGAGACTGTATGAACGATTAGAAAGATGAAAAGTTTTGGTAAAGTGAAAGGTAGTAGGTAAAGAAGAAGACTGCATTACAGATAGACTCAGTCAAGGAAGCCATGGCCTTGACTTGACTTGATAGTGTGACTCAGAGTATCTCATTCATAGGGCTTTTAAGTCAAAGTCAATTAATGGTAGCTAACAACAAATTAAGAGACCCAGACTTATCTACGGTGGCATGCCAATCTCCATCAGTGCCTTTGAAACTTGGCCCTCCTATCTATTTGGCAATATATGTATCACCTGTAGTTTGAATGTCAAAAGAACAGCTTTGAAGTGAGATGTCTTTCCTGCTTGGCTCAGGGTTCTCAAAAACTGAAAGTTGATCTGTGTTGTCTTTGGGGTAATACATGATTTCCCTGTTTATAACACAAATGGAAACTTACTGGTACTAAAAATAATGGCTGGAATTCATGAGCACTGTTACAAATGCATAACCTAGAGTCATATTCATGATCCATAAGAATTCAATACTGTAGGGAATACATAGGGATTGTAAAATTCCCACAGTTCTGATTTACTGTACAACAGCCACAGGGGTCTCTTCTTCTATTGATCGGGATATAGCAGACTGAGGTTTCCCTACACATCCCTGCAAGTGATATCCAGTGTGAGGGTGAATTGTGACAGAGTTCTTTCTTTCTTTCTTTCTTTCTTTCTTTCTTTCTTTCTTTCTTTCTTTCTTTCTTTCTTTCTTTCTTTCTTGCCATCTATGTACATGACACTTTACAGATAAGGCAACCAGAAACAGTGGGTCCTGCCAAAGGCATACAATCAAAAATATGTGCATACATAAACAAACACAAAGGGGAGGAAAGAATAATAAAACTATACTGTTCAATTGCTACACAAATGATCCAGGAAAAATACCAAAAATCCAATACAATATAAAGCAAACTGACAAATACATTTAATCAAACTATACAAAATTATAAACTCTAAAAGTTTTTGAAAACAACAAGGGCCATTTCTGTACTATACTGTTATAGTGCTATTATTCCACTTTCAACATCCTGTGGAATCCTGGGGTTTGCAATTTAGCGAGGGGCATTTAGAATTCACAGCCAAAGAGCTCTTTGGCCTCAGTAAACCACAAACCCCAGAATTCCACAAGATGTTGAAAGTGGAATAATAGCACTATAGCAATATAGTGCAGAAGTGGCCAAGGGTTTTAACTGGGATTTAGAACTAATGAGGGAAGGAGCACTTGTGTGAGTGGGTGGAAATGTCAGTCTGCTCCATCCTGATCAACAGGAGAACAGACTTCCGTTGCTCACAGGGGCTGGTGCCTGGTAAATCAGGATCAGGGCTGGGTGGCTTGGGAAATGCTACTTAGCTGTGCAACTAAGGTAGTTATGTAGCCAAATAGCTGATTTAAAATTTTGATCCCATCATTATCTGTGAGTGAAGTGAACTCCTGCCCTCCCTCTCCCTTCTCTGGATTAGACTAAAGCGTCTGTATATGTTGTATTGAAACCTCTGGGCAGCTAATGCCAGTCAGGTGTGAAATCTGGGATAATTCAGCCAAAAACCAACGAACATTATTTTTTTTATTAATCAAATAAAGTAGTATTAAAAAATAAAAATAAAAGTGTCATGATAATAAACAGTTGTTCTCAATTGACAAATATCTTCTGGTAATGACTATTGAGTATTAAAAAAGAGAAACATCTTCTAAAGTTACATTAAAGTTACATTAGTTACATGAATTACATTAATAAAAGCCAACCCCCCCCAAAAGAGAGAGAGAGAGAGATAAAATTTAACACAACTTCCTTTAGTTTGAACTTTACCTCTTTTTGAAAAGTAAAATAGATTTACTACCTATAACCTGAACTTGGTTTCACTGTATAACCTCTTTCTGTGTCTTCTCTGTACTGGTTGATCTTGCTTCTCTTAAATTAAGTATCTGTTTAAATGTCCGTATGTACACACTCATTCACATAACAGTTTTACAGAAAGATCTATATCAAAACCAAATGATAACCTCTACAAAAGTTACTACAATTCCCATGTTTGTTTGTTTTCTAATCTCTCTGAGATGTAACAATAGCAATAGCATGTGTATTTTTATACCGCTTATCAGCTAAGTGCTCTCTAAGCGGTTTACAATTTGTTAGCTAATTGCCCCCAACAAGCTGGGTATTCATTTTACCAACCTGCGGAAGGATGGAAGGCTGAGTCAACCTGGAGCCCGGCAGGATTGAACTCACAACCTTGTGGGTGCAGTATCAGCATTTAACCATTGCACCACCAGGGCTCCGTATTTAAGGTTGTTTAGTTTATTCGATAATTAAGTTACCCCATTTTTACAAAGGAACTTCATAACTGGGTCCCGTTCCTTCAATATTTTATCAGATTTCCCCTTAATCTTACAAGTAAGCTGATCGTTTTCTTTCATCTCCAATATTTTAATCATCCATTGCTCTACGGTGGGGATTTCTTTAATTTTCCAACATTTGGCTAATAATATTCTGGTGGTGGTAACAAGATATAATAAAACTCTCCAGTATTTCTTTGAAATTTTTAGATCTATATTTTGAATCATATCTTGTAAGAATAATTCTGGCATGAGAGGTATCTGGAAAAACCAATGAACATTATTTTGAAGCTGTACAGGATCCATAGAGCTCTTCTGAAAAATGCAGTCAGAATGCTATAAGAAATATGTGAGTACGGGATTCATTCCAATTTATATCGGTAACCTCCACTGCTTTATGTCTGATGACATTCCATTATATCCTTCTTTTCCCCTGGAACACAGCAAGGTGCTGGATTTCCAGAGCATGTGTCTGAAGTCAACTAAGAGCTGGTCAATAAGCAATGGTCTGATCCAGGTAATCCAGAGATATTGATTATACGTGTTATAAGAATTTATTTGTAAATTTTACTCTGTATTGCTAGGGTTTGGATCTCAGTTTGAAAAACTGCAGTTTATCATAACAGGAACATACTTCATATACATGTATTCTCCCCTTGCTCCTCTTCTTCTCTCCTCCCCTTGCAGGCCTGACTTTGGGAGAGATACTGGGATGACTTCTTCTGGTATTTAGACTGGAAAACTGGTTTAAGCATTGCTTGTAGAGCAATAAATCGAGCCAGGATCAAACCAAGAAATAACCCAAGATCAGAATATCTTTTTGGAAGCCAGCAAAAGGAGAGGGGGATGGGAGCATGCAGGCCTAAGGCTTGTTCTTGACCTGATAAACAATGGCTTATTGGACCAAGATGATTTTCGAATAAGCTAGGTTACAGAGTCAGCAGAGCATTCAGCAACATTGTGTGTGCAACAACACTTAGCACTGAAGTGTCAGAATGGGCAGTAGTATTAGGGCTAGATAGTTTGAGCAACCCAAAGTGTCCTCCCTTCTTGTTCTACCTATCCTGACCCCTCTGCGATGTAAACTGATACTCTTAGGGATGTTTTTTTCCATCTGCTTTCTTCCCAATCTCTCTCTCTCAGCTCTTCCCTAGAATGAAGCTAGATTACATTAACACCCTGATAACGTTCATATTTTAGAATGGAATTCATATAATGAAGCCTGTAGTTTGCTTCTCCAGGCCATTGGTGTCTTTGCTCCTTAATCAGGATCTCTGCCCACTGCACACTCTTAGGTGAAGATGTGGGAAAGATGGAACGGTGGGATGAGAACAGAACTTGGAAAAGTCACTTTTCATTTTTGGACTCCAAAAAGTAATTTTCTCAACATCTCAATAAGAATAGGAGTGTGTCTCTTTTTCTTTTTAACTGTGAAAACCTGGAGGAAATGCATTACCAAACTGAAACCAGGCATTTGTTTTAGTTTGGGGAGTCTTAGGGATCACTCATTCAGCATGTGGTTACAGTTTAAATTCAGTCTGTGTTAGATGTTTGCAGTGAACCTTATCAAAATGTTGCAGCAGCTTTATCATGTTGCAGAATCTGGACCTAATATATTTTTAAAGCATTTTGTACAGAATAGCCAAGTATCAAACAACGAAACTAGAGAAAACTGCAATCTTTACAAACATCCATATTTCTAACCACCCAAATGTTTGCTTTTAATTCTTTCAATTTGGACTCTGCCGCATGCCTGACATAAACATATGGATCTAAATCCAATTGTTGATTCCAAGTAGAGTAAACCCATTGAATCAATGGGATTTATATAAGTGTTGAATTCCCCATTCAGCACTTGCCTAAAAGGCAATTGGATTTTGGCCATGAATATAAAGAAGCTATGCTGGCTCAGATCGCAGGCTTGTCTAAGGCGGCATGCTGTTCACACAGTGGCCAAAGAGATGTCTCTGTGGGGAGACCATGAGTGCAATAGAACCTCTGCTCATACAACAGTGTTAGGTGTACATCTAGACTTTCTGATGGCCTTACTTTCCAAGAATTTGTCTAATTCTGTTTTAAAGCTATCCATGTTGGTGGCTATCACTACGTCTTGTGACAGCAGTTTCATAGATTAAATGTGTGTTGTGTGGGGAAGTGCTTTCTTGTATCTGCCCTGACTCTCCCACTGTTCAGATTCAGTCTTTGACATCAAGTATTAGGAGAAATAGTTTGCAGTCTGTTATGTACTGATCTTTCTCTTGGGTTGAAGGTGTATGCAGTGTGCATACAAACACTGGTGCAGGTTGGGCCGGTGTGTGCCCTACCATACAGACTTAATTCCCACAAACATTCTTAGGTCATTGAGAGGGAGTATGGTGCAGTGGTTAGAAAGTTAGACTTTAACTTGGAGGAAGTCCAGGTTCAGGTCTCCAAAGAGCCATTAAACTCACAAGGTCAGTGAATTTCATGGCCAGCCATTCTCTTTCAGCATGATCTATCTCATGGGGTTATCATGAAGATCACATTAATAGCTGGGCAGCCATCTGGGTCACCATGAGCTCATTGGAATATAACTAATAAATTTAATATTAATAGTGCTCACTAAAATGCACTGTGCCAGAGGAGGGAGGGAACAGACCTATGACTCTAGAAAGAATGATAGAAAACGTAAGGAATGTTAAAAGTGTACACCTTCTATTTTTCCATTTCCTGTCTTCTATTTCTATTTTCTGACCCTATCTTCCCCTGAAGTATTATATGTTTAGACACAATCCGTTTGCTGTCATCTATCAAACCTCCTCATCTCACCCCTCTCTCTGAACTCTCTTCTGTTAATAATAAGCAGGATATGCAGTTTCCGAAAGGGAGAGGGAGGGAGTCAGCTGAAGAAGGAATTCAAAGTCAATTGGAAAATGTGTCCCTTCTCTCACCCTTATTCAAAATGTATTCCAAGATGTGTATAGCAGGGAGGGGGGAATACTGGCATTTATCAAGAATAGGAAACTTGGCTCATGACAGTTGAACGGGTAGAGATTTTACAGAAAAATCTGTAGCGCTGTGTGATTTTATGACTGATATGAGGGAAAGAAAGGCAGATCGGCTAGCTATAAGTATTGAAGTGTGGGGATGTTACCACGCTGATGGTGGAGCACATACTTCACAAGCAGAGAGCGAGCAGCTGGCCATCAGAGCTGAAAGAAACATTGTAAATGATCTTATTTGGAACTAGACAATTTGTTCACACATGAGGCAATTGTGGCCCTGCATCTCCAGCGGTGTTTGAACTGCAAATCTCAGCATTCCTTGCTGTTGACTATGCTGCCTAGAGATCATGGGAGGTACAATCCAGCAATATGTGAAAGGTCACACACACGCACACCCCTGAAATGAAGCCAGGTGGGGGAAAAGGGTTTTAATAGCCCACTTCAAAGTGATATGTGATGAACAGAAATGATTAGGAATATGCAGTGTTGCATACTTTCCAACTGCCCCCATTTAGTGGGAACGGTCCTGCTTAATCTACTGTCATCCCACTTTTTCAGCTGCTTCTAAAATGTCTCATTTTCTCTCTCCTCTCAGCTTCTTGCTTTGTCCCAGTTCACTTTCATTGCTGCAAACTGAGTACAAAATGCAAAAGTAGTTTACACACAGTTAATTGGAGGTGGGGGAAGGAGGAGACAAACCCTGGCAAAAGCAAACTGCTGCAGCCACTCCTAGCTTGTGTGTTTTTCCTCATTAATAACTGTTGCCACACTGACCACACTTTGATGTTGCTTGACCACACCTGTCTCAGTTTTCATCTGTGAAATGTTGGAGTGGAGGCTGTTGGCCCACATTTAGCACTGATCAATGACATTGGTGAAAGGCCACATTTCCAAAAAGGAGACCTATTTGCTGTGTAGAGTCATGTGAGAGTACACATGGACATCTCTGCCAGCTGTGGAGATCTCAAAAGTAGCAGTGACTAGTACAACTCCTCAGTAGTGGCAGCTTTCTACATACTTGATGTTTGATCTCTTTCGAATTCGAGTAACAAGTTGCTAGGTTATATTTGCTTAGCATTTGAACCCTTCCATCTATCTATCCATTTATCAGAAGGAATCAGCGACACTAGCCAAACCAGATTCTTGCTTAGTCAAAGATAAACAGGAAGGATGTATTCCTTTAATTGAACTAATCCTGCTAGGAAGCCATAAAGGATATTCATGCAATGCCAAAAATATAACAAAAATCTCCCTTGCTGGTCCTTCAGCTATCAGTTCAATACCCCTAACAAGTTACAATATCAAGAATGGATTCTTTTACAGGAAAAGCAAGAACCTTTGGCCTGTCACACCTCTGGATGTTGTTAGACTGCAACTCCCAGTGCTAGTTAGGACTGATATGAGTTGCAGTCCAATATCTGGAGACCACACTTTGCCCAGCCCAGCCTAGCCCATTGTTGGTGATGCTGTCTGGCTTTACTTAGATCATTGCACCAACAAGATATAAGGTTCATCTAGTCAAGTCTTCCTTACTAAGAAGCAGGGGCACAGGAGAGAGATGTCTTCCCTTTTCCTCCTCCACACAATTCGCAGGCAGTGCCATTTGGGAGAATGGAGTAGAAAATTCAGTGGTTTTTTTAATAAATAGCTGAAGAACAGATGATTGCAGAACATACCTATTCAAAACATGACATGTGAGAGTGGTTCCATACTCCCCAAATGAATTGGAAGGGACTTAATCTTCTGTTGTCTCACTTTTTCAACTGTTTTTAAAATGTCCCAATTTCTCCTCCCCCCACCTTGGTTCTCAGCTTATTTCAATGGCTACAAATTGAGTTCAAAGTGCAGAGATAGTTTGTACTCAACTCCGTAAGATAGAGAGAAGAGGAGGGGGAGAATCTTTCCCTTTCCTATAGGCTCAGGCAAAAGTAAACTGCTGCAGCCAATCCTAGGTTGTCTGTTTTGTCCCATTAATAACTTTTGCCATTTTGGCTACATTTTGGATGTTGCTTGTCCACACATGTAGTGGTTTTAATCTGTGAAATGTTGGAGCGGATGGGGTTCCACATTGTCACTTGCTGTGCTCGCTATGGTGAATGTACCTCTGTTCACTGGTGGCCATGATGAGCCCCAACAGTTTGCTTCCCTAACCTGGTACTTCAGAATAATAATCCCTGTAGTAATACAGTGGTTCACCCACTCAACCCACTGCCAGCTCAGGAAGCTAGGAGAAAGGCTGCAGATTACAACGTCACTGCATTATGAAGCATACAGGGAACCTGTGGGCACAGAAACAAACCGGAATGAGGAGAAAGCCTGGCATTCTTTCCAGAATACATTTTGAAGGTGGGAATGAAATCAAGGTGTCATCCTTGACCTTGCTGAGAGGCTCAGTTCAAGATCAGGCTCAAAGAGATGGATGGGGTACTGTTTCGACTTGGCTATCAAGGGCAATCAAAATGGTGGAAGCCAGTGAAGAGGGTGACAATTAGTATGCTCACATGAACACATGATTTGAAGTAGATAAAGGAAATGTGCAAGAGAAAGTTCTCTCTGCTATACACACTGTTGAGCAAAAAACACAAACATTTTGAAACTCTCAGATGAAGATTCTAAATTGCTACTCCAGCATCCCTGCTGCTTAGAAAAAGGCTCCCTGCATATAGAAGGGTAGTAAGTCAGATATAGCACAACTACAATCTGTCTGCATGATGACTTTCTCTATATTTTTCTCTGTTTGTGCATGGGTAAATACATGTAAATCAGGTGTAGACAAAAAGTGGAGGCCAATTATATCTACAAGACTTCTGTCCCATGGGCTGCCCTCATCCCAGGGAGAAAAAAAGGCAAAGCAAAAGAAAACAGGAAATTGCTCAACAATACACCTGATTCTGGTTTTGTAAACAGGTATGGATGGAACAGGTGAGAACAACGTAATGGGGATTCAGGACCTTCTTTTAAGGCAGACTTGTCTCTCCTGGAGGTTACCAGGCAATTGAAATACCAATTTCTTCTTACTGGGGTGTTCATTAGGTGAGTCTGCAAAGAGTAAGTGGGAATGGGAACTCTACTCCAAATTTTACTCTGAAATTTAAAGAAGTTATCTAAGGTATGACAGGAAGAAAATCAATTTATTTGAAATGTGGTGCTAGAGAAGAATTCTACAGATACCATGGACTGCCAAAAAGGCAAATAAATAGGTGCTAGAGCAAATCAAGTCTGAATTCTCCTTAGAAGCCAAAATGACTAAACTGAGGCTATTGTACTTTGGACATACTATGAGAAGACGTGATTTACTGGAAACAATGATAATGCTCAAAGGGAGTAGAAAAAGAGGAGGACCATAATACAGGCATTTTGGCTCATTCAGGGAAACTGTGACATCATGTTTGCAAGACTTGAGCCAAGCTGTGGATGATGGGGCCTCTGGGGGAATCTCTCATTCATAGGGTCGTTGTGAGTCAAAACTTACTTGATGTCAAAGAATGAGAACAATAGTGGTTTGAGTGTTGAACTGGTATTCTGGAAGACCAGGGTTCAAATCCCCACTTGGCCATAGAACCCCCTGCGTAATCTTGGACACGTTACACTCTCTCAACTTCAGAGGAAAGCAATGGTAAATACCTTCTGAATGAATCCTGCCAAGAAAACCCAATGATAGGTTCACCGTAAGTCAGAATCAACTTGATGGCACACAACAGTAAGTTGAGTATCCCACTGATAAGCAAAACACTTGCCTATGCACCCCTGCACACACACACACACAAAGAGAGAATGAGAATAAGTATTCTGTCATATTAATCCCCAGGTACTCCCTGAAATGTACACAGCCAAAGAATAAGTTTCTTTATTCTCCTGCTGTCTATGATAAATAAACCTAAGAGGACAAACAAATAAAGTCACCCAAAGTGGTCTTCAGACTGTGACAGAGAACTGGCAGTAATTGGTTTAATATATATTCATCTCTTGATTCCTTAGCTGAGACATACTCTTTTATCTTGAAGTGGAAAATGAATGACTTAGGAAAGGATTAGCAGAATAGCTCAAGTATTACCAAATGACAATGAACACTTGAGGTGCTTATCTTGCTATTTATGTTGGGAGGAAAGCTCCAATACCAATTTGAGGCACCCAAACTACAAATCTATCTTTTTTTCAGCTGGGAGTGCAACTCCATGCAAATGAGGTCAACAGCCAATTAATAGGCCTAGGGAGTACATATCCCAGACCTGGCTGTAACAATGGAGGGGGCAAAATGAGGGCATTTCCCTTCCAAATAAAAAAATCTCCCAATTTTCCTCCAGTCTCCACATGCCAGCATTGCAGAAAGTGAGGCACTGAAAACCATTCACAACTAGGACTCTTACATGTGCTATGTTCACCTTCCCTTGGTGACTATGCCTGCCCTCTTTCTTTTGCATACCTAAACTCTGTTTCTAGAACTATAGAAACACAGATCCATAGAAGGGGACCCATAGGTCATCCAGTCCAACCTCCTGCTTGGTGCAGGAAATCCAGCTAGACTGCTAGAGCATCCCCAGCAGGTAGCTATCTAGCTTCTTTTTGTAGATGTCCAGAGAAAGAGACTCTACCACCTCTCTAGTTAGTTGGCTCCATTATTGAATAAGTCTTATTGTCAATTTCTAAATGCTCCACTTAATTTTTAGGTTACTGCAATGCTAGAAATTTGGAGGCTGAAGGAATATTTAATAAGGGGGAGAATTCTTATTTAGAGGACACTGCTCTCATTTGGGGCCTGTAGCTACACCCCTGCAGATTTTCGTTCTTACCTGAATTCAGCTCCAATTTATTAGTCCTGATGCAGCCCACAACAGGTGCCATATACTAGTTGAGAACATGTACATCTCTCTTGACTCAGACCTTACAGACACGAACGAGCCATTAGCACAATTGAACTTCATCCCAAACCTCCTAATGGCTGCTTCTAACACCTTCAATAGTGACTTTATCCCGGGGACAGGGCACTCCCTATGTATATGTACTAATGCCAGTGGAAAATAAAATGAATATTTGGTACATTTCTGTGTTGTCTGCTTTTGCTTACCATTTCATTTTGGGGATGACCTTTGTACAACCTCCGCTATAGAGGAGGAAATGAATACTCGAGATCTCTGCGTACAAGGGATTCTGGTTTGTAAATATTTCTCTCTCTTTTTTTTGAAAGAAGTTCATTTGAACAAGATTTCCCACATAAAATACTTCAAGGGCTGTGGGTATTGAAATGGGTCAACACACAAACCTGTCCTCTGTGGATACTTGATTGATGATGTTCAGGTCATAAGCGAGCCAAATGCAGCATGGCTCCTCATAAACACAGTCCTGCCTGAACACTTTATATAGTCTCCACTGGCAGCAGAGATACCACACTCTGATAGAATATGAGAATTCTGGACAAATCGGACCTTAGCAGAGTACCCTTCATTTTTTAAAAATCAAATTTACTTAGAATCATAGGCCATTTCCACACTAGCCTGTTATAGCGCGATGATTCCACTTTCAACATCCTCTGGAATCCTGGGGTTTGCAGTTTCGGGAGTATATGTAAACTGGTAGTGGAAAAAAAAACTGTGTTTTGCATGCCTGAAACTTACTGTAATACATCTTACCCATGCATAGAACTGAGTTGTGACTTGCATGTCTGAAACCTGCTGTACCCAAGCTTCCTGCCAAATAGACATGCATAGAATTGAGCTGCGGCTTTCTGTGTGTAGTAGGAAAAGGTCGAAATTGGTTAGAATTACAATGGCCCATTTTCACAAGGGTGCAGAACCTTTGTGAAACTGGAAATCACAAATAACCCCGCCCCAATGATCCCCCTTCCAGGGCTTCCCCTTCCCATTCCCTTGCCTTTTGCATCCCGGGGCCAGAGGCAAGGGAATGGGAGAGGGGACCTCCATTGTGGAGAAGGAAGGAGTTCCTGTGCATTCCCCCTGCCATTCTCTTGCCTTTTGTCTGGGTGCTTGCCCGCCTTCTCCACACCCAGCAAAATGCAAGAGAATAGTAGGAGGAGAATGGCAGGGAGGCAAGTACGCCTCACAAATAATCAAATTTGCAAAGGTCAAACTTGCTAATGTGGAGGGAGAACTGTACCTACGTCTATGTGCTCAAACATGGAAAAACATATGGGCTCTGTCCTTTCTTCTACATACTCCAAGTGCAACCATGGTCTTAATAGAGAACTAGAATACAAATGTTTAAATCAAATTCTGTTTTTGACTCTGGGATGCTTTGGTCAGATCCCACCTGGAATACTGTGTCCAGTTCTGGGCACCACAATTCACGAAGGATATTGACAAGCTGGAATGTGTCCAGAGGAGGGAGATCAAAATGGTAAAAGGCCTGGAAGCCATGCCCTATGAGGACCAGCTTAGGGAACCTAGCTTAAACCCCAGGATTGCAGAGGATGTTGAAAGTAGAATCATCGCACTATAACAGGCTAGTGCGGAAATGGCCATAGAATTGTAGGGTTAGAAGAGAGAATGGGAGCCATTGAGTCCAATCCCCTGCCATGCACAAATACATTTCAGACAGATGGCCATCTAGCCTCTGTTTAAAAACCTCCAAAGAAGGAGATTCTATCACACTCTGAGGCAGCGTATTCCATTATCAAACTGCTCTTACTATCAGGAAGTTCTTCCTAATGTTTAGAAGGAATCTCTTTTCCTGAAGTTTGAAGCCATTGTTCCATGTCCTAGCCTCTGGAGCAGCAGAAAACAGGCTTGCTTCACTCTCCATATGACATCCCTTCAAATATTTAAACATAATTATCACATTGCTTCTTAACCTTCTCTTCTCCAAGCTAGGTTCCCTAAGCTGGTCCTCATAGGGCATGGCTTCCAGGCCTTTTACCATTTTGATCTCCCTCCTCTGGACACATTCCAGCTTGTCAATATCCTTCGTGAATTGTGGTGCCCAGTACTGGACACAGTATTCCAGGTGGGATCTGACCAAAGCATCCCAGAGACAAAAACAGAATTTGATTTAAACATTTGTATTCTAGTTCTCTATTAAGACCATGGTTGCACTTGGAGTATGTAGAAGAAAGGACAGAGCCCATATGTTTTTCCATGTTTGAGCACATAGACATAGGTACAGTTCTCCCTCCACATTAGCAAGTTTGACCTTTGCAAATTTGATTATTTGTGAGGCGTACTTGCCTCCCTGCCATTCTCCTCCTACTATTCTCTTGCATTTTGCTGGGTGTGGAGAAGGCGGGCAAGCACTCAGACAAAAGGCAAGAGAATGGCAGGGGGAATGCACAGGAACTCCTTCCTTCTCCACAGTGGAGGTCCCCTCTCCCATTCCCTTGCCTCTGGCCCCGGGATGCAAAAGGCAAGGGAATGGGAAGGGGAAGCCCTGGAAGGGGGATCATTGGGGCGGGGTTATTTGTGATTTCCAGTTTCACAAAGGTTCTGCACCCTTGTGAAAATGGGCCATTGTAATTCTAACCAATTTTGACCTTTTCCTACTACACACAGAAAGCTGCAGCTCAATTCTATGCATGTCTATTTGGCAGGAAGCTTGGGTACAGCAGGTTTCCGACATGCAAGTCACAACTCAGTTCTATGGATGGGTAAGATGTATTACAGTAAGTTTCAGGCATGCAAAACACAGTTGTTTTTTTTTCACTACCAGTTTACATATACTCTGCTCTTTAAAAGTCCTTGGCTGAGAGTCTCCTGGGAAGCAAGGAGGGCAAACGGAATATCCAACCCCTCCTCATGCATTTTGATGTTAAATCCAGGCATCTTCATCCTATTTGTAAACAGAGTAGACGGTGAGCAACAGCAGCAAAACACAGTTATTTCCAGTGCATCTGTTTTGGCCCTAAGGTGATTTGAATTCTTCTGCTTCTTAGAAATAGTGCCTTCATATAATCACAGTTTGGCTGAGAGACAGCTTGCAGTTCCATCTCTTGGCTCCAGAGGAACTTGCACACTGACCGTCCATGCATGTGAACTGACCCACTGTGTGCTGCAGAACCTGACTTCTGCTGTACAAAAACAAACAGACACTGAGCTTAGATACAATAAAGGGAAAGCTCTCTAGACATTTTTGCTAGCCATTTAAATGAACAGTAACCCTCTTTGGTGGTTAGGCCAAAACCTGGTCAGCTGCTGTCGCTCTTGCTGCTGAGATCAGCAGACAAGCTGTTCATCATTACAACAGATGTTTCTGTTTTGGGAGATCTGTGGGAACCTCACTGAATGTTTTCTTCATATCCTCTTATAGGATAAATGCCAATATAGATGAGGTCCAAAGAAAGAAAAGAAAAGAACTTGATCTCAACAGTCTGTTGTTACTAGAATATGGGGATGCTGGATACCCTCAGAATATTTTAATGCAGAAAACAGAAGCTCTCAGTTTGCTTTGTTTTGTTGTCGTGAGCCTTCAAGACACTTCTGACTTGACTTACGGTGATCCTAAAGTGAACCTATCATGGAGTTTTCTTAGCAAGATTTGTTCATAAGGGCTTTGCTGGTGCCTTCCTCTGAGGCTGAGAGACTGTGACTTGCCCAAGGTCACCCAGTGGGGATTTGAACACTGGTTTTCCAATATTCAAACCACTACACAACAAAAAAGCAGCAATCGCCAGGTATTTTTATTCATCTGGCTATTTATATTTATTTATTTACTTCTGGATGCCAAAATGTCCAAATAAATTGGAGGAATCTTCCACACATCTTGCATCACAAAACTGCACACAACCAAGACTGGAGCAGAACTTGGAAAAGTTACTTTTGGGATATCGTCATTCCCCAAATCCTCCAGTCAGCATGGCGACTGGCTATGGTGGCTGAGGAATTCTAGGAGCTGGAGTTTAAAAAGTAACTTCTGCAAACTATGGGAATAGGGCACACTCTGAACAATTTGTGTCAAAAATCAACAACATAAACAAAGGTTTTGGAGTCAAGGCCAAGAATTTTCAAAGTTACGATCTCAGGTAATTTCAAGAAACAAGCTCAAGAGGTCAGCTAGGACTTGGTGCATGGTTTAGAGAAAATGGATAAAGAGAGGTTTTCTTCCTTTTTCATAATAGAAATTGATGCATTTGTGTTTATTGCCTGAAGAAACTCGCTGGTAATAGATTTGGGAAAGTAGTTTTTCACACAGCACAAATCATGGTACTTGGAATACAGTGTGCAATTCTAGTCATCATTCCTCCAGAAGGATATTCTAGAACTGCAAAAGAGACAGAAAGGAGTAACAAAAATAACCAAAGGGCTGGAGTTCCAACTGAAGACACAATAAAAGTATATAACATTATGTATGATGTGAAGAAAGCAAACAGAGGTTTTTCTTCCTCATAGCAATGGAACCCAGTTTCATCCACTGGAACTAAGTTGTAGGAATTCAAGACAGATTAAAAAGGACATCTTCACACAGCACAGCTACTACAAGAAGATCCGGTTTTGAACATTTTTTAAAAGGAGGTTTGACAAATTCGTGGAGCATAGGGCTGCTAATGGCTGCTAATCATAATGGTTATATATCACTTCCAGTATTGTATAGAAGTTGCTGGGGAAAGATAATGCTGAACTAGCTAAGAGGTTCTTGGGAGGTGGTTAATTCTGCCACATTTTTGGTCCTTCTGTTTTAAAAGAGCTGATGTGTGGACTAAAACCCAGCATGGATCCACTGCTCCATTGACACGGAAAACACAACAGCCACTCTTGCTGAGGTACTGACCAGAACTACTTAGCTTGCGAGTGGTGGCTCCATATGATACCTGTGAATGGTCCCCCATTCTTACTTCAGACTAAAAATAATTGTACTTCTCCTGGAGTCTTCAAGTCCTGCTGAAATGTTAGGCTCTTAAAAATGCCAGCATTTCCACATAGGAGGCTCCAAGAATAGGAAGAGCCTAAACAGGGGGCTGGAATCCTGTTGGTGACATGCATGGTGCTTAACCTGGAGTTATACACATATGCCCTTTTTCAAAAGTTGTGAAAGAAGGCATTCAATATGATACAGTTTATTGTGTCACTTGCCATATGAAAAAATGATAACAGTAACAATAACAATACTACTACTACTACTAATAATAATAACAAGCACATGTAGCTTATACATTATTCAGTGACATTACATAAAAAGTAAAGTGTAAGTTATAAGTTCGAATACAATATGTAAGTAAAAATATAAATATAAACCATAAATATATAAAATATCATTTATAAAAGAAGGCATTCAATATTTATGTGTGCAGAGTCCACTTTCCCAAGTGCCTGGAGCATGCTGCCACATCCATTTATTGGCCGGGGGGTAGGAGGCACCCAGACAGAGAAGATTGTTACCCTGATTTCTGGGGTCCTTTAGGGAACCCCTTATGTGCTCCACGTGATAGGGAATGGGAACTCAACAGAGCACAAGCAATAGCAATGCGAGAGGCAGGGTAACCTAGTGGGGTCTTTTTACCCAGTTTTTTATGGGGTCAGGCAAAGCCAAAAACCAGACAAAGATGTCAAATAAATGATTTTATTGAAAGGAATATCACACATCAACGCACTCACTCATGCACTCACTCAAGACCTATTAAGAAGCAAATGAGAGGAAACTGGATAGGGGAAGTATCGAAGGGATTGTAGCTGGGGTGATATTGCACCTTTTCCTGAAGTCCGTGGGCTGGGAAAACAGTGAACGAAGTAGAGCTCAGCACAGAAAGGGCTGAGGGGATTACTCAATTGATGGAGAAACAGTCTGCTGGTATGACCGGGAGTTACCCAAAGAAACTTTCAAAAACTAGGACTATTTGTAGCGGAAAACATACCTTGAGGGCAAATCCTGTCCAGGGGAGAACAATGGGTGTTGCAACGGAAAAGAAGCTCCACAATGGCAACTCCTCTTGCATGATGGGATTATGAGGTGTTGCCCAAGTTTCAGGATCTTCGGTTGTATTGGGTTGTGGTGTGAATTTATGTAGATGGTCCTTGCCTGATATGATTTTATTGCTATGGTGCTCAACTTGAGGAAAAGATGATAATCCCCTCAAATTGGCTTCTCAGTGGCCGAGGACCCTTTGTCTACTGTGGGCTTGCACAGCTTGAGGTCTCATGGGGCTATGTGACAGGGGATTTAATGGCCTGACCTGGTTTTCAATCATTCGACTGTTGCTGCCTACATGCTCATCCGGGCGACCTCTCTGGCATGTTGAATCACACTTAATATTAAAGATTGTGAACCCCGGTGTTATCACCGTGAACTGGCCTGGCTTTGGTAGACATTAGATATCATTTTGATATCACAATTTGGTCTTATTTTGCCACCCTCAGCCAAATGTTTGTGAGGCCCCTGAACGAGCACGGAGCTAGGCATGGCTAGTAAATGCTGAATCATTTCTGTTTACACCTATGCAAGCCAGACACAGCCAGATCTTGCTTGAGGAGACCTCCCGAAACAAACACTTCATTAAGGATGCACGTGAACACAAAGAGCTCCCTGCCCCGGGCAGGCACTCTGGAGAGCTGGACACTCCAACACCCAGGCAGGCTGCATCTACATACTGGCCATCCCATTGTCAATTTGAACTTAACTCAATCATGTTAAATTCTGACCTTTCGGAGACATTGTCTCGTGCCCGAACCTCATTGTTCTTCCCAAGTACAGACTACCCCACGGTCATATTTTCCCCAATAAAAACCCCAAGCTCCGAGAGCTTCCTCGAATTGCTCTGGACTTCCATCCAGCCTTGCTGCCGCTCTGTCGAGTGAACTCCCCTCGGCCACCACGCTGAGTTTCTTCACTTCCATCTTCAATCTCTTCAGGACTACGAGAAAGGTGTCGTATCACCCATTTCCCCCTAAACTCTCATTTCCTATTTCTTAGCATGTGTTGTCTTATTTGTTATTTGTCTGTTAATAAAGCTACCAATTTTGTTACTTTAAAACTTGTCTGGCTGCTCTTCTGACCTGACACTGTATACATAGGGTTAAAAGATCCCTGCTAAGTTACCCTGCCTCTCGTTGGCTTAAGAGAGTGCTCGAGTTAATTTCCCCATCTTGTGTTTTATTTGGTTATTTGGGCACCCCTCCCGGGACCCCTATTCACAGGGTAACACCGGCATAGGGTATACCAGTGGGGTAACAAGAGAACTGACATTGCCTCCCCAAATCTACAGCTCTTTTCTGCCAGGTGCTGGAGTTCAGCCAGCTGCTTGGAATCTACCTGGCAGAGGTATGAAGATGTGGAACTATGTGGGTAGAGTATTCCGCTATGCCTGCACCCTGTAGGATGCTGACCATCATGTGTCTCTATGTGTCTGCCCCCAGCGTAGCTCCAAGACTGCAAAATTTCTTAGCCCCTTGAAAATTGACATTTGTCTGCAGAAGAGAAGGTTAAGAGGGGACATGATAGCCATGTTTAAATATTTGAAGGGATGCCATGTAGAGGAAGGAGAGGGCTTGTTTTCTGCTGCTCCAGAGACCAGGACAAGGAGCAATGGATTCAAGCTGCAGGAAAGGAGATTCCACCTGAACCTCAGGAAGAACTTCCTGATAGTCAGGGCTGTCCGGCAGTGGAATACGCTGCCTCGGAGTGTAGTGGAATCTCCTTCTTTGGAGGTTTTTAAGCAGAGGCTGGATGGCCATCTGTTGGGAGTGCTTTGAGGGTGTTCCTGCATGGCAGGGGGTTGGACTGGATGGCTCATGTGGTCTCTTCCAACTCTACATTTCTATGATTCTATGACATAGATCCATGGATAATAAAGGGACCCTGGGGATGCATGTGTCAGGGTTTCATTTTTTTTAATGGATTGATGCAGTTTTGTTAATTAATTTTCTTCTGCACTGCACTGTCATCTGTTAGTAATAGTTAGATGACAGCCCCTCTCCCCAAAATGCTGCCTTTTCTTGACACTGACAACAAGCTGCCTCACAGGAGGATCTCAAGACAACTCAGCAAACCTACGTGTGTATTTCCCAGACAGGAAAAGTGACTGTTTATAGGAAAGGCTTTGTCAGCAATGACTATAAAAGGAAGGGCAACCAGAATCTGTTGTTATTTTGAGAGTCTCTTCCTTTCACAGGCTCAGGATTGTGCAGCTGCCTTGTCTGGGGGTGGATTTGGGGAATAAAGAAAGACGATGCACTGGGGGACATGTGCTAGCTGCCAAATGATCTTTTAGCTAGCATCATGATTCAGCGTATCCGCTGCAGCATGTGTGCTTGGCATCACGTGTATGGTGGAAACAACTAATTCTCACCAACTACTTCACTCCATTAATAGCCTGGAACTTCTTTAGCCACGAGGAGATTAAACTTTTTCATATACCGTATGCTGTGGCTTGGGTTTTGTTCTGTTTTCATGACTATATCTTCCTTGCTCCCCCCTCCATTTCTGGCTTGCTTATGAACTTGATTTTCCAACTATCACCACCATCAATCATCTTTATTTATATCACAATTGTCCTCAAAATTGGGACTCAAGGTGGCTTCCAGTTTAAAGCAAGTACAATATAGCTAAAGGCACACAGCACTTTAAAACAGAATTAAATTATTCACAATATTAAAACATCTAAAATAATAAAGTGCAGTTAAAAACAAATAAATAAAACAGTACCCTAAAGCACTCTATAGGTTTTTAAGCAAACTCTTCAGTTCTAAAAACCTGTTGGAATAAAAAGGCCTTTGCCTGCCAACAGAAGTACAGGAAGGGGATGGCAAAACCTGGGGCAACCACTGAGAAGGTCCTTATTATTTAAAGAAAGAATGTTAGCAGACAATGTCTACTGTGTTTTGATTATAATAATGTTGGTCCTACCATTAGATAGAGTGAAGCAGTGACTTCAGAAAGCATCTGCTGACAGTGGGTGGCATTTGTGAGATGCTGGAGGACAGAACTTTCCATTGCTTGCTCAGCATCTCCTAAGCTAGTTTGCTGCTGTACAATACAGACCAGCATCCTGTTAGTGAGGCCCTTTCTGCACCTTACCTTGCTTTGTTGTCATTGGGGTCTCTGCTGGGATGGGAGCATGTTCCCAACACTCCTCAACGCACCCAACCAGCTGCCTGTGGAAGGGAGTGCAAGGGACATGGTCCTTCCTTCCGCACTGTAGCTGGCCTTCTTCCCATGCAGCAGTGGGGCAGAAGTGCTTCCAGCTCTTCTGCATGGTCTGTGACGGAAGCCTTGCATGATAGAGAGTCACTGGCAGAGTTTTTCTCCCAGTGATATACCCGCAGTAGCACTGGCTGGGGACAACATCATGCAGAAGCGTGGTTGCGGTCCCGCTCCTCTTGTGTCTCCATACCAGGATGCCACTGTGCTGCAGAAAGGGCCTGGGATACACAGCCATAGTTGCATTATGCACCTGAAGTGTTTGTACTGAATGTTGCACAACAGCCATATCCAGCCACTGGGGACAGAGGCAGAAGTCTGCATGCAGCATATATTCCAACTCACAATGGGTAGGGTGTGCACAATGCACAATGGGCCTCTGCTCAGTTTATAATGGGGTCTGAAACTCCACTATATAGTGTCTAGAAGCCCAAAGTAGAACATGTACTGATGTGCATCTCATTGTACCTTGCAACTGGACAATGGAGTGTCAGATATGCACGTTTACCTGTGATCTATGTAGAATCATAGAGTTGGAAGGGCCCTTTGGACCATCAGGTGAAAGGACAATAGCAGAGGTCAACAACTGGCTCCGCACGTGGTGCCGCCGGCAACGGTTTGGGTTTTTGGAACATGGCCTGAATTTCCATGAATGTGGGCTTCTGGCAAGGGATGGGCTGCACCTCACAAAACTTGGCAGGAATGTTTTTGCAAACAGTCTCGCAAGGAGGATTAAGAGGTCTTTAAACTAAGTTCCATTGGGGAGGGAGACAATATTATTCAGGGCAGGGACTTGGCGAGTGCAGGGGGAAAAGGCCCAAATGATACTGGACAAGTAGTACAAGTGGCCAATGGTGGGAGGAGTAGAAACAATAGTACAGGACTTGCAGAAAGGGCCCAGGGACTTAAGTGTCTCTACACTAATGCACAGGGTATGGGAAACAAGCAGGATGAACTTGAACTCCTAGTACAACAAAATAAATATGATTTGATAGGCACCACTGAGACCTGGTGGGATGAGTCTCATGATTGGAATATAGGAATGAGGGGCATAGCCTATTTTGTAAAAATAGACCAAATAAGAAAGGAGGAGGAGTAGCCTTGTATGTCGAGGATGTTTTCATCTGTGAAGAGATCCATGACTTAAACCCAGAAAGCCAGGTGAGAGCATTTGGGTAAGAATTAAGGGAGCGAGAAACAACAGGGATATTCTGGTGGGGGTTTACTACAGACCTCCAACTCAGGCTGAGGACTTTGATGACGCCTTCCTCAACCAAATGACTGCACATTCAAGGAGGAGAGACACAGTAATAAAAGGAGATTTCAATTACCCGGATATATGCTGGCAGTCAAACTCTGCCAAGACAGCAAGGTCCAGCAAGTTTCTCGCTTGTCTTGCAGACAACTTCATGGTCCAGAAGGTGGAAGAGGCCACAAGGGGATCAAATATTCCAGATCTGATCCTGACCAACAGGGATGACCTTGTTAATGAGGTAGAAGTGGTTGGATCTTTAGGAGGGAGTGACCATGCCCTATTGGAATTTGGCATTCAGTAGGAAGGAGAAGATAAGGGTAGCCAAACGCTCATCTCAGATTTTGAAAAAGCAGACTTCTGTAAACTTAGGGAGCTGCTGGCTGGAATTCCGTGATCAAGAATAGTGAAAGGGAAAGGAGTTCAGGAGGCATGGGAGTTCCTTAAAAAGGAGATATTGAAGGCACAGTCTAAAACTGTGCCAATAAGGAGGAAAAATGGAAGGCATCTGAAGAAACCAGAATGGTTGACTAAAGAACTCTCAGCTGAGCTCAGTGTTAAGGGAAACATGTATAGGAAATGGAAGAAGGGGGAAACCACCAAAGAAGAATTGAAGCAAGTAGCCCGGAGATGTAGGGAGGAGGTCAGAAAGGCTAAAGCACAGAACGAATTTAGGCTGGCCAGAGATATTAAAAACAATAAAAAGGGCTTTTTTAAATACGTCCACAGCAAAAGGAAAAAGAAGGAGACGATAGGGTTGCTGTGCAGAGAAGATGGTGAATTACTCACAGGGGGAAGAGAAGAGGCAGAACTACTTAACACCTTCTTTGCCTCAGTTTTTTCCGAAAAGGATACAAGCACTCAACCTGGCGGTTGGGGAGCAGGTGAGGAAGCAGGGGAAATGAGGCACGTAATAGGTAGAGAGGTGGTACAGGAATACCTGGCCACACTGGATGAATTCAAGTCTCCAGGGCCAGATGAATTGCATCCTAGGACATTAAAAGAGCTGGCAGAGGTCATTTCGGAACCACTTGCGATAATCTTTGAGAAATCTTGGAGAACAGGGGAAGTTCCAGCAAATGTTGTCCCCATCTTCAGGAAGGGAAAAAAGAGGACCCAAATAATTATCGCCCAGTCAGCCTGACATCAGTATCTGGAAAGATCCTGGAGCAGATCATTAAGCAGTCAGTTGCTAATCACTTAGAAAGCAAGGCATTAATCACAAGAAGTCAACATGGACTTCTCAAAAATAAGTCATGCCAGACTAATCTTATCTCTTTTTATGATAGAGTTACTAGCTTGATAGATGAAGGGAATGCTGTGGATATAGCATATCTCGATTTCAGTAAGGCCTTTGACAAAGTTCCCCATGACATTCTTGCAAAGAAGCTAGTAAAATGCGGGCTGGATGGAGCTACTGTTAGTTGGATTTGTAATTGGTTGACCGACCGAACCCAAAGAGTGATCACGAATGGCTGCTTTTCATCCTGGAGAGAAGTGACTAGTGGGGTGCCACAGAGTCTTGTCCTGGGCCCAGTGCCGTTCAATATTTTTATCAGTGACTTGGATGAAGGAATAGAGGGCATGCTCATCAAATTTGCAGATGACACCAAATTGGGAGGGGTTGCTAATACGCCAGAGGACAGGATCAAAATTCAAAATGACCTGGATAGAATGGAGAGCTGGGCCAAGGCTAACAAAATGAAACTCAACAGAGAGAAATGTAAGGTCTTACACCTAGGCAGAAAAAATGGACTGCGCAAATACAGGATAGGGGATGCATGGCTGGATAACAGTACATGTGAAAGGGATCTAGGAGTCTTGGTAGATCACAAACTGAAGACGAGTCAGCAGTGTGATGCGGCGGCCAAGAAACCCAACGCGATTCTTGGTTGCATCAATAGGAGTATGGTGTCTAGATCGAGGGAGGTACTGGTACCACTCTATTCTGCATTGGTTAGACCTCATTTGGAATACTGTGTCCAGTTCTGGGCATCTCAATTCAGGAAGGATATCGACAGGCTGGAACATGTCCAGAGGAGGGCGACCAAAATGGTGAAGGATCTGGAAGCCATGTCCTATGAGGAACGGCTTAGAGAGCTGGGTATGTTTAGTCTGCAGAAGAGAAGGCTAAGAGGGGACATGATAGCCATGTTTAAATATTTGAACGGATGTCATGTCGAGGAGGGAGCGGGCTTGTTTTCTGCTGCTCCCAGAGACTAGGACAAGGAGCAACGGATTCAAGCTGCAGGAAAGGAGATTCCACCTGAACCTCAGGAAGAACTTCCTGATGGTCAGGGCTGTCCAGCAGTGGAACATGCTGCCTTGGAGTATAGTGGAGTCTCCTTCCTTGGAGGTTTTTAAGCAGAGGCTAGATGGCCATCTGTCGGGAGTGCTTTGAGGGTGTTCCTGCATAGCAGGGGGTTGGACTGAATGGGCCATTCAGTGTGGTCTCTTCCAACTCTTCCAACTCTACATTTCTATGTTTCATTTCTATGATCAGGTCCAACCCCCATATAGCCTAACATATGTTATGCAACAGTGGTATCCAGTACAGGGATTGTGTAATGTACGTAGAATCATGGAATAATTGCAAGAGACTGCATAGGAAACCAAGTCCAACCCTTTTCAGTGCAGCAACTCCAAGTGCCTTCAAGTTGATTTTGATTTATAGCAACTGTAAGGCAAATCTATCTAGAGTTTTTCAAGGGTTGACAATATTTGTTCAGAGGGGTTTTCCCTTTGCCTTCGTCTGAGGCTGAGAGAGTGTGACTTGCCTAAGGTCACCCTGTGGCTTCTCATGACTGAGTGATAATTTGAAGCGTGGTTTTCCAGTCCTAGTCCAGCACAACGACTATCACAAAGAAGGGACAAAAGATACATTGGAAGGGTAAGCGGGATGCAGATTCACGTATTACAGCTTTCCAAAACAGAAAGGAGACAGCATGTTCTAGTCAACAGCACTGAGACATTGTTGACAGGCAATTTATATGACAGTCATTTGGTCAAGGTAGCTTGTCCTCACACTATAATTACCCTGCTGCTCAGGGGCCAAGGTTTTGTTATAGGGTAGATCCCAGGGATTAGTAATTTAGGATATGCTGCCATCTAGTGGAGTTTGCTAATGCTGTCGAAAAATCAGAATATAAAATTTGGCATGTTCTATCTAGAGCTTCTAAGTGGGATATGATATTAAATGGATACAAAGAGCCAAATTCTATAATCTGGCTCTGCTAAATAAATCACTCAAATAATGCAAACTTAGTAAATCCATGTTAAATTCCCAGTTTACTTAATACACTTCAACTACCAAGTAGGTCATGACGCCTGCATTTGGCTAGGCACACCATGCAATTGGAAGTAGACCATTTAACAAGGAATCATGTTCGTACACAAATTATAATCATCAGAGTTTAAGATAATTACTTTTATGGACTATGGCCTAAATCCTCTTTGTAGTACAAATTAAAGTAGATTTATATTGAATCCTTTGTATTTACATAAACATTGACTCACCCATCCAGCAGTTGATTTCATGGGCCTACTTTCATCCAGACTACTTGTGAGATTTGGGAACTACAACTCTCAGCATCCTGCAGCTGGCATAGCCAGTATAGGATGGCTCTGCTGGCTAGAGGATCCTGGGAGTTATAGTCCAGCTCTGATGTATAGATAGTTCTCCTAACAAGTCTCACCAATGGCACTACATTTCCATGGTGGTGGGATTGTGTGCTCCTGTGAGACAAGGGGCTATGTGGCCAATAGCAGTGCTGCTGGTAAGGTCCCCCATGTCAGACAGGCTTTTGCTGTGGAACCAGACTAAATGTACCAAATAACCATTGAGAGTAGCATTGGTGGGGGGTGACACTGGTGGAAGATCTTCAGAGACAACTGCTGTGTCACCATAGCTAATTCAAAAGTGAAACAAGAGATGGTGCCAGAAGATGAAGCTCCCAGGCCAGATGGCTCCCAGCAAACTATTACGGAACAGCAGAGGACAATTATGAGTTGTGTAGTGGCTAATGACACAACTGGACTCAAGCCTAAAGGATGTTCAGGTGCTGGCATGCTCAGAGGCAGAAGGAAAGTCAGAAGCTGCAGAACATATATTATGGAAACATGGGAAGCATGAATCTGAGAAAGCTAAATGTAGTAAAACAAGAAATGGAATGTATAAACATTGCAATACTTGGGGTGACCAAGCTAAAGTGGACATTTCTCAGAAATAAGTCATGCCAGACTAATCGTATCTCTTTTTACGATAGGGTTACAAGCTTGATAGATGAAGGGAATGTTGTAGACGTAGCATATCTTGACTTCAGTAAGGCCTTTGACAAGGTTCCCCATGACATTCTTGCAAAGAAGCTAGTAAAATGCGGGGTGGATGGGGCTACTGTTAGATGGATTGGTAACTGGTTGACTGACCGAACTCAAAGGGTGCTCACAAATGGCTGCTTTTCATCCTTCAGAGAAGTCACTAGTAGAGTGCCACAGGGTTCTGTCCTGGGCCCACTGCTATTCAACATCTTCATCAATGATTTGGATGATGGAGTGGAGGGCATGCTGATCAAATTTGCGGATGACACCAAATTGGGAGGGGCTAATACCCCAGAGGACAGGATCAAATTTCAAAATGACTTTGAGAGATTGGAGAGCTGGGCCAAAGCTAACAAAATGAATTTCAACAGAGAGAAATGTAAGGTCTTACACCTAGGTAGAAAAAATGGACTGCACAAATACAGGATAGGGGATGCATGGCTGGATAACAGTACATGTGAAAGAGATCTAGGAGTCTTGGTAGATCACAAACTGAACATGAGTCAGCAGTGTGATGCGGCGGCCAAGAAACCCAACACGATTCTTGGTTGCATCAATAGGAGTATGGTGTCTAGATCGAGGGAGGTAATGGTACCACTCTATTCTGCATTGGTTAGACCTCATTTGGAATACTGTGTCCAGTTCTGGGCATCTCAATTCAGGAAGGATATCGACAGGCTGGAATGTGTCCAGAGGAGGGCGACCAAAATGGTGAAGGATCTGGAAGCCATGTCCTATGAGGAACGGCTTAGAGAGCTGGGTATGTTTAGTCTGCAGAAGAGAAGGCTAAGAGGGGACATGATAGCCATGTTTAAATATTTGAACGGATGTCATGTCGAGGAGGGAGCGGGCTTGTTTTCTGCTGCTCCCAGAGATTAGGACAAGGAGCAACGGATTCAAGCTGCAGGAAAGGAGATTCCACCTGAACCTCAGAAAGAACTTCTTGATGGCAGTGGAATATGCTGCCTTGAAGTGTGGTGAAGTCTCCTTCTTTGGAGGTTTTTAAGCAGAGGATGGATGGCCATTTGTTGGGAATGCTTTGATGGGTGTTCCTGCATAGCAGGGGGTTGGACTGGATGGCCCCTGTGGTCTCTTCAAACTCTATGATTCTACGATTCTATGACAACAATAGAACATTTTAAGTCAGATAATTACATAGTGTTTTACTCTGGAAATGAATTTTTATTTTTTTTTCCTTTTATTGAGTCACATGCTTAGTATACATGTAATATAGTATATATTAAATGTTATTACAAGGAAAAAAACTTTTTTTAACAACAATTGCTTTTCGACCTATCCAAATTCCCCAATCCTCCCAAATGGCTGACAGAGGATCCAGATCTCATTTGTATCAAAAAACTTTTTCAGAGATATGGAATATAACCTTAACCAAATTCATCACAACTTCGTACCCAAATTTTTCTTTTACTTTCTCAATCACCATTTTCCAGTTATCACTCCATGATTCTTTACTGTATTGTCCAATATACTTTAACCTTCATTTCCTAAGAAAGTCAAATAATATAGCTTCTTTTATATATTTTAACAAATAAAACTCATTCCACTTTGATTTCTTTTTCTACTCTAAAGCAATAACAGTATGAGCAGCTTTTAAAATTTGTTTTGTTACATAACTTTCATTCTTATTTAAACCTATTACCCCTAAGTTGAGGGTTAAACAATTTTCTTTACTTTGAGCCTCTGGAAATGAAAATCTAAGAGGAAATGAGGTGGCATTTATAGTGGAGAGAGACATATCAAAAGCAGTGAAAGGATATGATGTAAAGTCTGACTGAATCATGTCAGTAAGACTTCAGGAAAAACCCATCAGTATAACCATAACCCAAATTCATGCTCCAAATGAAGAGGCAGAAGAAGAAATTGAAAGATTCTGTGCTGGAGTCCAGGAGGAAATTGATCATACACCAAAACAGGACTTCTTGTTAATCATAGGTGATTGGAATGGAAAAGTAGGAAACAAAGCAGAATCAAGATTATAGGAACATTTGGCTTAGGATCAAGAAATGATAAAGAAATGAAGCTGGAAACTAACCAACTGAATTTTACAAGGCCAAAAACACATTGATTGTTCATTACAAACACAAGCTTCAAGCAATCCAAGAAGCTACTGTGTACAAGGACATCACCTGATGGCCCATATAGAAATCAAATAGATGAAGTAATTTAAACAAAATATGGAGAAGCTCCATTCTCTCTGCAAAAACAAGACCAGGGCACATTCTGGCACAGACCATGAACTACCAATAGGAAAAGTTAGAGTAAACCTAAAGAAGAACACGAAACCAATCATGCCGAAATACAACCTAAAGAACATCCCCGTAGAATTTAAAGATAATATGAAAAGTAGATTTGCACTATTAAACCTAACTGACTGGGAGCCAGAAGCTCTGTACTGAAACCAGGGACGTTGTCAGGAGGGAATGCAAAAAGACACTATCTGTGGCCGAAAAGAAAGAGAAGCTTCAGTGGGTGACAGATGAAACTCTTCAAGTAGTTAAGGACAGATGAGACGCAGAAGCAAAATGAGTCAGAAATAGAGTTAGAAGCCGGAACACGACAAGGAAAACTATTAAAATAATCAATGCAGAGAAATAGAAGATGGCAACAAAAAGGAAGAACAAGGGACCTCTTCTACAAGATCCAAGAAATCAAAGGGCAATTTAAACCAAGAATAAGAATGCTATACAACCAGCAGTGGAACATATTACATAACCAAGTAGAAATAAAAAGATGATGGAAAAAATACATAGAAGAACTATGTAAAAGAGGTGAAAGGTTGACAGATTCATTAAAGAATGAACAATATGAAGATGAACTCCCAGTTTTAGAAAATGAAATGAAAGCTGTTCTCTGAACACTTGGGAAAATTAGATCACCAGGAACACATGGTATACCAATAGAGCTGCTTAAGTCTATAGAAACAGAATCTACTCTAGTTCTAACTAAATCAATCAACAAATATGAGAAACAAAAGAATGGCTCGCAGCTTGGAACTACTCCATATGCATTCCAGTCTCCAAGAAAGTAAACATTAGGGGTTGCAGCAACCACAGAACTGTTGCATAAATTTCCCATGAAAGCAAAGTCATGCTCAAAATTTTACAACAAAGACTTCTCCCATATATAGAGCAAGAAATGCCAGATGCCCAAGCTGGGTTCAGGAAAGGAAGAGATACTAGGGACCATATTGCAAACATATGTTGGATGATGGAGTACACCAAAGAATTTCAAAAGAAAATCAGCCTGTGCTCCATAGATTATCGCAAAGCCTTTGATCATGTAGGTCATAAAAAACTATGGATCACTCTGAAAGAAGTGAGTGTGCCACAACATTTGATTGTCCTGATGTGTAGGCTAGATGCAGGACAAGAGGCTTCTGTTAGAACAGAATACGGAGAAACAGAACAGTTTCCATTTGGCAAGGAGGTTAGGCAAAGCTACATTTTATCACCTTATTTGTTTAATTTATATGTTGAACATATCATACATAAAGCAGGATTAGAGTTGAAGGAAGGAGGTGTAAAAATTGGAGGAAGAACCATTAGCAGTTTAAGATATGCAGATGACACCATACTACTAGCAGAAAACAGCAAGGGCTTGGAACAATTACTGGAGAAAGTCAAGGCAGAAAGTGCAAAGGCAGGTTTATAGTTGAACATTAAGAAAACAAAAATAATGACTACAGATGGTTTACATAAGTTTAAAGCAGATGCTGAAGACACTGAAATTGTTTTCAATTTTCCATACTTTGGCTCAGTCATTAATCAGTATAGAGAATGCAATCAAAAAACCAGAAGAATACTAGGACATGGAAGGGCAGCTATGAAGGAACTAGACAAGATCTCAAAGTATAAAGGTATATCATTGAACGCTAAAGTTAGGATTGTCCATGCCATCATATTTCTGATTTCTATGTATGGTTGTGAAACTTGGACAGTTAAGAAAGCTCATTTGAAATGTTGTGCCAGAAAAGAGTTCTGTGGATACCCTGGACTGCTAAAAAGAGAAATAAATGGATTGTAGAGCAAATCTAATCAAGGCTGAACTCTCCCTAGAAGCCAAGATGACTAAACTGAGGCTGTCATACTTTGGTCATATCACGACAAGACATGACTTACTAGAAAAGACAATAACCCTTGGTAAGGCAGCGTGAAAAAAGGAAGACTGCATTATGAATTGATAGACTCAATCAAAAAAGACACATCCCTGAATCTACAAGACCAGAGCAGGGCTGTTGATGATAGAGTGGCTTGGAGATCAATCATGCGCAGGGTCACCATAAGTCAAGATTGACTTGATGGAAGTTAACAACAACTACTGTCCAGTCCACACAATGAGTGAGTGGTTGTGGACTTCTTCTTAAAAATCTGAAGTCCTGTGAAACATCTACACCAGAGAAATGTGAGTGTGAAGGTAGTACTTGAAGTTAACATTGCTGTTGTGTGCCTTCAAGTCATTTCCAACCTATGGTGACCCTAAGACAAAACTATCGTAAGGTTTTCTTGGCAAGATTTGTTTTTTTGTTTTTTTTGGCGGGTGTGTGTGTGTGCTTTTGCCTCTCTCTGAGGCTGAGAGAGTATTATTTGCCTAAGATCACCTGGTAGGTTTCCATGGCCAAACAGGGACTTGAACCCTGGTCTCCAGAGTCATAGCCCAATGGTCAAACTACTACACCACATAGACTCTGGAAGTTAACATGCTCTGTTTCTCTACCATAACTTTCCATATTTCTCATCCTTTTCCAGCTTCTCCTGTTTTTATCCACTTTCCTTTTCCTTGTGGAACCATACAATTGCAAAGGATCACAAGGTCCATCTTGTCCAACCCTCTGATGTGCAAGAATACACAGTTAAAGCACTCCTGAAAGATGCCTATCAGGTTCTGCTTAAAGACCTCCAAAGATGGAGAGTCCACCACCCTTCAAGGCAATTTATTCCACTGTGGAACTGCTCTTACAGTTAAAAAGTTCTTCCTAATGTTTAGGTAGAAACTCTTTTCTCGTAATTTGAACCCACCAGTTTGTGTTCTAGGCTCTGGAGCAGCAGAAAACAAGTTCACTCCATCTCGTACGTGACATCGCCTCAGATATTCAAAGATAATGATTGTGTCACTTTTCTGTCTTCTCTTCTCCAGGCTAAACATACCTGGCTCTCCAAGTTGCTCCTCATAAGTGTTGGTTTCCAGGCTTTTTACGATTTTGGTCACTCTCCTCTGGACACATTCCAGCTTGTCAATAGTCTTCTTGAACTGTGATGCCCAAATCTGGACACAGTATTCCACAGTGAGTTCTGAGCAAAACACTATTTTGGTAGCACAACTACTGCCCTTGATCTGGACACTAAAATCCTGTTGATGCAACCCAGAATTGCATTGTATTTTTTGGTGACTGCATCCCACTGTAGACTCATGTTTAGCTTCAGCTCCACTAAGACTCCTAGATCATTTTCACATGTACCACTCTCAAGCCAGGTGTCACCCATCCTATATTTGTGTATTTCATCTTTCCTGCATAGAGGTAATACATTATATTTATCCTTTTTGAAACTCATTTGCTTGGCTTGGGCTCAGCTGTCCAATCTGTCAAGGTCAGATTCTTTTCTTCCTTCTATCTTCTTCCTATTCTCTCTTCCCTCATAGGATTTTAGTTTGTTGTTGTTTTGATGTGGGAAAACTTGGAGTGTTGAACACACTTCTCTCTATTCTTGGTCAGCATTGAGACAGAACAGACATTCACTGGGAGACCACTACTGGGAAGACCCTATCTCTCAACACTACCAGCCTAATTACTTTACAGGACACACATAAGTAGGGACTCTTGAATGTGGATATAATGGGACAGATCAAGATTGAACTTCAGACAAATAAACTCTCTTCCTCTATCACATATTTACAGCTTTCTTATCCTCCTCCCATGCCCTCTCCTTTGGTGAGTAGTACCCTGCTTTTTTTTGCCAAAAAAGAGAAAAACCACTGGTTCTTTGCTCAGCTGCTTTGTGTGACAAACTATCAGAACTGGAATATGAATCATAGAATCATAGAATCAGAGTTGGAAGACGCCACAGGGGCCATCCACTCCAACCCCCTGCTACTCAGGGACGCCCATCAAAGCATTCCCAACAGATGGCCATCCCGTCTTTGCTTAAAAACGTCCAAGGAAGGAGACTCCACCACATTCAGAGGCAGCATATTCCACTGCTGAACAGTTTTGACCGTCAGGAAGTTCTTCCTGAGGTTTAAGTGGAATCTCCTTTCCTGCAGCTTGAATCCATTGCTCCTTGTTCTAGTTTCAGGAGAAATATCCTACTGAGCAATAAGGGATACTCAGGTTCCAGAATGGCTTTGCCTACCTATGGTATCCATTTGGCCTTCTTCCTAGACAGGGAAGTCTATAAATAGGATTGCCATGCTACCCAATTTGCCCACATTTTACCTGCATTCTAAGCATGCCTCCCAGGGACCATTTGGGCCAACATCTGCCTTCCCCTGCGTGCCTTTTCTAATCTGCTCACTGTTTAAAGCAGAACGCGCAGCTTCATGCAACCAGAATTTCTTTAGGGGCAGGTAGACAGCAGCACAAAATGAAGCAGGGTAGGGGAGAGAAGGCTGGAGGTGCAGCTGTGGTTGCAAGAGAGAGAAGTAGGGCCCAGGGACAAGGTGATGCAAGCTGGATGGAAGGGAGGAAATGGGGAAGCTCTACAAAAACACTGAAGCTCTACAGTCAAACCTCACACCTCTTGTTTTAATCTCCCCTTTCCCTTAATGATGGAATCACCTGACCCTTCACACTGGAAACAGATAATTAAAACAACAACAACAACAACAACACAATATTGGAGCATTCCTTTTAACATTTCACACATGAAAACCAGGATAGATGTGACTGAGCAACATCAGAGTGTGCTCAAATCTTGTGGCGAGCAACAAGAGAGCAGAAATTATTAACAAGGAAGACCACACAAAACTACTACTTTAAACAGATAAACCATGAAATTTATGTACTGAGTTTAGGAAAGCCTGAAAAAAGAAAGAAGCCCAAATTAATAAATATGATACTCTGTGTGCACACATGTATGAGGACAGCACAACTGCCAGTAAATATAATAACACTTTAGAATAATGCTTTATTCTAAAATCAAAATGTCTTTATCAGACCTGCTCAAAATTATAGCTTTCTCTTGAGTCCACGGTATGAACTTCGGGTTCATTCCTACCCCTGCACAGATCTAATCAAATCTTGGCTTTCCCGTAAATTAAGACTCATGTGTCACATTGAACTAGCTGTAGCTTCTCAGAATAATCTCTCAAAAAACAAAGAAAAATCAAAACTGAAGAGAGGAGGGGAAAAATTCAATTAGGAATGCTTCTGTGCAATATTGACCCTGTTTTAGAGAAATTAGAGGTGGTGGTAGAGAAACACATATGTCTCTGAGAAAGAGGGGTGATAGAAGCTGAATCATTTGGAACCTGGATCTAGAGGTGCTTTAATTCAAGGGTCCCGCTTAACTATGCTGACCCCTTTGCCTTTTTAGAAGGGATTTTTATTCCATTTGCTTACCTCAAGAAGCATTCTGGAGTCACACAGCACCAGAAAAGATTACAGCAGTTCGCTTTCTCCAGAATTTACTGGAAAGGTAAGACTCTACCCTCTCCCTCCTGCTGAGCTGAATACAAACAACTTTTGCACTTTGATCTCAGTTTGCCAGAAGGGAAGTAAACTGAGGGTGAAGGGGGAAAGTTGGAGAAGGAATATGAAACCAGGACATTATTAAAAGCAGCTGAGAAAGTGGGATGGCAGAGGATTAACCAGACCTGTCTCTGCCAAACTGGAACATCTGGAGGGTGTGCTGGGGTGCCCATCATTGGTTAGAGTGGTGCTGGCTAGGGTTTAGAAAAGTTACTTTTTGAGACTGCAATTCTCTGATCTCTAACCAGCATGACAAATGCTTTTGTTTAGTTTTTTATTTCCAGGGATAGTGACAGGTAGGGATTTCTGGGGATTTTAATCCAAAAAAGTAACTTTTCTAGGCTTTAGCCTAGGCCTGAGAGCTGATGTAATGTAGTGGTTTGAATGTTGAACTATGACTCTGGAGACCACAGTTTGATTCCCTGCTCAGATGTGGAAACTCACTGGGTGACCTTGGGCAAGTCACACCCTCTCAACCTCAGGAAGGCAAAGGCAAAACTCCCTCCCAACTAATCTTGCTATGAAAACCCTGTGATAGGGTCACCATAAGTCAGAAACAGCCCAAAAGCACACAACAACAACATAAAGCCTAGGTCTGCTAGTGGAAGGATCGATGAGATACAAAGCAGAAAGCACTAAATGGAAAACATTGTTCAGATTCATTTTCTGTCCTCACCAATAAAAAACCCCTGAAGCATTCTATAAACAACATTCATCCAAAGGACCAAGTTCAGTGGGGCTTTATAAACTATGCATATCTGACCTGAGATAGTTAATGTCAAAATTAAAAGAGACAAAGAACAGTACAGCCATATGAGTGGTCCTAGAAACAGACACTTTTAAAAAAGCTGATCATTTATCATAGCAAACCCTTTCCACTCTCCAAAGACTCATAAAACTCCATTTTAATATGATAGCAGTTGAAATACTGGGCTGTCGCTTCATTCTAAGGTTTTGATTTGTTCCCTTGGGCACAGAGAGGGCTCATATTTTCTTGAAACATAAATGAAATTGATTAAAACATGAATTTGACATGAAAATAATTGAGCTGCTTTCTCCAGCAGACCCTTTTCTGGCAATGAAAAAAAAAGAGCGAGAGAGAGATCTGATATGTGGTGTGGAATGATACCTAACCTAGCAATAGTATCAAATCTCCACAGTGGACTTGAAGAGAATTTTTCTGCCAGTGCAGGTCAGTATACCTGTCAGGGACTCTGGGGCTCAAATGGGGAACCTCAAAGTCCATAGCTGGAAACTAACTTTGTGAGCTATAGCTGAAAGTATGTGCACAGGAAAGTCAAACTAAACAAAGCAGGGAGCTGGCTTTCAGTGATGGAGAGGGGAACATGAAAAGAGTGTTAAAATGTTTAAACGTTGCAGGAGGAGCTGGAGGTAAGAGCAGATCTCCCTGTGTTGCCAAAGCAATCAGGCAATACTCTTTTTCTTCCCATGCTGTGCTAGGAGAGTGGCCCCATTATGTAAAAAAAAAAATTAGAAGTTACATTGGCAAAGCAGAAATATGTTCTTCACCTCACCTGGTGCCAACAAAGACAATACTGCTTTGATTTCCTGCAACAATAACTCTATGTAGATATGTCTGATTGGTTATTTAGCATTGCAATGTCATCTTCTTTAATATGTGATCACTGATTGGCTGGAAATACATAGCCATTTCTGCACTACACTGTTATAGTGCTATCATTCCACTTTCAACATCCTATGGAATGCTGGGGTTTGTTGTTTACCAAGGCCTAAGAGCTCTCTGGCTAGAATTCTAAATGCTCCTCCCTAAACTACAAACCCCAGGATTCCATAGGATGTTGAAAGTGGAATCATAGCACTTTAACAGTGCTGTGCAGAAATGGCAATAGTGAAGAAGGAAATGGGACCAGAGAAAATGCAGAGATGGAGAACAAAGTGGTTTTGAATAGCTTAAAAAAAAATGAAGAAATTATACTTATGGCCCCTTCTGGATTTTAAAAAAAGCCCAATAAACAGGCTGTGCTGGGGCAGGAAGCGTGACTGCCATAGCTTCGGCGGCTCTGCACACACGGCAAGTGTGTGTGGGGCCCTGGAGTAATACATGATCGTGCACCATTTTCAGCTGAAAGGGGAAAATGAAAAAGAGCGCGAGCGGCGCCTGACAGACCCTGGAGCATCGCGCGATTGTGAGTGCGTCGTGCAGATCACTCCTCACAATCGCGCAATGCTTCAGGCACCCTTTCACATGGCAAATGCCATGCAAAAAGGGCCAAAGTCTACTCCATAGCAGCATCTCAGTTGTGGAACTCCCTGACAAGAAAAGGCAGGCTGGCTCCATCCTTGCTGAGCTGCTACCAAGTGCTCAAAACAATGTTTTTTCATCTGGACTTTGGTTTTTAAAACTGGCTTTTAAAATGGGTTTTAATTGGTTTTTAAGGAATGCTTGAAATGCATTTTATTTTACATCACTTTGGAGGCCCTGATGGACAGACAACAGAAAAACAATTAATAAATGAATGAATGAATAAATGGGAGTTACAGTGACCAGTTGCATTTGCACTTATTCCTCTACCCTTCTGTTATGGATCATCACTGACTTGTTGAAGACCAATGGCAAGAGAGATAGAGATGGGACAAGGATGAAAAATGCCCTGACGTCCAGCAACTGAAAATCCAAAAGTGGCTGTATAATAGCTATGGGCCAGCACCCTGTTAGTGACATATGCAAGTGTAATTCCACCTTACTCTCGTTTACGTCTTTCTGGGTTGTGTAAAGCCAACTATAATTGAATACTGCAGACATAATTTAGGTATTTTAATAACAATACAACAAACAATACTTTAAATTTGAAACATACGCACTACCTCAGAAGTTCCAGGAATTCAATGAGGTAGACTTAATTGCAAGACTTTTCTGCCTGTGCTGCTCAACTGCATTGCAACATTTGGATGCAAATCTTAAAGCCTTAAAGAAAAGATACCAAGCAGGTGGAAATGCATAATAGAAATTTCACAGTAAGGAATCTACCATTTTGTTTCCTTCTAAATACACAACTGAAAATCCCATTACCTTATTCAAAGTGAAAGAGTCTTCTCCTTAGCCCTGGCAACTGCAGTTCCTCTCCAGCTTCAGCTTCTCCTCTCTCTCTGAACTCAGCCAGCAAGTACAGCTTGTTCCCTAGAATTTCCCACTCACTCGGCCGAACCAAGAACTCATAGTTCTTGAGGCCAAATCAAGAACTGATAGCTGTTTTGGTTGTTGCAGAGGTTGACATTCCCTTCTTCCCTCTGCAGCAACCAAAGTCCCACCAGGACTCACCATGCCACTCCAATAGTTCCCCCAACCAGATTTTCTCTGCTGGAGGCTGGAGGTATCAGAGAAGTGTCTGGCAATAATCATCTGCTGTGACCTCTCGAGGGCCCTGATGGATCTTGGGGCCTTTCCGCACCACACTGTTATAGTGCTATAATTCCACTTTCAACGTCCTGCAGAATTCCGGAGTTTGTAGTTTCCTGAGGCCAAAGAGCTCTCTGGCTGAGAATTCTAAACATCCCTCTCTAAACTGCAAACTCCAGGATTCCATGGGACGTTGAAAGTGGAATAACAGTACTATAACTGTATAGTGTGGGAAGGCCCTTTGCGGTAGATGTCCTTAGTTCTCTGATACCCTTTGCTCTTCACCATCCACAGAATGGCCATTGGGAGAGGCTATCAAAGTGACATGGTGAGTCCTGGAGATGGTGACAGGGAAGCTATAGAGGAGTTCCTTGTATGAAACTTTTACACTACACAAACATGTAGGATCTCAGCCATAGTTTATGGTAATTCTCACCTTTCTCCTTCCTCCATCGCAGTTCATTGAATCCACCTGGAACTTTTGAAAAGCACAAAGGGAAACTCCATTGGCCTTGGAGAAACGAGCCCCTGAAGAGTCTTTTAGAGGCTGGTATAATTTTGTAATTTATTCTTAGCGTGACTTACCAACTCCAGATCAAGGGAAGCAATTCAGCTGATTGTTTGCAGAGGAAGTTGTCAGTTAAGCTTAACATGTTTGAGCTGAGTTAAACTTTAAAATGGAACTTTTGAAGCAATTGTTAGCTTTTGTACAGGAAATGTTGCCTTTGAACTAAAAACAATGTACATAATACCTGCTTGTTCTCAAAGGGGACTTGGAGATTTCTACTGCGTTCAGTGAGAATGGCAGTGCATCAATTACTGAGAAATATTTTGCAAGAATGAAGCATAATGCTCTGTGGAGATTAATGGCTTATTATTATGGGAACATAATAGACATGACCTAGCAAAAATTAAGCACTTCAAAAGTCTGGTAGATTTTGGTGGCAGAGTTCTACACATGTTGTACCTGATTAGCTTCATGACAATTCAGTTGTTCATGGGTTTAAAAGAAAAAAATAACTAGTTTAAAAAAGTTTAAGAAGTTTAAAAATTAAAAAAACACACTATGGCATATGAGTCTGAGCATTTTGGGGTATTAGGGAGGAACATCTCTGTCTCTGCTTTTTATACTGAAAAACAAGACATGTAGATTTTTGCAGAAGGAGTGCTATTTCAGAACTCAGAAAAGTTATCTTTTGGGCTATAACTTCCAGCCCATTGAGTCATAGTCTGAAAGGCAGTCTTTCTGAGCTGTAACCTATTTATGAGCAACTAGCTAGGACTGACTCCAAATTTAGTCACATCTATTTTTTCTCTCTCTAAAAGTAGCTTCTTTCACCTTTCCTCTGTAAAGGTGTGTTTGTATGGGTCTCTAGGGTGAGGTCCTTCACTAGTGCACAGTGACACTGTTAGGAACTTGCATGCTTCCTTAATGGCACATCAGTGTTTGTGTCTTATGGTTGATACCCTATGAGCCTTTATACAGGGAAGTCAGGTTTGGCCCTACCATTAGGCGTAGCGAGGCAGCCACCTATGGGGGCAAAGGCTGGTGTGAAGAAATTGCAGCATTTAGGTATCCACTCATTCTCTGCAATTTTCCTCAGGTGGGCAACTGAGGTGTGTGTTTCACATGACCTGCCCTACGCTCCCTGAATTAGTCTGATGCCATCAGGTGTGGTGGAGGATGCTGGCCCATTGCCATTGTGCTGAAATAAAATCCAGCTGATCACTTCTGTATTGGAAGTGACTAAGGGAAATGACTTAGGGTGACTAAGAGGGTAAAAGAGTCTGGAAACCAAGCTCTAGGAAGAGCAGTTTATGATGCTGGGTATGTTTAGTCTGGAGAAGACAAGACTGAAAAGTAATATGATAGCCATATTCAAAGGAAAGGATATCATGTAGAAGAGGGAGAGAACTTGTTTCCTGATGCCCCAGAGATTAGAACACAAATCAGTGGATTGAAACTGCAAGAAAACAGAATCCACCTAAACATTAGGAAGAACTTGACTACAAGAGTTATTCAAGAGTGGAAAACATTGCTTTGGAGGACTTTATTCAGAGATTGGATGGGCATGTATCAGGAGTGCTTTTGTGTATTCCTATATGGTATGGGGTTGGGCTATACGACCCTTGAGATCCCTTTCAACTCTATGATTCTGGCAGTATCCCATTCTTTGCCTCAGGTAGCAAAGCATCTCAAGCTGACACTAGGAGACAGTAATATAGGCATCGTTTGAGAGACAGGGACCTGTACTAATACAGCAGTGAGCCTTAAAGACTATTTCATGCAAAAATAAAAAAAATGCCTCTTTGGTCTGAAGTATTTATAATGAATTGTGGTAGCATTTCTGAAAAGCAGAATTCACTGATGTTCATGCAAAATAAGGGCAATGCTTTCAAACTTTAATGGAGAATTTGCTTTGTGCCATGTTATGTAGGAAACCAGAGGGCTTCTCCATTCAGGGTAAAAGTGTTCAGAGGTTGTCTTATTTGTTCAAATCACATTTCTGGTGTCTCCACCTATTTTTTTTGACAATTTCTGGCCCGAGCTGCAACATTTTATTCCAACCCTTGAGTGGGTTGTGTGTAATTCTGAGACATTACAGAACAATACACATCCTTCTCTTCTTCTTTCTTTTAATATTTTTGGAGTTATAGTGCTATAGTGTACCAATGAAATGGAACTTCTGCGTAATAACACTATAACTCTTTAATTTTTTTAATTGAGAGAGAAACTTTGGCCTTCTGACCATAAGGACACCTCAATAAACCATGCCCTAGTTAAAAAAAAAAATCTTTGAAAGAGCCCTGGTACAGATCCAAGAAATCCCTACAGCAGCCTCAAAAAATGAAACAAAACAAAACAAGCACAACAATTTATTTTCTTTATCAATCTGGAAGAACTCAGATTTGGCTTTTTGCCATTATCATGTAGCTTCATGTTAATTGGATTCCTGATTGGCTAGGATCCTTTAGGGAAGAAGTATGGCTAGAGAAACAATGGTGCTAAAGAAGCAGCAGAATGGTGGGAGATATGGTGGATGGGAGATGGGGGAATAAAGTGTGTAGGAACTTTTGCTTTTCCTCTGAAGAACATATTTCATCCCTCTCTCAGATGTTCATGGGATGGCTCCTTCTGATATTTCCCCTTGCTTTTTTAAAGGGTGAATTATTTGCCATGGCACAATATTTGCCATGACAGCAGCACAAGCTGGGTTGCGCATACATCAGTCCTATGCATTGTAATGGCACATTGCTGTTGAGCATTGTGCATTGTAGTTGTACATTGTACAACAAAATCCAGTCATACTGTGTTGTGCAATGCTGTTATTCTGCATGAGGATTGTGTAGTGCTAATGCAGCATTTCTACACATGTGGATATTTACACTATTTGGTGAAGTTGTCTGAATGTTGGACTACAACCCTGAAGACCAGGGTTTGATTCCCCACTCAACCATGGCAACTGACAGAGTGACCTTGGCCACATCACACACTCTCAGCTCCAGAAAACTCTGTGATAGGTTTGCCTTAGGGACACCATCAATTGGAAACAACTTGAAGGTACACAAGGAGCAGGAGGAGGAGGAAGAGGAAGATGGATTGCAGCCCAGGTCTGCCAATTTTAGTTTTTCTAAATGCCCTGACAAACAAGAAGAAAAGCAGTAAAATCAATGATAAAGGCCAATTTTAAAATGTCTTGGCAAATGAAAAAGTTTTGAGCTATCAATGAGATGGCTGCACCTCCAGCCAGTTCCAGAATCTATAGCAGAAGCAGAATCTATAGTCCAGGCAAAGGTCCAAGGTCCAGAGAACATGAGCAAAGAATGCAGGACTCAGCAAGGCTGTCACCACCAATGGAGTCAGTAAGTTCCAGCAGCTTTCTGCCATTCTGACCTCTGGTTATATAGGCCCTTTTTGCATGCCAATCCTGTTGCAAAATGGCCTTGGGAGCGTTGTGTAATTGCAAGGACCGTTCCACACGACGTCCTCGCAATTGCGCGACACTACCAAGGCCGTTAGGGAGTGATCGCGCATTATATCATTTTTGGCTCATTGCCAAAAATAATACGCTATCCCACATCCCTCCCAAGGCCCACCCACGCTTACCTTGTGTGAGGAGGCTCCAGACACGTGGCCATCGTGCTTCCTCCCCTAGCGCAGCCTGGGAAAGTACCTGGCTGTGCTGTGGAAGGAAGAAGTGGAGCGCTCACGCTTCCTTTTGGCCAGCATGGAGCTAATGTGGATGGGAAGTGGAGGGGATGCGAGTGCCTCTTGCAAGAGGCTTCTCATGTGATCCCCTCGCAACGACACTGGAACAAGGTAAGGTGCGAAAAGGGCCATAGTCTCAGCATCCTGACCAGCTGTGGCCTAATTAATGAGCTCTTCGTATATAAACACTGCCAGAAGCCCAGGCTCTTCCTTTTCCACCTGCACTGGTTGCCCTCTCATGTCTCTAGGGGGTGTGGCTGTTGGGAAGCTCCTGTCTGGGTCCTGGGGCTGGGGCATAGCAATAAGATGTTTCTGCTTAGTTATCCTGCCTACAGTTCTGGTGGATGCGTGCTTCACTGGCTGAAATTTCTGTATTATCTTTAAGGGCAGCCCCATGTATAGCATATTAAAGTAATTCAGTCAGAAGTTTACCAGACTACAAACCACTGTTGTCAGATTCTCTCTGTCCAGGAACAATCATAATTGGCAAATCAGCTGAGGCTTGCAAAAGGCACTCCTAGTTACTGAGGCCACCTGAACCTCAACCAACCATGCTGGGTTAAGAAGTATTCTCAAGCTTTGCATTGGCTCTTTCAGGAGTAATACAACCCTATCTGGGACAGTCCACACACCCAATTCTTGGAAACAAAAGCCACTTACCCAGAGAATCTCCATCTTACATTATATAACCCACATGCCAGGTTCCTGTTGGCCTCCCTAGTAAGAGTGCTTAGAGCTTGCATCTCCTTCTCTAGTTGAGCAACAACAACTAGAGGCTTTTGGGTGAAAAACCCACCCCTGACCACTGATCAACTGTAGTGGTGCATCCCAGCATCTTTTAACTGCCTCTGTGGACCTGGGGGACCATTGCTTGTCAGATGAGGGTGAAAGCCATTTCTTCCTTTCCATGTGTGCAAGAGATGCTAGACATATTGCACCCCATGGGCCAATTATTGGCTGGGGAATGAGCTGTTCATTGGAGCCCTTGCACACTTAGGGCAAAGGCTTTGCACAAGGAGATACTGTACTGCCTCGCACAACATATTTAATAGTGTTTACGTGAGTGTCACCAGAGGTCAGCCAAGCTTGTGTGTGTATGTGTGGGTACTCACCTTCAAGTCACCCATCAACTTATGGTGACTCCATGAATTTCACAGAGTTTTCTTAGGCAAGGAATTCTCAGAGGTGGTTTTGCCAGTTCCTTCCTCTGAAATATAGCCTACAGCAGCTGGTAGTCCCCATCCAAGTACTAACTGGGGCTGACTTGCTTAGCTTCCAAGATCAGATGAAATCTGGTGCCTTTAGGATATTTAGGCCCTCAGCCAAACTTATCCTGTCCAAATTCCTGGGTAAGCAACTGTCAAGGGTTAAAGAGCTTTGCAACTGCATAAAATATAAGGAAAGTGAAAAAAATTCATAAAACCCAAGTATGACTGGCCTATGTGTGAATTTATCATCTTTCTCCCCGACTTTTCTTTTTCATTCTGGCAATTGTGACCAGATGACATAAATGCGTTCCATAAAACCAAAAGGCTACAGTACACAATGAATACAGAGACAAGTCATTCGAAACACATTTTCTTTTTATATGTCAAAAAGTGTCCCACTGCTTCTCAGATGACCTGTCAACTAAAGAATGACACCGTCATAAACCCAGATTAATTTTGGCTGAAATGTAAGTGGGAATTTTGCTGTTGGCTGTGTCAGGAGCAAGTTGAGCCATGTTATATAGCCACTTCATTAGTAATCTAGTTTTCCACATTGCATCTCTTTGGGAATTTTCAGGAAATCTCTTTCAGTCAATTGCCCCAAATAAGACTGCAGAAGACATATTCAATATTATCCTGCCAGCTACTCAAGTAACTAAAACTATAGTTGATGTCATATATAGCAGCTGACTGTGCCCCACAGGGCAAAAGAAGATGGAAATAGACAACATAATGGAATGAAAATACCATCTGTGAGGTTCTTCAGACAGGGAAAATGGGTTGAGTGCTATATTTGGTGCTCTAGTTCTTGGGCTTTTTCAAATATCCAAATGATGTTTCTATTGTCCTGGACTATTTTCTGGCAATTCCTAGCACCAGCTGCAACATTTTATTCCTACCCTCAAGTGTTTTCTTTTAATTCAAAGACATATTGCAATAACAACAACAACAAAATTACAACACTATCCTTCCCTTCCCTTCTCCTTTCTCTCTTTCAACTTCTTTTTTTAGTCATAGTGCTATAATACATCAATGAAATGGCATATTTGCACTATAAATCTAATTTTTTTCAAATCAGACAGATGAAAAAATACCCTTAAGACATAGGAGCACCTCAGCAAACTATGCCCTGGTTTTAAAATACCTTTGGAAAAGCCTTAGTGCAGATCCAAGAAATCACTACAAACAGGCTCCAAAAGGAAAGAAATGAGTGGACACAGAGGTAGCAACAACCAGTGAAGCCCAAAGAGCTGTAGCATCATCTCTTTCTTCTTTATACTAATTTCAAAGAGCCCCGAAGGAAGCATTGTTATAATTCCACATTTACTGACAGAACCATTAAGTCTAGAATTATCAAAATGGAATTTGTAGCATACCTTTTGCTCTCATTTCTGAACACAAGCTCCAAGTAGGTCAAAACCTCTTTAAAATTCCATACAAAAGTATCCATTAAACTATCAATAAAATTCAGCATTAAAACCTGGAAATACATCAGCACCATATGCTCATTCCAGGGGGAAAGAGATTTTAAGAAAAGTTTCCTCAGATTTTTCCAACTTAGATCAATATTGTCAGTATGTTATAGTCCTCATGGAACTGAACCACTGTGACTGGAGAAGTCAGATAATCCAGTGCTCCCCCATAAGAAGCAGATTGTTCCTGTCCATTAGTAGAGGTATGAACAAAACAAAGCCATTGGCTTCATGACATACTATGTATATTAATACTAGAGCCCTCATTATCACACATGTAACAAAAGGAATCTCCTCAGAGAAGGTTTTGAACCCAAGGAAACTAACTTTTGGGCCATTTCTCCATTACACCATTATAGTGCTATTACTCCACATTCAACAACTTGTATAACTCTGGGGTTTATAGTTTGCTGAGGCCAAAGGGCTCTCTGGCTGAGAATTCTAAAGGCCCCTCTCTAAACTGGAAATCCCACAATGCCATAGGATGTTGAAAATGGACTAATAGCACTGTAACAGTGTAGTGCGGAAATGGCCTTGGTAACCAGATGTATTGCTTTCACACATCAACACTAACCAACCACTGTAAAGATCTGAAAAGGCCAGTATCACTTTATGCAGCCCTCCAAAAATCTAGGGCAAAGACATCATTTGCGTCTTTCTGGATCCTAATACATTCCATCCTAGTCTCACTATGTAAGTATGCTTCATATCCTGAGGTCTAGTTATCATTCAGTATGCCTTCAAGTTGTTTCCAACTTATGGTGACCCTAAGGTGGCTCTATCACGGAGTTTTCTGGGGGCTGAGTGTATGTGACATGCCCAAGCTCAGCTAGTGGGTTTCCATAGCTGAGTGGGGAATCAAACGCTGGTCTCCAGGGTTGTAGTCCAATGCTCAAACCACCACACCACAGTGGCACTCAGTACTGCGTCTGAAAAAGTGGGATTATATCCATGAAAGTTCATGCTAAAATTACAACTGGTTAGTCTTTAAGGTTAGTCTGTGACTTGCTTTCAACATGCAGGGAGATGGTGGGGTTGGTTTTTTAAAGGTGGGCAGAGATGGTTTTTGCTCCCAAAACCATCAAGTTTTTGCAATTCCTTACAAATACTTGAAAAGCCTAAATGAAATATTCAGAAAGGATGATTATGAAACCTAGATTTTAGCCTACTGGCTTTGCAAGAAACCTCTTTCTCGTCATTGTGAAACTGTGTGTAGAAATAAAGTCTGTCTCACCACACTGACCAAGTGTGCAAGAGCAGTACGTCTTAAGCTATCTGATGTGGCAGGCTGGCAAATTTTATCTCCAGTGTGCCAGAGACCAGTACCATATTTATGTCTATTGCCTGGAATTGTTTCTTTCTTTTCTAGAAACTCTCCAGGGACCAGTAGCTGATGGCTTGTGGATTGGCTCTGGTTCACTGACCAATTCTTTGAGTAGCACTGTCCTAGAGCATTCTAGCAAAGAACTTTCAAGTCCTTCATTTAACTACAAAATCTCCGAATTCCATAGGCTGGAGACAGTGAAATGTGGTATCAAACTAGTGCAATGGTTGTGTAGGCTGCTCAAAGACTTTAGAATGCATTATGTATAGCTAAATGGAGGTGTTACCACTGTGAACTGGCCTGGCCTTTGGTAACCTTTGGATATCATTTTGATATCATAATTCGGCCCTGCTCTGCCACCAGCCAAGTGTTTGTGAGGCCACTGTACAAGCGCAAAGCTAGGCATGGCTACTATTTGTTGCTCCCACCAAACCAAGCCAGAAATAGCCAGAACTGCTTTAGGGGACCTCCTGAAACAAACACCTTCATTATAAACAAAGAGACCCTCTTCCCTAAGAGGGTACCCTGGTGAGCTAAGTGCTTAACTGCCGAGCTAGCCACATTTACATACCAACCATACTATTGTCAATTCGGAACATAACTCAATCATGTAAATTCTGACCTTTCGGAGGCATTGTCTCCAACCCAAAACTTATTGTTTTCGCCCAAGACCAGACTAGCCCACGGTCGTTCTTTCCACTATAAAAATCCCCCGCTCTGAGAGCTCTTTGGAACTCTCGCCGGATCGCTCTAGACTTCTACTCTGCCTTGCTGCCACTCGGTTCAGCAGATTCCCCTCGGCCGCCATGCCGGGTTTCCTCTTCTACAATCGGCTTCCCCAGGACTGCAGGAAAGGTGGCATATCACCCATTCCCCCTTGAACTCTATTTTCCTTTTCTAGTTAGGAGTGTGTTTGTGCTTTTCTTTAATACTGTTTAATAAATCTTAATTGTTATTTGAACCATTTGCCTACTCACTGACCTGACGCTATAGACATAGGGTAAAAGATCCCTGCTAAGTTACCCTGCCTCTCGTTAGTCAAGAGAGTGCTCAAGCTAATTTTCCCCATCTTGTTGTGTTTGTTGTGGTTACTTGGGTGCCCCTCCCGGGACCCCCAAGTCACAGAGTAACAGAGGATTAGAAGAGCCCTTTTAAAAAAATTATCAGCAACAAAAAAACGGGCTTTTCATTGCAGGTGATTCTTTTGGTATGTGCTCCTTGCTTGCTTGCATAAGTTACCTGACAAAAACTTCTTAGGTGCATTTTCCCAGTTTTGTATCGTCCATAAAGCCAGTTCTGCCTCTGTAGTAGTAAGTGAACTAAAGCCAGGAGGACCTGCTTAACAGCTGCATTGATTTCTCTTTTTTATTTAGAAGACAACAGCTGTCAGTTGCTATAGAAATATCCATTAACAGATATGAGCAGAAACAATAACAATTAAAAAACACCCAAGAGTTCTGTACATTTGGCCCTTTGTTGTGGCAGCTGATTTATATTTCTCAGGAAAACCAATTAGTACTCTGATCCAAGAAGCAGTAATAAACTCTTGGAGTTCATTCTGTGATTCAATCCCTCACTCAGCCCTGAGCTCAGTGGGTGGTTTTGTACAAGTCTCTATTGTCTTTCAGCTTGATCAATCTCACAGGATTCTGTATTTCAGTAAGAGCCGGGGAAAGTTACTCTGTGTCTCCCAGAATCCTCTGATTATGTGACTAGCAGCTATGGTTGGTAGGGGATTTTAGGACTTGTGGTCCCAAAAAGAACCTTTTCCTAGTTCTGGTTGGGAGTGAATGAACTGCCACCATTCATTCTACCATTGGCTTCTTGGGAAAATAGTAGGATCCAGATGTGATGAAATGCATATGCATTTCATCCAGTTTCCAAGAATTCAAAAACAAGAACAGACCAAGGTCTGGAAGTGTTAACTCCAAGGATGGGAGTATTCCAGAACATTACTCTCTGGTAATTTTCTATGAGAGCTTAATAGATCAGTCTTATTTCTAGTCTGTCTCAGTTTCATTTGTGTCCATTTGTTAATACATTCCATTCTGTTTTTCTGTTAACCTGCTATTGAAAAAGATCTGCATCAAAGATTTGTATTTAAATACATGCATAAATATGTATCTTTTGAATGACTTTTCCCTAAACGTATATACAAATATCTAATTGTTTTGGCTGGCATCCTTTTAGCAACATATACAGACATAACTCTATGTCTGCGTGTATCTTTCTTTTGTCATTCTAAAGGTCAGAATACTCTGTTTCCTGCACACAGTTCTCAAATTCTACCTTTTTTCATGTTACCTCCCTCCAAACATGACCATTTAGTGGCCAGTGGAGAGTGGAAAGATCATCTGCCTATGAGACTATCACCAAACAGACAGTGATGAAGTCATCTTCTCAGATTTCTGTAGGTCCTCTAGAGGCCCGGGAAAATGACATTGCAAGTGTGACCCTGACTATAGTCACATAATCATACAGTCACTCTCCACTGGAAACTAAGTAGCTGTGTTTGGTGGCTATGGGAGAAATGTGTGTCCCATGGAATGGGAGAGATGAGATGTACTGGACTTTATGGTGAAACTTTATGATATACTGCCTGATCTTGGCCAATGGTCTCTTGAAGTATGTACTTCTAAATATATTTTCCTCCTAAATTACATAGAAATCCCCCACTCTCTCTTTCTCTCTCTTTCATGATGGGATATTTTTGAGCATATATTGCTTTGCAAAACTGAAGAGAATAGAATTCAAGAGAATAGAAGTGTGAAACCTGGAAGATAACAATCCACTTATCAATCCAGGTGGCAGAGCTTGGGAAACTGGATCACACTTTCACTTTTGATTACATCTCCCAGAATCTCCCAGCCCTTGGCCAGTCCCAATGGAGATTAGAATCATAGAATAATACCAGTTGGAAGAGACCACAGGGGCCATCAAGTCCAACCTCCTGCCATGCAGGAACACACATCAAAGCACTCCCAATAGATGGCCATCCAGCCTCTGTATAAAAACTTCCAAAGAAGGAGACTCCACCACAGTCTGAGGCAGTATATTCCACTGTCCAACAGCTCTGACCATCAGGAAGTTCTTCCTGAGGTTAAGGTGGAATCTCATTTCCTGTAATTTGAATCCATTGCTCCTTGTCCTAGTCACTGGAGCAGTGGAAAACAAGGGGACATCATTATCTTGGGGTTGTTTTCCAAAAAAGTAACTTTTCCAAAGTCTATGACATATCATCACTGCCAGTGCCAACCTTCTCTCCTGGACAGTTAAGGCATGTAGTAGGCAGAGTGAATGTGGCTTTTTTTAGGTCCCACAATGGTCACAAGTATGTCCAATGAAGATGTGAAAGTGGGCTTTCTTGATGTCTGCTCCCACACTGTGAAACTCTCTCCCACAGGAGGCTGAACTGACCCCCTCTTTGTTCACTGCCCACTGACAGGCAAAGACCTTTTTATGTAGACAGGCATTTGGCTGTTAGCAGGGTGCTTGCTGTACTTTCATTCTTATAGCTGTGTTTTCATTGCTTATAAACTGTTTTTGAATTAGTGCCAGTTTTAATAGAATAATTTAGTCATTTTAATTTTTTTATTATAACCATTTTTTAGCTGTACTGTTGGGAGAAGAATGGAATATAGTATAATATAATATACAATGTTCCAGTAGACATTGCGTATTCCTTACGTCTGTCTGGACCGCACTGAACCATTTAATAGCTTGCAAGCACACTGTGTGTGGAGGCTGTAGTAACTGAGAATCCTGCAAAAGTTACTATTGGGGTTTTCTTTTATTCAAATGGCAGAGGAAACCCTCAAATAAAATCTAATGATGCATGCCTTGGCTGACAACCCAGTTGGCCGGGGCTGCCTTGCTTTGCTTACTCTTCTTTCACAGCAGCACTTCCAAGTGTTTTCCTGGAATACATTACTTGTCAGTGCAGACGCTATTTATAATCTGATAAACCATGCTTTATGGACAACTCACGTGAAAGTGGCCAGCTACCACAGGAGTAAGCAGGTCTGAACATATTGCATAGGCCGTGAAGAAGGAAATGCTGTGTTTGACAAATGGGCTGTTTCCATATAGCAAGGCCCCACTTGAAATACACGATGACTGATGGACCAAATAAGAAGGCCTGGCCCAGGAGAAAATTGCTGAGATGCAATGTGAGAACAGGTTAGGCCATTTCCACACTAGACTGTTATAGTACTATTATTCCACTTTCAACATCCTATGGAATCCTGGGGTTTGCAGTTTAGAGAGGGGCTGCCTGGCCCCTCCCTAAACTGCAAACCTCAGGATTCCATAGGATGTTGAAAGTGGAATAATAGCGCTATAACAGTCTAGTGTGGAAAACGCCTTAGACAAGAGGAGTACTTCTCTTTTAACCCTACCCCCAGCAACCTAGAAGGACGCAATCACAGTCTGACATCAGTCTCCATGTTTTCACCTGTTAATATGATTCACTCCATCACCTCACCTCATTCAGACAGTGTGGTGTAATAGTGCTGGACTAGGACTGGGGAGACCTCCTGGTTCAAATTCTGATCAGCCAGGAAGCTTGCTGTGGCAGACACTATCTCAGGGCCTAGCTTCCCTCACAAGGTGGCTGTAAGGATGAAATGGAGGGTAAGATAATCTAAGCACTTTGAATTGCTTGGAAGAAATAACTTGAATAAGTATCCAGAATGGTAGAGATGTAAGTAGTACTAGTATTCTGGGAGAACAGGTTTCAATTCCCTGCTTAGCTGTGGAAACCCACTGGGTGACCTTAGGCAAATCACATTCTCTCAGCTTTAGAAGAAATCAGTGGCAAACCTCTAAATAAATCTTACCAAGAAAACTTTATGACAGGATTTGCCTTAGGTCATTTCCTCACTAGACTGTTGTAGTGCTATTACTCCACTTTCAACATCCTATGGAATCCTGGGGTTTGCAGTTTAGGGAGGGGCCTGAAAGGATTCCATAGAATATTGAAAGTGGAGTAATAGCACTACAACAGTCTAGTGTGGAAATGGCCTAAGTCAAGAGTCAACTTGAAAGCATGTAACGACAAATTGGAAAGACACTGCAAGTACATAGATGTGTCTTTATTCCATATGCAGTGTTGGAAGAGTACAGTACAGACTCTGCTGGCCCAGTGCCCCTTGGATAACAAGTCCAGGCCATCAGATTTCAGCCATTTGGAGGTTCCATTTATCCTCAGGTTTTCACTGAAAATGTTTACTGAAGAGATTTATATATCCTTTGGTTTACAATGACACACAGAGAAAGAAAAGCAGGGAGGGTTAGTCGGGATGTTGTGTGGCACCAGAATATTTGGCAACAGTCATGATTAAGGATGGGCAGTTCACACCTGCCAAGTTTTTAAAGGGACAAAATGGCTATTCGGTTGTGTCCAGTAGCCTTGAATGTTCTCTTTCCAGAAACATGTGAGCAGAAATCACAATGTCCAAGTTGTACTGGCCTGGGAAAACAGAAGGAGAAAGGGGAGGAGAGGAGAGGCAAGGCCAATTTGGTACTAAAAGGTGCCCAAACTTTTGTGACAGTTGCCAGTTAAGACGCAAAAAAGAGAAAAGAATCATTAAAAAGATATTTTTTTAAAAAAATCCTGCCAGCTTGTTCTAGTTTCTTTTTCTTGGCAGGGACTGTGTGACTGAAAACCCAAGAGCCAAAGCTTTGCTTCATCTCCATGCCAGGATCTGGTGCACCTGCTGAAAGAGTCTCTAGTGCACCTGTTGGGGTGGAGGAGGTTGCAGGCAATTCTGAATGATCAAAGACTTACACAGTTTTGAATTCTTACAACTGAAGGTGTATAATTGTATCACTAGGAAAAAGCATCACAGAGCTGGCGCATGATAGTGACAGGATGTTTTAGCTATGTAAAAGGGAATCTTAATTCTCTCTCCCTTTTTTGGACTACTGCTCCCAGAATCTGCTAGGCAGTTTGGTCACTTAGTAACCGCCCTTCAAAAAATTCCTAGCTCTAAAGTATATGCATGGATGTAGAGAGCTAACCTATGCATGTGTAAGACTCTGACTGTGGTTGCAGAATCATAGTACAGAATAATAGAATCATAGAGGAGAGAGGGGCCTCATGGACCATTGATTTCAACCCCCTACTCAGTGCAGGATCCACAGCTAAAGCACCCACAGTACATAGATGTTCAGTGTCTTTTTGAAGAGATCCAGAGAAGGAGATCCCACCAGTTCTCTAGGTAATTGGTTCCCTTGCTGAACCACTCATATTGTCAAGATGTTCCTTATAATGTTCAATCAAAATCTACTCACCTGTAACCTAAAACCATTAGCCCTGGTCCTATCCTCTGGGGCAGCAGAGAACAAATTCGCACCCATCTGTCTGTGACAGCCCTTGTAATATTTAAAGACAGCATTTATATCATCTGTCAGTCTTCTCAGCTTCACTGAGCAGAATATGCCCAGCTCCTTCAACCTTTCCTCATATGTTTTGTTCTTCATCCCTGTTATCATTGTTATTGCCCTTCTCTGAACCCGATGCAGCTTTTTTATATCCTTCTTATAATGAGGTACTCAGAACTGAACACAGTACTCATGATGAGCACAGAATATAGTGGGACTATTACATCCTTTGACTTAGAAACCATGCTTCTATTAATGCAGGCTAAAATAACATTCACCTTCTTTGCATTCTGTGTGGTTCATGAAGCTAGTGAAGATCTCAGATGCAGAAATGCAGCCAGGATATTAGTTACACAAGAACTGTTTGTGCTTGTTCATTGTTGAAGGATGGACATTCTGTGTATGATTAGAATTAATTCTCCTTCCATTCAGAAAGCATTTGCAAAGAAATGCAGTATCCACTAAACACAGGGCATGATCCAGGCAGAAGATTTTTTTATCCTCTTGTTTAAATGGATAGAATTTCAAAGAGTTTTACTTTGGGCCAATTGTTTCCTGCTACCCTTGTTCTCCAAGCACCAGGAAGATTCATCCTGACTTTTGGATGAGAGAACATTCAAAGCATTTAGTATGTTTGTAGTGTTTGCAATGATTGATAATAGGGCCTAAATACCCCAAAGGCACCAGATCCTTTCTGATCTTGAAGCAAAACAGAGTCAGCCCAGGCTAGTACTTGGATGGGAAACTGCCAATGAAGACCAGGTGCTGTAGGCTACATTTCAGGGGAAGGAACTGACAAATCCACCTGTTAGTATTGCTTTCCTTAAAAAACTGTATGGAATTCATGAGGTCACTCTAAGTCGATAGGTGACTTGAAGGCACACACACACAGATCCATATATTTAAACTTAACATTGGCAACAGAGGAGCACAGGAGAAAGCACACAGACAAGCAATGAATATTCCAAAGATGCCTGCCTCCCTCTGTCCTGAAACTTTCTCCAACTCTGACAGATGAAATATGGTGGTGGATGCAGGCAGAAGGCAGAAGATCTCACATTCAATATGTAATTCAGTGGGTTCTGGGACAGTACCCAGGCCTTGGCTTCATTGGTGACCCTTAGCAAAGGCTGACCTGCCTTCAAGATGGATAGAGCCCACATCCTATAGCTTATATTTTGCTGAACAAGTCAGAAGTTTCTTTTCTGATAATGCAGACTACCTGATAAGACTATCAGAAATTTGCAGAGGATTATTATGCTTTAAATGTAATCTTGAAGATGGTGAGAGCTTTAATTCAGGAAGATCTTTTTGATGGAAAACATTCTGTATTTACCTTAGCAGATAACTGGGGGTGGGAGTGAAGTTGGATCTTCAAAGACATGGTTCTCATTTTATCTGAGAAACATCTCTCCCCCATCACATAACGTTCACTAACCTAAAAAACAACAACAACAGCTTTGAAGTCTCCACTGGTTCTTGGAACAGAATACATTTAATCTTTTTTTAAAAAAGTTAATCTCATTGGTTTTCCAAGTACCCAGACCATCCAAACCACTAATTTTAAGTGCCTTTAACCTCAACAATTCACTGTAGTGAATTCAGCCAGTAACCAAGTCAAGTGAGAATTATGAGAAAGTAGGCTATGGTTTAAGGAGTCTGGTCTGTTTTCACAGACACAGTCCTGCATGCCTTTCGGCCACTGTTCAGCCTGACAGGATTAAACAGGCAAACTGTGAGCAGGATTGCACCTAGAAAAACTGACGCTAGACCACCAAGATATTTTGCTGCCTGACTATGAGTCCAATTGTTTGGCCATGCTTGGTGATGGTTAGTGGCAGCTGGTGATTTTACATTGGTTGGGCAGTAAATCTACTCTGGGTTTAGTCCAGACTCTAAAGATGCTGAACCCAAATAGTGAAGCTCCTTTAACATTGTATTAAAACCCAGAGCAGACTCATCACCCCACTGACATGGAAGTTATTAGATTCCATTCCAGGAAAGAAAGGAAAACATAGCCTTATGACAAGGGACAAAAATCATTTAGAACATCTTCTGGTCTCTGTTTCTATAAAATCATTTCATACAATCATCAAATCACAGAGCTGGAAAAGACCACAAGGGTCATTGAGTTCAACCCCCTGCCATACAGGAAGGAGTACACAATCAAAGCACTCCTGACAGCCTCTGTTTGCAATCCTCCAAAGGAGACTTTGGCCATTTCCACACTAGCCTGTTATAGCATGATGATTCCAGTTTCAACATCCTCTGGAATCCTGGGGTTTGCTGTTTCGGGAGGGGCCAGCTGGCCCCTCCCAAAACAGCAAACCCCAGGATTCCAGAGGATGTTGAAACTGGAATCATTGCGCTATAACAGGCCAATGTGGAAATGGCCTTTGCCACACTCAGGGGTAGCACTTTTCCTGTAACTTGCAGCCATTGCTTTCTCTGGAGCAGCAGATATCATACTTGTTCCATCTTCTGTTTGACATCCTTTCAAATATTTCAACATGGCTGTCAGGTCACCTCTTAACCTTCTGTTCTCCAGGTCAAACATACCTAGCTCCCTATGCTGCTCTTCACAGGCAATGGTTTCCAGGCTTTTTGCCATTTTGGTTGCCCTGCTCAGGGCATGTTCCAACTTGTCAATGTCCTTGAATTATGGTGCTCAGAACTGGACACAGTCGTCCAAGGCAGGTCTGATCGAAGCAGAATAGAGTGGTACTATTATTTCCCTTGACTTAACAGTTGCAATGTTAGAATGATGCTGTTGGCTTTTGTTTCACTGCTGCTATGGTTGTTTTTTAAATGTGTTTTACTCTTGTGAGCCATTCAAAGAACCTGACTGGGAATGCTGAAAACTGAAATCAGCAGTTGAAGTCCAACATACTGGAGATAATCTATAAACGGTCAGTGATCTCAGAACATCATTGAATCACTATTCAGCTATGAATGGCTTCTACCTGCCACGATATTCATTTTTCTTAAACAGGACGTCTCAATCTGTATGTCCCAAAGGACTTCAGTTCACAGCATTCCCACCAAGTTTGGAGCAATCTCTAATACGAGGACCGAGAGTAAACCATAAACTATGAGAGCCACTGTGGTGTAGTGGTTGATCGTTGGCCTAGGACTCTATTTGACTCTCTGCTTGGCTGTGGAAATCCAGTGGGTGACCTTAAGTCATACTCTCTCAGCCTCAAAGGAAGGCAATGGCAAACCCTGTCTGAATGAATCATGCCAAGATAACCCCATGATAGTCTCCCCTAAAGGTTGTTATGAGCTGGAAATGAGGCACAGAACAACAACATAGATTCTATAAAGCAGAGCTTTCCAAACTTTTCATGTTGGTGGCACACTTTTTGGACATGCGTCATTTTGCAATACGGTCATTCTGTTTTACTAGCATACCAGAGGTTAAACAGCAAGAAAGGCAGCACCCCCCCAACCTGATCCTGGCTCGCTGCCATTGGCCTTGCCAAGGAAAGACACTGGCAAAGGTGGCAACAGCAGGAAAGGCAGCCCCCTTACCTGATCCTGGCTTGCTTCTCTCACTGAGCAAAGACCCCACTGAGGGCAGTGGCAGCAGGAAAGGCAACCTCTCTTCCTGATCCTGGCTCTTTGCCAAGGAAAGACCTCAGTGAGGGTAGCAGAAAAGGCAGCCCTCCTATCTGATCCTGGTCCGCTGCAGCGGCAGCAGCAGTGGGAGCAGCTTGGTGTGATAACTGAAGCCCCTGTCAGAGCTGCTGATGACAAGCAGCCGCTGTTGGTCCCTGTTGCTCAGGGTGGAGATTATGAGCAGCAGCTGTCAGTCCCTATGGCTCTGGCTGGAGATGAGTTCTGCAGCTCAAGAGTTCCCCCTGCTGCCACGGACCAAGCAGGCACGGACATCCCTGTGCCTGCTCCTTTAGCAACAGGGATCCAATTCTGTGCCTGCTCCTATGGAGCAACAGGGATCCAGTTCTGAAGAGCTCTAGAGCCTGGTTCAATAAGCCCTCAATCAAGGCAGAGACGCAGGAGAGCTATACAAAGGGAGGCTTCCTTGGCTAAGTTTAAGAAGCGGTGACTGGACACACCTGTGCCTGGGGCTATATAACTACCTGCCTGGAAGCTTCCCTTTGCTTGTGGCAAACTTCTTTCAAGCCCTCCTCTTTCCTGTACCTTGCTCCCAGCACCTGGTTCCTGATACCTTGAATTGATCTCTTGACCCTTGGCTTTGGAACTCTATGGCTTTGCTTGGTGCACTGGTAAATGAACTTCCTTGAGTAAGTGCTTGCTTGTCTCCTCCCGGCTGGACTTTGCTGGCCCTCCCACTCTCTTCTCCGGGCTGGCTCGCTGCCCAGGTCTCTGACCTTGACACTTGGGTGGGGTGGGGGTCTTTTCCAGCCTGAGGAGGCAACACACCTACACACTTCAGGTGACACACTAACATGTTGTGACACACCTGTTTGGGAAGCCCTACCATAAAGAAACAAGCAACCTTCAGACTTTATAACTCCCCACTTTAACTTGACAAATCACTTTAAGAATTGAAAATATAAGAACTCTATATGGTATTTGTACCTTGCCTCATTGATATAGTATACATTACACTGCAGGAGGATTGTAGGAGGTGTATTCCAAAGAGTAAATTTTTCAAGCTCTGATGATATGTTGGGTCTGACTACCTCATTTGGGGGTGGGTGCTTGTGATGAGGAGGGGATAATTTTTTATACCCTTCAGTGACTGTTTACCTTTGTACTCCCATTCCTACAAAGGTGACCTGATTTTGTCAAGGAAGTACAAACCCACCTCAGATCCTTTGAGTAACTGATAAACAGGAGGGTACTGTGAAAGAGCTCACATTCTTCAGCTTGAACCTCCTGTAGCAAAACTCCAATGAAAACAAAACAGCTCTACCTATCAAGGTCATACTGTTGGGTGCATCTGCATCTGGAGTTTCCTTGCAGTGGGAACAGAGCTGAGTTTGCACAAATGCCACCCACTGGGACTTGTGTCCTTGATTTTGCACAGCAAAAAAATTCTCCTTGGAGGATTTTCAGTCAGTCAGGTTTTCTTTTTGGTGGGCAACAAAACTAATGGGGCTTTTACACTTCCAAAAAAGAGGATACATAGTGGAAGAAGAAGAAGACAATGACAAAGAAGGGTAAAGATCTGTATGTGTAGATTTGAATTTAGAAAGAATGATATTATAAACAGAAATATAACACACCTCCATAATAAGCAAAACAGCCCCCAGGTGACTTTGTGCCACCTTAGTCAGCTGTATTGATGCGCATGTCCAGACTCTCTGTTCTTTCTTCTTGAAGTTCCTTGTCTTTAAACTGTACTTCAATTATTATCTCTCTTGCTTTTTGTCAAATGATTCTCAATAACCAGTAAGCAAACTGGTGATTTCCATATCAGTGGGGGTGGCAATTTTGCTCTGGATTTTAGTCTGAACTTAATGTATCCAAGTTGCTGAATCCTGTCCCCCAAATAGTTTCAGGATCTTGGATAGATTCTTTAAAATCTGGATAAAATCCTGAAGCAGAAATTTACTACCCTATGGCGGGCACTAGCCATTAATGTAAACAAATGATCACAACAGATTGCAACAGTGCAAACACACCCCTTGGACAACATGGCAGTTCTTGGTTGATGGATGGGCCCAGAGTGAAGCTTTCCTTCTGTTCTACAATCCCAAGTCCACTAGCTATTGAAATTGAGTAGGAAGCAGTTTCACCTTTCTGGGCAATGGACTGAGCCAGGCTGGTTTTCCCCTTGCTGTGGTGTTCTTCTGGGGAGGCAGATGACAGATGTCAGGCAGGTCTCTCTCACAGTGGTTGGGCAAGGTTCTATTTTGCTTCTGATAATCTGAGCCCTACCAGATGGTAATATCCTGTACTTTCCCTACACAGGGAAATATACAAGCTGATCTGCCGATTCAAGGGACTGGAAAAATTACATTTTTGGACTATAGTTCTCAGAATCCTCCTGCTAGCGTGACTGCTGGCTGCATTGGCTTGTGGATTCTAGCAGCTATAGTCCAAAAAAGTAACTACATTGGTTGCATCAGACCAAAGGTTCATCCATTCTAGCTTTCCCAGGAGCAGCTGGATCCTTCCAAATGTTGTAGAAATCATATATGAAGAGGATGCCCCTTCATCCCTGGTTGTCTTGGTGTTTGAAAACATCCTACTTCTGAATGCAAAAGCCAAGATTCTAATCACATCAGATTGTGTAAATCTCTGCATGCAGAGGTACACACTGATTGTGCTATGAAACCTTTCTGTTGAATGGCAACATTGTGCGACTGAATATGGAAATGAATATATAAGCAAGCATGAGGTGCTGTCGCACATGTGTCTGCGTGTGCAGCAGCACCACCACATGCACAACTCTACTTTTGTAATCTTGAACTTAACGTGGACATTTTGCATTGGACAAAATTGTCCAAGTGTTTCTATAGGGATGCATACACATGTATAGGACACCAGCAAGATTCCAGCCCATAACTCCATTCAGCTTCCATGGCTAATAAATGTAGGTAAGTATCTCCTGCAACAAAATGTTGCAGCATGGAGAATTTCTGTTCAGACCTCCTAGATAATGCTATCATTATATAGGACTGAGCTGTCCACTTATTTAACTTAGTGAGCCAAGATGAGTCTCTGACTAATCATGTCTTAATAATGCAGACAACACATTTGTGCGGACATAAAAAAAAAAATTGTGGAAGCTGTTTGGTGTCATCAAAAACACAAAGATCAGCCTGTAATGCAAAGCTAAAGCAAATAAATGTTTCTGTATTCTGGATAGTTTTCAGTGATGGTACGAGATACAACTCTTCCAAAGTATTATGAACTAAAATATACAGTGCAGCTGTACTGCATTCAGTTTCCCTTTAAACAATTCTGAGGAGGATAGCTGACATGCCCTGCTGAATTCTTTAGTTTATGTCTAAAAACGCTCCCAGATTGCTTCTGCATTTTCTTCGTATCTGCTTGATTTTTCAAGTCAAAGCTAAGACTTCCTCCACCCAAAGAAGAATGTGTCCTTATATTAGGAAGCACTCTATTTAAACCTACTTTAGAAAAACCTGTGCCAGACTATTCCTTCCCTGGGGCAACAGAACTTCTATTTCCTGGACTATTGGAGTGCTGCAGCACTTTTTAGGTTGTAACCCTGGCTCTCTTAATGGATTTGGCTGTTTGTCCATTACAAAGGAGATAAAACAAGATCAGGTCCACATCTTTTATGTACTAGTACTATGATTACCAATTGCAAAAGATTCCATTGCGTTGTATCGTATCATATAAATTGGAAGAGTTTGTTGCTGAAGAAAGGATTTTCAGTCTAAAAAGAGGTATTTGCAGCATACTTCACTCTGAGGCTTACTTCCAGTAATCCATCTAAATACAAGGCAACTACTTGGTTTCTTCATTTATCACAACACTTGCAGGTATGAATCACAGAGTTGGAAAAGACCACAAAGCCTATCAAGTCCAACCCCCTACCATGCAGGAATGCATTATCAAAGCACTCCCAACAGATGACCATCCAGCCTCTGTTTAAAGAGCTCAAAAGAAGATGACTCCAGCACAGTCTGAGACAGCATATTTCACTGTTGAACTGCTCTTACCATCATGAAGTTCTCCCTAATGTTTACGTAGAATCTCTTTTCCAGCTTGTCAGTATCCTGAAATTGTGGTACTCAAAACTGGCCACAGTATTCCAGGTGAGTGCTGGCCAAAACAGAATAGAGTGGTACTACTAATTCCCTCAAGCTAGACACTATAGTCCTACTGATGCAGCTTAGAATTAGATTGGCTTTTTTAGCTGCCACATCTCACTGTTGATTTATGTTCAGCTTGTGGTCTACTAAGACTCCTAGATCCCTTTCATATGTACAGTGATCAACCCAAGTGTCACCCATCCTGTATCTATGTATTTCATTTTTTCCCCCAAGTATAGTGTCTTACATTTGTCCCTGCTGGAATTCATTTTGTTAGCCCAGCTCTCTAATCTCTTAAGGCAGTGGTTCTCAACCTGTGGGTCCCCAGATGTTTTTAGACTTCAGCTCCCAGAAGCCCTGAGCATTGACCATAGTGGCTGGGGCTTCTGGGAGCTGAAGTCCACGAACATCTGGGGACCCACAGGTTGAGAACCACTGTCTTAAGGTCATTTTGAATTCTGATCCAGTCCTCTGGGGTATTAGCTACCTCTCCTAATTTGGTGTCATCTGCAAATCTGACAAATGTGTCCTTTATTCCATCATCCAAGTCATTGATAAATGTGTTGAATAGCACTAGGCCCAGGACAGAACCCTGTGGAAACCCACTAGTCACTTCTCTCCAGGATGAAGAGGAACTATTGGTGAGCACTCTCTGGGTACAGTCAGTCAACCAACTACAGATCTACCTAAAAGTACCATTGTCCTGCCCACATTTTATTAGCTTGTTTGCAAGAATATCATGAGCCTTACTGAGATCAAGATATGCTATGTCCACAGGATTTCCTTCATTTACAAAGCTTGTAAGTCTATCCCCCCACCACTGGTAAAAAAAGGAAGATTAGTCTGACATGACTTATTTTTGAGAAACTCATGTTGACTTTTAGACCGTTTCCACACTATACTCTTATAGTGCTATTATTCCACTTTCAACATCCTGTGGAATTCTGGGGTTCATAGTTTACTGAGGCCAAAGAGCTCTGGCTGAGAATTCTAAATGCCTCTCCCTAAGTTGCAAACCCCAGGATTCCACAAGATGTTGAAAGTGGAATAATAGCACTCTAACAGTGTAGTGCAGAAATGGTCTCAATGATCATGGCATTCCTTTCTAAGTGCTCGCAGATTGTTTAATGATCTGTGCTAGGATCTTTCCTGGTATTGCTATCAAGCTGACTGGGCAGTAGTGATTTCAGTCCTCTTTTTCCCCTCTTTGAAAATAAGGACAACATTTGTCCTTCTGTAGTCTGCTAGGACTTCACCTGTTCTCCAGGAATTCTCAAAGATTATTGCTAATGGTTCTGAAATTACTTCTGCCAGTTCTTTCAACATCCTTGGATGTAGTTCATCTGGCCCTGGAGACCTGAATTCACTTAGAATAGCAAGGTATTGCTGTACTATCTCTTTATTTATTCCGCGCTGCATGTCCCCTACTGCATCATCTACTCTATTTCATTTCCCCCAGGCTGAGCGCTTTTGGGAGAAAACAGAGGCAAAGAAGGTGTTAAGTAGTTCTGCCTTTTCTCTGTTCCCCATTAGCATTTTGCCATCTTCTTCACATAGCAGCCTTTCCTTTTCCTTCTCCTTTTCAGTACAGATAGAATCAAAAAAGCCCTTTTTATTGTTTTACTGTTTTTGAAAACTTCTTTGGACCTATGACAATTAAACAAGAGCAAACAGAATGGCCAATATAATTGCAAGCTGCTTTAGATCTCATGTTGGGAATAAGGTCGGGTATAAATGAAGTAAATAAATAAATATGATGATGGCTGTATATAAAGATGATGAAGATGATGGTGGTGATGACGACAACAACGATGATGATTGCTGCTTTAGAGTTAGCACACAACTCCAAATATACACAAAATTCCAGTACAGCTTATGTTGTATATAGTATAATTGATACAGCTTGAATATCTGCATCACCTTTTTCTAGTCAACTAATATTCACTCAGTGAAAGGCTGACAACTGGGCAGAAAAGTGAGTCCTTTATATGTTTCATAAATAAATAATAAATTTAAAAAGGGCCCGTTTAGCTTTCAAGCTCTCATTTTTAGAACCATTTCAGGCTAGGAGCTCTCAAACTCTGTCATAATAAGCACTGTAAAATGTAACTAAGGACTTAGCTCTATGTCTCACAATTCAGCCCCAAGGTCTCTGAAAGTAGCACATTTTCACCAGCATGTGTATTGCTAACAACATCACTAACTCTGAAAATCACCCTAAATAGCAAAATCATTATCTAAGTGTCTGTGCTTTAGTAGCCAAAAGGTATAAGTAGATTTGGTGAAACGCCAAAGTTTGAAGAAGTACACCAAGTCATTTCCCACAAAAGTCCCACAAAATGCCCAATGATGACCGAGTATGTTCAGTAAGCACACATTGTTGGCTATTATGGGTGAGGGGAATGGAAAATAAGATTAAAGGGGAAGTGGGAGTAGAGAATTGATGAGCAGGAGTATTCTACAGTGCAAGGGATCTTTACAAGGGCTGTTCAGGGGAACTTCCCCATGTTTGACTGTGTGAGGACGATGGAGAAGCATGTACCTGCATAGCTGTGCCTACTGATGCCAAGGTTGCCTGATGGTGCAGATTTGGCATGGCTGTTAGTGAGGCCTAAATGTGTAATGCTATACATATTTTTTTTAATGCAAGTAGGAACTCTGACCAATCAGGCTTCCTCCTTGTACGGGACAGCACTATATACATTTATCCGTATGGTCACAAATCACCTTGCAGTAATGTCAAGCATGTGGCCACCAGATATGTTAACATCAGTGGGCAAGATAATCAGGTATGGTACATCTTCCCCTTCATGTCCATGCATGTTTTCATGATTGGCAGGTTGTGTAGCCACTCCTGGTTTTAACCTATGTTTTAAAGAAACTATCCAAGGCGATGAACCTATTGGGGGAATTGTTATGGTAGTGTGATTTCAAGTTGTTTCTGACTTGGGGTTTTCTTGGAAAATTTTTTTTCAGAGGGGGCTTTCCTCTGAGGCTGAGAGGCCACCCAGTTGGTTTCCATGGCTGAGCAGGAATTTGAATCCTAATCTCCAGAGTTGTAGTCCAGTGCTCAAACTACTACACCATGCTGGCTAGGTCTCCATCAAATAAGTTCAGAACCTTGGACAGTTGCATTAAAATTATCTAAAACCTGGAATGGATTCATTGTCCCACTGACACAGGAACCACCAGCTACCGCTGGGGGCAGCGGGTGAAACTGCTGCCTTGCAAGTGGTGAATCAACTCTGTTTTCTGCCTGCTCCTCCAACAGCTGAATACAGATTCAGCACCAGGAGAGCTCTTGCACAACCCAGAGCAACTACAAGGCATAGCAGCTTTAACCTGAGTGTGGATTTGCTGTTCCTTGAGCAACAAATCTGGCGTCTGCTCCTGGAACTCGGCTAGGGTAGCTGCTCCTCCATCTTCAAGGGGCTTGTTGTAGGCTTGTGTGCCCTGAAGGGAAAACAGAAGAGGAAACAGCAGTAGCAATAGCAGTTACATTTCTATACCACTTATCAGTGCTAAGCACTTCCTAAGTGATTTACAATGTGTTTTAGCTAATTGTCCCCAACAAACTGGGTACTCATTTTACTGACCTACAGAAGGATGGAAGGCAGAGTCAACCTGGAGCCCTGCAGGATCGAACTCACAGCATTGTGGCTGTAGTACCAGCATTTAACCACTGTGCCACCATCAAATGCCCTGAAAGCAGGCCATCACCCCCTGCAGAGGCCATCAAATGGCCTGAGAGACTTCTTTTGGCTTTATGGTTTTTAAAAAATAGTAAATGGCCTTCAACAACTTGGCAGAAACATGATGTAACATTAGAGTCAACTCAAGATATTTTGTTGCCTGAAGAAAAGACCAAGATGGCCTCTCCTCCCTATTCCATATACCAAGCATATCTGGTCTGGCAATTAGGATGAGATCAGTCCATGCAAGTGGCCTGCCACATTTTATTTCTTCCTGAGCCTAAATAAGAAGGTGCATCCAAACGGTCTTCTAAAAGCCACACTGTATTGGACAACTTAAGTACCTATGTAAACATAAATCTGACATAAAGGGGATACACATTTGGATGCATATTTAACCAGTGCAATGTGTATGGAGTCTGCACATGTGTAGGCTCCTAGAGGTTGTTAAACTACAGCTCAAATTATCCTTCACCATAGTCTATGCTAGCAGAGGCTGACTTGAGCTGCAGTACAAGAATCACATGTTCCCCATACTTGCTTTCAGCTTTGAGAAAACATTTCCTGATGTATTTTAAATGTATCTTTTTTAAAAATGTACTATTCTTTTTCATTTTAAAGTAAAGAGGTTGTGGTGCAACCATCCAAAAGCTGTTGGATTGTAATCTCTCAGCATTCTCAACCAATATAGCAAATGTTGAAGAATGAAGATCACTTTGCCCACTCCTGGTTTAAAGCATGGAGAAGGGATGATCTCAGGTAGGCCACTGGTGACATTGCAACCAGATATGAACAAGAATTGGTGCATAGAAGGAAGGAGCATGGTCTTGTTTGGTGTGGTTAACTCATTTTGTTAGAAGGTTTTGAAGACTAAGCCTGCTTGGAAGTAACAACTTCTGACTTCATGAAATCTGCCCCTTGATCTCTACTGGGGAACGGTTAGCTATGGCCATTCACTTATAAGGAGAAAAAGAACACTGACTGTTAATTTCCAAACGCAACCTCTCTTTTATTTATTTAATCTGAGCTAAGAAAAGCTACTTTTCTAGATAGCTGCTACTGGCTGGGGTATTCTGGTTGACGTAGTTCAAACAGTATTTATTTATTAATTTATTAAATTGTGCAATGCTAGCTTTCATTTCATGTTACAAAGGTCATTTACAAAATATAGCTTAAAAATTAAGTAAAACCACAACAGAACACAATATTAACAACAACCAAAGCTGAAAATGCATAAATGAAGCAGCTGTGCCACCCAGCTTCATTGATTTGTTTAAAAATGTGTTATGGGACTGAAAAGTGGTCCTGATTTCCTGGCTCAGATTAAACTGTGGCTGCCCAACCATGAAGCTCACAGTTGGCCTGGGATAAATCATTATTTTTCAGCCTAGTCTTCCTGAGGGTCAAAAGTAACATACATCATAAGGCTGATAACAGGCCTCAGCAAGACTTGGCTCCAGGCAGCCAGGCTTTAGGACTTGGGAAAGATGGCTGAAGCAGCCAAAACAGGCAAGGCTGAGTTTCACAGAAGGCAAACCATCTAGAGAGCCCAAAACTGGTATACATTGTGAATCAGGAGGAAGATTGTGCTAATCTTGGAGGTCACCTTGACTAACTTCCTGCTTGGTGCAGGAATCTTGCAGCTGCAGGAATACTAGTCCTGACACACATCCATCTATGCTACGCTTAAATAGATCCAGCAAAGGAGGGCCCGCTACCATCTAAGTCGATCTATTTCGTGATCAAATAGTTTTTAGTGTTTGGAAGTTTCTCCCTGATGTTTAGCCCAAATCTTCTAGTGGCAGCTTAGAAATAGCTTACATGGTCCATGAATCACTTATATCTCTTTCCTTGCAATGAACATCTGTCTCAAAGAGTAACTTTTCCAAGATCTGGGAAAGAAGAGAAGTGGCTGCTGATTTTCTAGCACTTCGGTCTTGCAGCTTTATAAAGAAAGTTTAAGCTAGAAATACCTGTTCTTTAAATTCTGCTTAAGGATTCTAAATAAAAACCAAAGAAGAAACCATCAGGCTTTCTGCTCATTGTTTTCTCATTCAGAACACAGTCCTGATAACAGAGATGGATATTTAGCAAGGCCAGGCATTCCAGGAACTACTCTTGGGAGATGGAGTCCAGATTCAGTCCTTCTCTTTCCCCTTTCTGCTTCATACCAGGAAATTGACATCTCTGCAAACAAGTGTAATTGCTAAAGGCTTATACTTTCAGATCAGGATCCTCACTGTTTACATCAGCACCTTGATGAGATATTTTTCAAAGAAGTAGCTGTGTGTCTTGCAGTGTAAAAAAAAAAGAGGAAGGGATGGAGAAAAAAAGGAACGTGGCAGCACCTCTAGGTATTGTAGCCCTTTGACAAGACAGAGGGAGATGCGATTGACTGATGATTTTTTTGGGGGGAGAAAATTAAACAGGATTTTGGGAGTTGTTATCGAAAAGAATTATTTATGTTTCCAGTTATTCATCTTTCCATTAACAGACACTACATCCCACACCAAGGGTCCTTCATCTTTCCACTGCATAACTGCGCTTCCAGTAGGTCTCTTTCTCCATTAGCAATAGTTAATTGATCCAAGTGAGATCTGCAACTTCCCTCATTCCCCAGCCCACTTTCTACTCCCTGGCTGGCCCTCTTAGCCTGTCTATCTGCCACCTCTGGCTCCTCCATGCAACCCCCGCCCCCCCCCGGCCTTTCCTCCCTCTGGTTATTCCGTTCCAGTTTTGGGGCTTCATCTCTCCTTCCCATTCCTGCCAAACATTTGGCATGGGCTTCTGGCCTCCCCAGAATAGGTTCCCTCTACTACTTCTGGCTGTTCTACTACCCACCTCCAGATTCTTGGTTCCTTCTGCCTACCCTCCCTCCCCCCTCCCTCCCCCCAGGCCACAAGGAAAAGCCCTCCCTCTATCCCTGGAAAGCTGGTCATGACGCTTAAAGGATCCCTGACTCATAGGTCGCAGAGACCTGCTGCTCTATCCCTGCCAGTTCCCTCTTTCTTTCTCTCCTCACACGCGCCGCCCTGCATCTTCTGTCCCCTCTTCTTCCCCCGACGGAAGCCACGAGCTATTTCTTCTCCCCCGGCCCCACGGCTTTGAGAAGGCACTTTTCAAAGCCCTGCCACGGCCGGTTCCTGCCCTCTCCCCTCCTACGCCCCCCAGTCGCCAGGTTCCGCTTCTTCACGAGTCCCGCCGCCCCGCCGCCAGCGAGGGGGGCTCCCCTGCATCCTCCCTGACAGCTTTTCCAACTCTACCCCCTCCCCGCAATAGCTGCCCAGCAAGCGAAGCGACGCCTTCTGCCGTCGCCACCCCCGCCGGGCTCCTTCTCTGGGCTTCTTGCACCCGCCGCCGGCAACGAGAGCCGACCTTTGTCACACCAGCTGCCGCCGCCGCCGCCGCCTCTGCTGCCCCCTGCGCCCGCGACGGCTGGTGGCCCCTTTCACCGCCCTCCCCACTCCTTTTCTCTCGCCTGCCCCGCAACGCCCAGGAAAGCCGGCGGAGGAAAGCCCCCTCCCCTCGCACGCTCCGTTTGCCCGCCTGCAACCGACTCGTCCCCATCCCTCTCGCCCTCGGCCGCATCTGGTTCTGCCCCCTCCCCCGCTCCCCTCACTGGCTAAGCACCCCACACGCCAAGCTCGCCCCGCCGTGGCATCTGGTCGCCCCCTCTCCCCGCCGCCTGCCCCTCCCTCGGTCGGCCAGAGTCGTCCCTTCTTCCACTTCCTCCTCCTCTTCTTCTTCCCTCCTCCTCTCTCCCCGGAGTGGTCGCGCCACTCGCTCCCGCCTCAGGGGGCACCTCTTCTTCCTCCTCCTCCCCCGCGCCCTGAGCGCGCCCGGCGGCAGTAGCAGGACCGGTCCCGAGAGCCCGAGCGCCGCAGAGCAGCGAGCGGAGGCCCCCCGATGGTGCTGCGGGGCGGCGGGGGCGGCGGTGCCAGGCGCCTCACACTGCCCGCGCTCTGGTCGCCGTCGAGGAGTTTGCGCCTCTGGCTGCCGCTGGTGCTGCTGCTGGCGGCTCTCGGGCACGCGTGGACCTACCGCGAGGAGCCTGAGGAGAGCGACAGGTGGGTGGCGGGCGCGCGGGGCGGGCGGGGCGGGCGGACCGGCGCGCGCGCCCCCTGCCCGCGTGCGCTCCTCTTGCCCCCTCGGCAAGGAGAGGCTTTCCCGCCTCTCCAGCTGCGCCCAGTGCCGCCAAAGCCCGGCTGCCCGCGTGGCTGGTGACTTATGAGAAGGCTTCTTAGAGCGATAACGGCCCCCTCGCCTCTCTTTTCTCTCCGCTCGCAGGGAGGTTTGTTCGGAGAGCAGAGTGGCCACCACCAGGTACTCGTGCCTCAAGCCCAGCGGGGAGCTCACCACCTGCTTCAGGTCAGTGGCGCCGCTCGCCCGCTGCCCGCCCGCCCGCGCGGCCTCCCTCCTCCCTGGCGCGGCGCGGCGCGGCCGGAGGAGGAGGAGGAGGAGGAGGAGCGGCGGCGGCGGCGGCGGCCTCGTGGCGGGCGCGAGCGTGGGGGCGCCCGCGGCGCTGCCTCTGTCGGTAGCCTCCTCCTGAGCGGGGGACAGAGCGAGGGCGCTTCTCCTTCCGAGTCCGTTGGAGCCGCCCCCATTTCTTCCGTTCCTTCTTCGGTTAATTTCTTGAGGTAGTCACCTCCAGGAGCTTGAGAATCCCGTTTGGCATCGTGGGAGGGATTTGGGCACCTCTGAGCATGGGCAGAGTGCCATTTCCTTCGCACGCACGATGTTTGCTTGCCACGTTTTAGATGCGGTAAACAAATAATCTTGAGTCTGTTTTGTGGTCTCCCAATTTTTTGGCGGGGGAAGGAGGCTTGCGCGACGTAAGAGGATTTTTCCTAATGGCGGTGTTGATTTTCCTTCCCCCGCTCCCTCTGGTAAACGAAACGGATTTGAAACGCTTTTGCTTTGTTTCTTACAGTGTTTGATAGCTGGGAAAGAGCAGCGGAGGAGCCGAAAGAGAGGAGATTGTATGTCGCTTTCTGATAGTGGTGGTATCCAGAAACACAGCAAATCGTTTTACTGCAATTTAACCTTAAGTGTTCCCCTTAAGGCCTTTCCGCACTACACTGTTATAGTGCTATAATTCCACTTTCAACATCGTATGGAATCCTAGGGTTTGCAGTTATGAGAGGGGCCAGAGGCCCCTCCCAAACCGCAAACCCTAGGATTCCATAGGGCATTGAAAGTTGAGTAATAGCATTATAACAGTGTAGTGCGGGAATGGCCTTACTTTCTTTTTGCCTTCCTCTACGTCTCTTTCAATCATTGCAAGGGCCTATCTTTGGACTCTTGTTTAATCTTGCTGACCTCTGTATTAATGCATCTGCTGTGATATTGAAATGCGATGGTAAATGTCTTCTGTCTTTACCTAAGTCTAGCGCCATAGCTGACACACAAGCCTTTTGCTGCTTCTGCAAAATAGTGCTGGCTTCTCCTCTGCAACTGTGAACCAAAGGGTCTTTAATAGAGGTTGGACTCCCTAATTATATCCCACTGAAATGGGTGTAATTGTTTCTTGGGGCGTTGGATCTTTCAGCACATCTTCCTAATGTCTCTTTGAGTTGTTTCTGAACAAGGACCAAAAGCGTGGACATAGTAACAGTTTGTTTACAGACCTGTGTACAGTAGAGTGCTTCCCTCTCTTCAGGCTCATTTAAACTGCACACTTGATTCTGCAAATCTTGGTGTACCTTAGATTATTTGTGAATGACAGCCCTAGCTATAATTATGTTTACAATGGTCTGTACCACCACTCTCAGAGAACTGCTTTTGCCCTCCTGGTAGGACTTACTTTTCAAATCTGTTCTGACTGCTCAATCCAGGCAAGGGAATGTAAGTTAGTCACTAATATGCCTTTCGGCACTGGGCTAAAGCAAAAAACATACAGCAATACATTGTCCTTAGAGCAATGATGAGACAGATGACTCAGAGGTAAAGTCATTCATTGCTGAAATTAATATAGGAACGTGTTGCTGTTGTTGTTTGAAAAGAGGGCTCAGTGTATTTACAAAATATGTTGAGATAAAAGACTTTTGGCATTAGAGAACCAGTTACACTGTCAAGTGTCATGATTATCATGTGTAGTTTAACAGGCTCCCATCACGTTTTATTCTGTTTTTTAGCACTTCACTAAATGGTGTTCTGGAGCATACTAGAGCCCACTCACTCCTCAACAATACCTGCTTACAGTGTGAGCTCCTGTTCGACTGGTGTTGTACATCTTTCTAGTATAACAGTGTCTTATTTTGGCTGATGCATATAGCCTGCTTTAAAATGGGGGACTGGAAAGTTTCACCTAAATCTAATTTCAAGTTTTGGCTAGAGTAAGCCTATTGAATTAGTGGAACTGACTGAAAGTACTGACTTGCCACCCAACAGTTCGTTTTGTGGGCTTGCTCTAATTGAGATTTGTAATTGGATTTAGACCTCTGTAATAATACTAGCTCATGAAATCTAAACAGTGCATTTTGTGATAATGAAATTATAATACTTAATATATGGTATCTTTGTGTAAAGAATCTGCTTTTGTGTGTGGGAATTAATTTGGCTGGGGTGTTATGATATTTCTAGATCTTTTAAATATTAACACATTGGAATATGTTGTTCGTATTCAGTGGAAACACAGTTATATTGACTAACAGTGTATTGATGTGTGCTCTTACAATGTATGAGTTAGCAACCTGGGTTCCAAATTGTTCAGCTCTTAAACTTAATGCAGGACAAACATATTTATGTTTGTTGGAAGTAGATACCACTGATTATAATGTGATTTACTCTCTAGTATCATGTTCATAAGACTGTAGCCTTAACCTGTGAAATGTTTTGTAAGCACCTGTTAATAAGAGTGTCAAATTACTGTTAGTACAAAATGCTATTTTGAAATACTGTTGAAAATCCAAGCAACAAAATGGAAGAAGTCTGAACAATAAAAAGTCCGCTAATTAAGAGGAAAAAAACCCTCTTTGCTTTACAGTGTGAATGATGCAGCCCTCCAGATGTTAACACTAGCATCCAGGATTTCTTGCCACAGATTGTGTTTGGTGGGGCTAGTGGGACTTCCCATCCAGCCACATCTGGAGGGCCTCATGTTACTTGCCTCTGTTTTACCCGATGGGTTTTGAGGTTAGAGTAAAACAACTTGACAAATAGCTCACTAGCTATTGAGAGTATCTGAATGTAAAAATTCTGTAGCTGAATTACAGTCAAAATATGCATATGTATTTAATTGCAATGTGATCAGGAACATTAAGGGTTTCCAGAAAGGAAAGAAATGAAAAACATAGTGCTGTAACATTTTTTTAAAGATAGAATTCCATGCTTTTGGACTTGCTGAGCAAAAGTGTGAAATGTTTGACATATTTATCGTGTGGTGCTAGTGTTGCTGTGTTAACAGTGCAGTTCCCTGTGTGTCTGGTAGTGTTTGTGTTATGCTGATATGACACTAGAAAGCTTGTGAGAATTGTGGTGACTGTTGCTTGCATTATGTGGCTATCAAGGGCAGTGTGCTCCGGGTGCTAAAGTCTGTGGTTAATGTGATTTTTTAAAAAGACATAACATGTATTTTGAGAACAGCTGACTGTACTACACGTGTAAACATTTGCTGCAGGCCATTCAGCAAGATGTATGACTGGTTTAATTGTTGCATGCTGTTTATAAAAGAATTGTTAACTAAATCCAGGCAGGCTGCAGTGATTAACTTGGGAAATGCCCTGTTATTTTCTCTGCCCTCTGTCATTTTCTCTTTGACCTTTGTTACTATTCAGTGTTTAGAGAAAGCTGAATTTATATAGCAAAATGAAATTACAGCCCTATATGTTGTAGGATGCTGCTGATTGAATCAGTACTCCTTAAGCTTTGCTGCATTGAAGAACTATTCTGATGGGCTGCTTATTTGCAGACCACCCCATTTTCGTAATCTTCTGCCCCAATCCTTGCTGGAGGGTCCATGAAAGGCTTTAAAAATTGAAACCCAGCTGTTGCATTTGGCCCCAGGAGCTGGCTATATGCATGCATAGTGGAGAAACATACCCAGAGTTCTACTGCAGCAAGCTGTACTGCTAAAAACGAAAACTTCTTTTTGAGCTGGAATTTTAAGAATACGGTCAACTCTTCACATTTACTTGGGTTAGGCACACAGGACCTCTGCAAAAGTGGAAAAATTGCAAATATCAAAATGTGTGTATATGTGCCTTTGGGAAGGAGGCTGAAGCACAGTGGGGAGAACGAGCACCCAGGGTCCACACTAGGCCAGGGAAAAGTGGGAGGGCAGGGGGTGAGTTGGCATGGTGACCCTATACTTCTTCTCTTTCACCTTGAGTGTGAGGTGGAATCAAGAGACGGTTTGTGGTGCTCAAAAATTGGGCTGTGAGCCATCCCTAGCTGGCCACGCAGCATCTCAGGGGAGAGGAGGAGGACTAGAATTTGGTTTTTAAAGGGTTGTTCAGCCTGATCAGAGCTGCTAAGAGTGAAGGTTTCTGTTGAAAAGAAGTGCTTGAAGTGATGGGGGCAGGGGTTGAAGAAACTCACAAATAATAAATCTGTGCAAGTCGGACCTGAAAATGTGGAGCACGAACTGTACTAAGAGATTGTTTCCTAGTGGATCTCATAACCTCTAGTGCAATCTGATGGTCAGAGTATGAGTTGGAGGAAAATAAAAGAACCTAAATTCAATGAAAATGGTATTATTAATAGAAAATGTATTTAACATACATGAACTTATATTGAGATACACATATGCCAAGCCATAAATAATCAGTCCAAAAATAAATGTTGCAAAGTTATGTGAAATGGGTGGTGGTCTCTTGGGGTTTTTTTTTGAGCTCTGCCCAGGAGGCAGGTTAGTCTTTGCTCCAAGGCTGTGGAGTTCTCCTCTGGCTGTAAAGTTCTACTTTACAGAGGACAATCCTCCATGTGATAAACTGTGAGAAAACAGACTTGTGTGAAGGTGGAGTGTCTCGTCCAAGTCTGAGTGATTGTTAAATAACCTGAAGAAGGGAGAGCAAGGTTGTCGTCCATCAACACTTACCAGTACCTGGAGAGCAACAGAGTGAACAGGCAAAGAAATTACCTAGGCCATTTCCATACTAGACGGTTATAGCGCTATTATCCCATTTTCAACATCCTATGGAATCCTGGGGTTTTCAATTACAGGAGGGGCCTGAAACTGCAAACCCCAGGATTCCATAGGATGTTGAAAGTAGAATAATAGCACTAGAACAGTCTAGTGTGGAAATGGCTCTAGTCACAGTCTTCTCCACTGTGGTGAGATGTTGCTGCATCTCAACTGAAATTTTAACAATTACTTGTAGATTTACATCTGTGCTTATAAATTAGTATATGTGAATTTTGTGCAACTCTTCTTCCATTTTGGGAGAATGTCTTTCTTCTTTTTGGCTATCTGTAACCAGCCACCCTAAGTATCACCACCTGCCAATAACAACCAATGGAAAAGATGCTGTGAAGCAGGTTGTGCTTCAGTGGAAGAACTGAGCTCAGCTCAAGGCACTTTGTTGGTGTTGCTCTTTCATTTGCCTGGGAGGCAGATAATCAATTGTGTGCCCATGTCTTCAGTGTCATCTGTATACCTTCCATCTGACTTTTAGTGATTTTTGTGTCTATGGAAAAAAACATATTCGGGGCAGTCTGTCCAGTGTGGATGAGCACGATGTTACTGAGAGTTTCAATCCAAGGTGGGCAACTTCCAGAGGATGAGGAGAGGGCATATTGGCCCCATGCAGGACCTTGGAGAGCAGCACACCTCCACTCCTGGATTTTTAAAAACGTGTTAGCTCAAAATCCCCCCCTTTCCAGTTTACTTACTGGTTTAAAACAGGCCCTTCCTGGACCCAAAGCAGTGTAGCCCCCCCCCAAAATGGTCCAGCATCTTTTTGGTGTCTTATGCATTTTCAAGTTCACCTCCAAAATGTTCAACAACTAGAATTCAGTTCTACATCACATAAAATAATGTAATATTTAGTTTAGATGTAATATTTATATGTAATATTTAGTTTAGATGTAATATTTAGTTCAGGGTTGCAGAAGAGGAGTTGTGCATGGATGACCACTGATGCATATTGTGCATGCAGATATGCGTGCACATTTGGCAGCACAATTCAATAATGAGGTAGTATTGTGTAACTGTGAGGGTAAAGTTACATGTTATTTCCTTGATGCAGGATCTTTGTAGTTAATTGCCCTTCATACCCCTAGGGAACACAAGAGAAGTTTTTAGTGGAAATAGACAGAGTAACAAACTCTCTAACATCTTTCACAGTTTGGGATGGGGGAACCCTTGGAGTGGTTGAAAAAACAGCTGTGGGGCCACATGTGGCTTATGGACTACACTATCCACAAACCTGCTTTAAGTGCTACTATGCTTTTGTTTAAAAATCTTTTTCTGGCAGAGCTAGCTGTTTCACATCTTTGTGTTCAGCAAATCTGGTAGATTAGTGATGAATTTATTCTTAATAGTTAATTATTCAGCTTCTGTTTCTCTTTGGGAGCATTAACTACTGGTTTACTTTCATTTTTCTGTTCTTTCTTTCCTAGTTACATTATTGTGGTTTACTAGAAAATATTAATTAAAGGAATAAAAAGGGCTGTTAATTACTAATCTCAGTGTTCTGCTCAACGGGAGGTAATAAAAGGGAGAGAACCTGCAAAGAAGAAACTAATAATTATTGTTACAGAGGACCTACAAATCAGGTTATGGAAGACTCTTGAACTACAGAGGAAGGTTGCTACTGGAAAATGTGGTGCATATTAAATTCCGTTTTAACCACATTTAGTTCTACTTCCAGCTGATTGTGGTGAAGCAAGACCCCAGCAGTGCAAAATGGCCCCTTGTGTAAGAGGTAATCCAGCTTTTCCTCAAAAGTATTCTCATGATGTAAAAGGAGACCTCCCATCTGTTCTTAGTGTATAATGCAAATATATATGTATGTTGTGGTTGCCAATTCTTAGCCACTGCGAATGTGCACATCTATAAAACCTACATTTGCAAATGTCTTCCACATCCAATCTATGTCTGGTTCTGTTGTTGTTTTTTAGTGGTATGTGTCCCATCCTTGTTTTCTTTTCCAAATGTATACATTTAAAATGGTGTACCCTCAATAACATTGTATAAACAATGCATTCTTCCCCTCCATTGACTAAAGCATGTTTTAGCAATGTTTGAAATGTGCACATTTTTCTCTGTGCACATTTTTGAAGATATATCCACAGTTGCCTGTCAGCATGAGGAGTCTGATGTCCAAACTGCATCCACCCTGTAGACAGTCTGTGGTGTGTAAAGTGAGTCAAACCCCAGACTGAAATTGTGTTCTTCACTCATTGCTAGCTACAGCTTTGAAGAGTTGTCTTAACAGGACATTGATGGCAGAACACCCTCGATACTCATCCTGATTTTCCTTCAATCCTCTCTCAACCCCTGTTTGGAAAAAACTTGTGTTTATGCTTAAGAACTGATGAGAGAAATTAGTATCTTGCTTTTGTATCTTGCTTTACAAAAATAATCAAAATAGTAATGAGTGAAGTTTCCAAGAGCTGAAGATTACTGGAGAGGGTCAAGTTACAGGGACCTGCTGTCCTAAGTAAACAGCAAACAAGGTATCTTATTGCTCAGCTCCTCTGAGTAATCCAATCCACATCCACTTCAGATAAAACTTTTAAATGCATGAGGCTTTGAATCCTGGCAGTTGTTCCAGCAGGATTAGTGCTCTGAGGCAAAAATTGCACGAAACAAAATCTAAGCATCTCCAGCACCATTTGTTTACTGTGTTTGGGACTGAGGGTGTTCTGTCATTTTGTTTGCTGTGAAAGTGGGCAATAATAATAGTAATGTTTATAAACACCCTTTCCACTGAAGAGCAGAACAGCAAAGTACAGAAGCAAAGACGAGGACAATAAAACATATTACTATAACTACACATAAAATGAAGTTGCCAACACCCCACCTGTCACTACCCTGTTCAGCTACCTCAGATACAACTCAGCAGCTTAATTTGCAAAATCAAAGAGGAAGGTCTTCAACCTCTTATGAAAACAGGTGAGATCCTCCTCCAGCGGGAAGTCCAAAGGAATGCTGGGGGCAAGATTTTGCATGACTCCGAAACAGTCCTGAAGAGATTTGCATGCATTCCAAGCCAATGTATTCAGATTTTCAGAAGGTGCTCTAGATCTAGAACCATTTGCACCCAATAGCTTCTCCTCTGGTTTCCCCAAAATGTTGCTGAACTCAGGTCCTGTTTGAAACAGGCATCCTTTTTTCTACCAGGGGCTCCCAGTTGTATCTTCTCCAAGGGAAAGCACCAAATCTAGTGCTACTGCCTCTGCCTTCCTCTTGTCTTGAGTCAAATTGTTAGATAGCCTGGGGTGGGGTGGGGGTTAAATAGTGCTTTGCATGATCAAAGTGAATCCAGACCTGTTTATTATGCTTGTGGCCAGCTGCAACCAGGGTTTTTGTCCTCTCTGACCTTGCTTGTGGGAATTTTTTTTCACCTTTTTGAGCAGCTGGTCTTGAATGATGTCCCTATGAATTAATATCTTTCTAACAAATCTTGGTTCAGAGGTATGTCTAGCATGACATTGCTAAGAAAGCTGATAGGAAGCCCCCTCTGTATACAAAAGAATATTACAGCAACCGTGCCCAGTAAAGTGTAATTTACTGTATAAACCATTGCATTAAACATTGCATGTTTAAGATTAAGCTGTCTCCAGTTCGTAGGGGCTCAGCCTGTTGACTCACGTGGTTTGTGGACTATAGCCAAGTATAACCTTATGAAAGGAAACAAATGGGTAATTGCATCTGCCAGTGTTGTTCAGTATTGTCTGATTTTGGCTTTTGGTATAAAATACGATATTGGGCCTTTCCACATCATTGAAAGATTTCTCATAATCTCAAACCATACAATATTTCAGAGTAACCAAGAGTGGTAATTCACTACTCTCAATGTTTTGCAAGTGAAGGATTGAGGATGATACAGTGTGACAAGGTCATTCAATGAAATCCTTGGCTGTTCTGTGATATGAGCAGGAATCAAGAGCCAAATATAAGCTGTTTTTATTTATTCAGATTTTTTTTAAAAAAATACTGCCAAAATAGCGGTTGAAGCTCAGAAGGGCTGTGGATAAATTGTTGAGCCTTATTTCCTGCATCTCTGTTCAAAAGTAGGTTTTGCTGAATTCCCAACTAAAGTTTGAACTAAGTTTGTGTGGGACTGCTGCTGTACAGAATGCTCCTGTATGTGTCTGCTTAGAAGAAAATTCCGCGGGAAGTAATGATATTAGGGCCAGCTGTACAATTATGCAGAATGAGGCAACTGCTTCAGGTAGCACATGCTTAGGGGAATGCAGCAGCACCCCACAGTGCAACTGAGATACAGTTAGATGGCTCCCCTTGAACCTCCAAAGTCATCTAGCCCCAGTTAACCCCATTGACCATGCTGGCCAGGGGAGCTATAGAAGCTGCTGTGCAACATATCTAAGGAGTGTCAGGCTGCGAAAGGCTGCCTTAGTTTTCTTAAGCACCATCTGCTGCAAGTGTAGAATTTTGGGACGTGTGTACTATATTTGTGACATTCTTTTAAAAAGTATACAGTTATCATGAGAAAAGGCTAGATGAAGGACTTTAAAGGTCCATGGCAGAAATTGCAATCTTCTTTTAATTTCGCAATCAACAACAGCACACCAACATGAATGAAAATACTCTGGGGTTACTGAAGCTGGTTTTCATGATGACAGATCAATTCATGTCCATGAGTTGCCTCAGTCCCATCAGTTTTATAGCCGTCTGTGAGAAGATACTATTTCTTGCCTAGCTCAGAGGTGGAGACCCAGTGTGACATAGTGGTTTGAGCATTGGACTAGGACTTGCTTGGCCATGGAAATTAACTTGATAACTTTGGGAAAGTCATGCTTTCTCAGCCTCAGAAGAAAGCAGTGAGAAAACCTCTCTGTGTTGGGGGAGTGGCTATCTTGGGTGGCAGAGAAGCCCCAGCAACAGGTTGCCAGGCAGCCTGTTAGCCGCTCAAGAAAGAGTAGCCACTCAAGAGAGAAACCCAACCCATTAGTGTGAAGGAGGGGTTGGAGGCCTGAGAGGGAAATATATATATATAGAAGGAACACCAAATTGGTTTTGTCAGGTTTCAGGGAGGTAAGGCTAAGAGTCAGTCCTTCAGCCAGAAAGCTTTACAGTCAACCAAGGGAGAGTTGAGTGAGAGGGTGTATTTTCTCAGAGAAAGCCAAGAGAGAGAAGCAGAAGAGAAATCAACCCACTTTTGAATCTGGTCAGAGAGAGTGACCTAGATCTGGGAATTGAGCCTTTGGGCAAAAGGGTAGCCAAAGGGCTGTGTGTGAGAGACTTGTGCCTTTATGCTGGTGTAACAATATGAGGAAACTGTCTAAATGCATTGTGAAGATCTGTTTAACCTTGATCATACAAATGGATACAAGCTGCAGGAAAGGAGATTCCACCTGAACCTCAGGAAGAACTACCTGACAATCAGAGCAGTCCAGCAGTAGCATGTGCTGCCTCAGAGTGTGGTGGAGTTTCGTTCTTTGGAGGTTTTTAAACAGAGGCTGGATGGCCATCTGTTGGGAATGCTTTGATGTGTGCTCTTGCATAGCAGGGGGTTGGACTGAATGGCCCCTGTGGTCTCTTCCAACTCTATGGTTCTGTGATCAGTCACGTAGGAATGTGGGGGCAATTCACCCTGGCGCCAATGTTTGGGGCATCCCAGTCTGTAGACACGCCCCGTGTGCCCTGGCCACGCCCCTGCACACTACACCCATGCCCCCACGGTGGTCACGCCCCTCATGCCGTAGCCCCACCCACTCCAAGTTCCGCCACTGTCTATGATTCTGTGAAAGGAAAACCGATACTTCATTCTGGTTGTTATTTTAATAAAGATTATAGTATATTTTTATAAGTTTTGTCTCCAATGAATGATTTTCAGTAGTTACGACCAAAGAGAACCATGCTGCCATACATCGTTAAAGGGATTCTAAATAATAATTGAAAGGCTTTACCCTTTTTACGTGAAGGTGATGTTTTAAAGGGAAAGGCAGAACTGAGTTAGGTGGCAGAGCACTTTAGCAGACTGGGCAGGGGGAAGCTGCCCTACCAATATGTGAGGAACTAAGCAAACCCACTCACACCCTCCAAACAGTTCTTGCTATGAAAACCTCATAAAAGGTTTGACTGAGGTTCATTGGAAGTAGGAAATGACATGAAGGAATACAACAGCCAAGCTATGTGATGGGGGCGGTGGTAATGCAGGTGATGATGAGCAATAAATGCTCCTCAGAATTAACTGTGTAATACACAAAACTAGCATTTGAAGACAGACCTTCTCTATCTTGGTTAATTAGTGTCTTGGGATGATTACCACAATTTGGGGGCATACCCTAAGCAATCTTGCATGCCCTATAGCAGTGGTTCTCAACCTGTGAGTCACAACCCCTTTGGGGGTCGAACGACCCTTTCACAGGGGTCACCTAAGACCATCGGAAAATACGTATTTCCGATGGTCTTAGACTCCATTCTCTCCTCGGTGGTGGTGCACAAGCGCGAGCCACGCGCTCGCGTCCTCCTGCCCCCTTTGGCTTTCCGTGGGGGCTTTCTGGTGGTTGCGGTGAGGAGCACGGTCGTCTCCAGAATTGGAGGAGAGTTGATCCCCTAAGGTAAGGAACCCACTGTTTAAGAAAGAAACAGTGGGAGGAACACCCCCTTGGAAAAGCAGGTTCAGAGGCACCAGCAAAGGGCTCGAAACCCCACATTTAGGCTTGAACAAAAAACAACAGACTTCAAGACTGAGAAAATGCGGGGTGGGTCTATCGAGCGACCATTACCTTGAAAGGCTCCGGAGGAGAAGAATCCTTGCCACCACTTTTTAATTTAAGTTTGGAGGAAGAAAGAAGAAGGAGGAATTTGGCTTCTTTTTTATTATTTGGCTTGTTTACTTTCCTGTATAAGCTGGTGAAGTAAAACCGACAGGAGTTTGGCTCTATGAAACAGAAACTGAGAGGGCGAGGTCCCTTTAAGGGGGAGGAAAAATCCCCGGAAAAGGAGCACACGTGAATGGAACTCTCATGGTCTTTATGTTAGTTAACTTGATTGCTGAAAGGAGGAGCAACAAGTAGCTACAAAAAACGTATGTATGAACATTGAATAAATACTTACTGCATGCCTCTTAAGAATATAAGCTGAATATAAGTTAAAATCCAACGTTGAGTGAGGGGTTGAGAACATTAAGAGATTAAGAGATATCAAGATGAATTAAGATGAAAAGAGCAAACAGAAAAGCAGAAAAGCAGTAAGTGAAGCAGTAAGTGCAGAAATACTAGGGAACACATTTAAGAAAACGTGTTAATTAAGAAATAAGAGAGAAAAGGAAGAAAGAAGAAGAAGGTAGCACTTATACATAAAGTCAAAGAGGAAGCAAAAAAGAGTAAAAGAGAACTGGGAATTAGGAAGACTGCGTAGAATTTGAATGCAGGTGAAGAGAGCTTCGTAAAACGACAGGAGGAAGTAAAAGGACTAAGGTTTAAAAATCAGGACTGGGACTTTAAAAGATTTTCTAAGATAGTAGGCAAACAAGGATTAAAGCAGTGGAAGAAAAAGAAAGAAAGAGTAAAGAAAGGAAAATAAAGAATACAGATAAGAAGATAGTGGACTTAGTGGGAGACGCAGCTTGCAAGCCCCCCCCCTTTTTTGGGACAAGCTGTGGGGGAGGCATTGTAAATAATAAATAAATAATTTTATGGTTGGGGGTCACCACAACATGAGGAACTGTATTAAAGGGTCGCGACATTAGGAAGTTTGAGAACCAGTGTCCTATAGCAAAACTGTAGGAGTACAGTGACATTCTTGGTTTCTTGGGCTGATTTTTTCTAAAGTTCTTTTCAAAGAGATAGTCATGTGAGTCCATTTCAGTATAAAAAAAGGAAAGGGAGCAGAAAAGAGATTCTTTTAAGACTAAAGCCTAAATTCTGTTTTTAGTGCTGCCTAGAACTGTTGAATCAATTGGATCAGCAAATGTTTATATGAATTTATTGTAACTGGGATAAACCAACCAGAATCCAGCTACATTGCTTTTTTTTTTTTAGCATGAACATTCATAAATTACGACCCACTCCCTCAGTTGCACTGATAAGGTATAGTAAGGTAAAATACCCCTCCCCGCCGCAACTATCTATGTATTTTATATTTATATTGGTACCTTGAATTTTGTACTCTATCAGTGGATCTAGGCCAGTGGAGAAAAACTGTGGGAAGCTAGGAGGCTGCATTAGCCCTCAGGAGACCGCGCAAAGCTGTACCTGCTCTTGCAGAAAAAAAAGTAAAAAATATTTTGTGCCCAAATGCCTCTAGGCTGCTCCTTGGCCTAAATTTGCCCAGGGGTCCAGCAAAATGTGTTGGAAATGATCCTGCATCCCCCAGTGGACATTCTGCTGCATTTCAGGGCAAACTTTTCAGGGCTCTTAACCACATCATTACTCTAAGCGTATTCCTGGAACCATAAATAATTGCTGAATGCTTGTGTGTGTGCGTGTGAGTACAACACCTTTTTTGTGGGGGGCAGGACATGTCATAGTTCTGCCTTTGTGGAGTTATACAATACATGTCCTCTGCTAGGAATAGAAACTTCTGGAAGATTTTGAGCTGGTAATCTAATGCATTTTGGGGAGATGTGTGTCCTTCTTCCTCTCTTTTCTCATGTAATTCCACATCTTTTTGACCGAAGTCCAATATGCTAACTGGTAAACCTGCCCTTTCTCACAGTGGCACTACCTTTTTGCAGTGGTGGGATTGCGTGCTCCTGTGAGGCAAGAGGCTATGCTAATAGTAGCAATGCTGCTAGTAGGGTTTCCCATGTAAGACAGGCTTTTGCTGAGGAGCCAGACCAAACGTGCAAGAAATGTACAGTCCTCCCTTCACATTTGTGGGTTTGACCTTCACAATTTCATTATCTGCAAGGCACATGCTTGCCTTCCCCCCATTCTCCTCCTCCCATTCCTTTGCATTCCCAGGCTTTTGTTTAAAATGGACATTTTTTTCCCTTTGGGATGAGCAAGCTCCCCCCGACACTGGAGACATGTCCTCTCTGCCATGTGGCTGCACATTCTGCTATGTGATGGCCACTGATTGGTCAGGTGCTCTCTTTGCTCCTACCCCTCCCCTCTGGGAGGAATCTCCTTTCTCAAGATGGTAACTGGAAGGATCTAGAACACCAGAATGCAGTGTTCTGCTCTGCTCTGTCTGAGGGGAAAGTACCAGTAAGCCCTTTACCTTGTCTTTTTTCTTCTCCCTGGGAGCACCGGCGCCAGAGGCAAGGGAATGGGAGCGGAGAGTTATGAAGGGGAATGGGAGAGGGATCACAGGGGAGGAATTATTCATAGTTTTTCCACTTTTGTGAGAGTTCTACACCCTGAATCCTTGTGAATGTGGAGGGATCAATGTACATCAGTAATTCTTGGACTGCATCTGATGTGGTCCAGAGACCACTACTTTGAGTCACACTAGTCTGCATGATTCCTTATTGTTTGCCCATATGCATTTATACCCAAGGGCGCTGCCAACAAAATGTACTCTTACCCCTCACTGTGTCAGGTGTTTATTTTCTATAGTCTGGGAGAATGACAATTCTGTTTTTTTCTGATTCTAGAAAAAAAATTAACAAAGCATCCCCAGTGGGCAAAAAGAGGAACAGTGGTTTACTGAGATGAGGAAGCAACTAACAGGTACTGCTTTTGGTGAATAGGGATAAATGGAGTGTTACACAGTAATGCGAGTAGAAGAGGATCCATAGCATCCTCTGTTAGATGTTTAAAAGAGGTCTGTGTTTCAGAACAAGAGTTTTAAAGGGAATAGTGGGTGAAAACGTATCAGGTATTCTTTTTCAAAGAAACTCTTCTGTTCACAAGGAATGTAGTTACTGTTGGGAAACATCTTCTCTACAGCTTTGTAGAATTTTTGCAGAGTTTGATTTATTGATAAACTTAAATGTACATATAGTTCTCTTTTGTTAGTATTTGGCTGATAATCCATGGTTTCTTTTTATGCAACCCGGTGGTCCTTTGTAGTACTTTTTTCTTTTGTTAGGGATAAGATGAGGGATATATTGGCTTGACTTCTGTTGACCTGCTGTTTGTTCCCATGGGTGGGGGGAGACATTTGAGACAGACAGACCACATTTTATCGTGAAATAACTCCCCTGTGTGTTCTCATGAGAATGTTGTTATCTCTTCAAATATAGTTCTTTGAAATTAAGGTACTTGAGTATACAGCTTAGTTGAGCAACACAATCAAAATGGAGAATATTAGAATGTGTACATGCTAATTTTAAAATTAATGTATAAGGAAAATAAATGAAGTCTGACCTTACATGTAGGCATGTGGTAAATCCTGCGTCTCAACATTCAGAAGGAAATATTGTGCTATGTTGGAATAGTGTGATGTGGGGATGGCTAATAATGGATATATTGCTCCATTGAAGTAATTTATTAAAACTTACTCACTTACTAAAACCAGCAACTGCAATTCTATCTTTAAAAATAAAGGATTTGCTGTCTGAGCTTTGTGGTCATGTTCTGACATACAATATAGAAATAACAGACAAAAATTGAATAATAGATTCTGGCAACTGAAAATAAAAGATCCATGTTTTATTTTTCAAAACAGAATTGGAATGTGATATAGTCTTATTATGGGGCCAAATATAGCAGCAATGTTTCCTTCAATCATCATTTCTAGTTAAAAGGGATAATATATCTATGCAGATCACAGAGTTGGCTCTTTCTTGGTACTCAACTTGTGTGGTTCAGATTTTTCATCTGTTAAGGTATGAATTTCAGTACATGACTCAATTTTTTTGGTGCTAATTTGCACTCAGCAGCAAAGGAATGTTGAGGCAGAATTAGAACCCTACATTGTAGTATCAAGGACTAAGCATTATTTGTATTTGAAAGTCTAAGGGAAAGATCCTGTATTGTGCTTGCAGAGTTCATCTACGTACTTACAGTAAAATAGGCCATTTCCACACCAGACTGTTATAGCGTTATTATTCCACTTTCAACATCCTATGGAATCCTGGGATTTGTAGTTTAGGCCCCTCCCTAAACTGCAAACCCCAGGATTCCATAGGATGTTGAAAGTGGAATAATAACGCTATAACAGTCTGTTGTGGAAATGGCCTCAATTGTTGAATGGTGAGTTAACACATAGGTAGAACCATTGAATCAATAGGTTCTCTGATCAGGATGAACAAAAGGATTTAGGCCATTGTAGCATATTAAGCCAAGATTCCTGACGTATATATTTGACAATGAATATGTCTACATGGTTAAATTCTAAACAAGGAATTGCCACCACATATTCATAAAGTGCAAAATCTTTCTTATGATTAATGCTTTTGCTGTCATCAATCTGCTGAGTAGCAGAAGGAGGTACGACAGGATTTCTATGTAGGGAGGTGAGTTTGAGATGTGAGGGAGGAAAGACAGAGAGTGTAAGGCTGTGTGTGTGTGGGTGAATGGTGAGGCATCAGTTGCATAGCGACAGGGGAGTGGAGGAGTAATTTGCCCTGGGCAGCAATGTTTTGGGGGCATCCTGGCCTGTAGCCACACCCCTGCGTGCCCTGGCCACACCCCCACACACTGTAGCCATGCCCCCCACACCGTGGCCATGCCCCCCCACTGCAGCCATGCCCCCACACACCACGGCCATTCCTCTCAGGCTGTAGCCCCCCTCCTGCCCCCCTCCACACACTCCAAGGTCTGCCTCTGGGAGGCATCATGGAGGAAGGTTGTATATTTGGTATGAAGGTGTGTGACAGAGGACAGGATCACAGTGTGTATTTCTGTCTGCCTGAATGTGGCAATGAGGGGAGCACCTTGCTTTTGGACATGATCACCACTAGCAAGCAGTTCCCAGTCCTTGGGGGCAAAAACAGTTGCTCTCCTCTATGATCAATAACATAAGGAGTGCTGTATAGCCTACAAGTGGCTTAGGGGAAAAATAGAGGCTTAGTGGCAAGGAAATAGGAATACATGCCTTATTATAGATCAGACTATTGGTCCATCTAACTTAGTATTTTCTATACTGTGAGACAATTGTCATCCAGGTTTCATACAGGGATCATTCCTAGCCCTGTCTGAAGATACTGGGAAGTGGTCCATGGACCTCTTACATGCAAAGTGGGGGGTTCAAATACTGAATTATAGACCCTCCTGACTCAGGTGAAGTTTACACAACTCTTTTAGAGTTTGGTGGCTTGTGCTGCTGTTTTTCTGTCCCATATCTGTTCTGAAGGAGAGATTCTGCTCCATACAAACACAAAAGTCTATAAAAACTATTCTGGTGCAATAGTTGGACTGTTGATCTTAGGTAGCCTATGTTCTAGCTCTTAATGAGCCCTACAGTGCACTGGCTGATCTTGAACCAGTTACTTTTTCTCAGCTTGGCCTACTTCACAGAGTTGTTGTTGTGAGGGTAAAGCAATAAAGGGGAGATCCATGTATACTGCCTTGAACTCACTGAAGGAGAGGTAGGGTATAAATCTAACTAGTAAATAAATGAATAAGTTAATAAAAGTTTCCATCACTAACAAAATCAGAAGAGCAAGAAAACAAGTTGAAATCATACAACAAAATAAAACATTATTCACTTTTGCAAAACTAATGTGAGGACCTTGGCTGTTCTAGAATGGTACATATAAACACATTTATATAATCAGTGCATAACACGAAAGCCTCACCTTTTAAGGAAGTTTTATTGTAATTTGCAGATATTCTGAGAAATCAAAATGGTTGTTCTTAGTTAACTATGTTTTTTTTAGAAATATAAAGAGCTGTAATATATCAGACTCCATTTCTGCCAAAATAGTGTTTTAAGATCTTATAAACTAACAGTTCTGTCTTTGTATGTCATTGAACTTTAAACTTGATAAGATCTGTAAACTTCTTAGAATGAAGATGATATTATCAATGCTTCTAGAGTATCATCTATTTTGGATGTTATGATTTTACTAGCAATGAATGAGTAATAAATATGATTTTGGCGTATTATTTGCAAGCTCAGCTGTTGGGACTAAGAAAGAGTAACTCATGTATCATACAGAAGCAGATGCACATTGTTAAAAACCCAACTAATATACCAATTTGCTAAATCATTAATTTGGAAAAAAAAAAAGTACATAGCTGAGGAGCAACTGTTTACCCAGGCTGAGAATGATAAGATGCAACAAGTTCAAATTTCATTAAAGCAGAATCAGATAGGAAATATTTACAAATTGCCAAATGCTTAATGAAGCTTTGTTATGGCACTAGGCAGAAAGTTGTGAAGTGCTTTTATATGGACATTTTAAAATAAATAAGTCATAATTTCTTTTCTGTTTATAGAGTTATTCCAAAGTCTATTGGAATATTTTGATCCCATTTCGCATAGTTTTAATCCTGAATTACAGACACCTGTTTCCTGTTAGTAAGGTGACATGGCTCAAAATTCAGTTCATTCTGATAGATCCTACTGAGGTAGAAGAGATGATGATCACTGAAGATAAAATGTGCAGATTGTAGGATGGAAAGATTATTAAAAATATTAAAAAATGGTATGAAGATGTGTTTTTTGAGTCTTGGGATACACTGATGAGGTCAAATATGGACTGGTGACAGTCTTTGTTGTTCAGGACTTACTCTGTGTAAAATTTGCCCATGTTACTTCTGTGCAGAAAACCGTGCTTTCTGTATAGGAAACAGTATTTTCTGTATAAAAATATTGTTTAGTTAATAATAATTATGAGTACAGTATTAAATAACATTAATAGTAATATTAATTTTAAAAAAAGATTTCTGTGCATAAAATGCTGTTTCCTGTGAAGAAGATGAAGTTTTCCTTGCAAAATTAAAAATTAGAAAAGTGTTAATTTGGTGCATGTTGGGAGTTAAGAGTTTCTCAGGATGTTAGCCCTTTGGGGAAATTCTCTGAAAGCTAAAACTGTTAGGAATCAGCCACCCTTCAGCAGAGTTGCAGAAAAAGCATGTCTCAATTTCTGTGTGGCTTCTCTGAACTGAATCATAGAATCATAGAAATGTAGAGTTGGAAGAGACCACCCGGGCCATCCAGTCCAACCCCCTGCCATGCAGGAACACCCTCAAAGCACTCCTGACAGGTGGCCATCTAGCCTCTGCTTAGAAACCTCCAAGAAAGGAGACTCCACTACACTCTGAGGCAGCATATTCCACTGCCGGACAGCCCTGACTGTCAAGAAGTTCTTCCTGAGTTTCAGGTGGAATCTCCTGAGACTGACTTAGAAAGCGACACAAGGCAAGCAGTTTCAGGTTACAAACTTATAAAAGTTTACTAATAAATTTTACAATAAAGTATGCATTGGAGGGCCAAGATTCTAACTAGCTAACAAAAAGATTAGATAAGATAGTAGCTTCATTCTTAATTCACCATCTTCTTGATGGAGAGGTGAAGCATGGTCAGAGAGAAGGAAGTTAAAGCAAAAAATGGCAAAGAAAGAATGCCAGAATTTTCCAACAGTGCAAAATAAGTCCCCAGCTTTTTTCTCCTCTGGAAGGAGCTTTTTGTACATAGAAAAATGCTGTCTTCTGTAAAGAAATACCAGGTACACCTTTTTTTTTCCAGAGTAAGTCCTGAACTGTGAGTAGTCCTCAAACTGTGCACTTTTCTTCACAGTGAAAATAAAGTTTCAAGAATGAAGGATTATGTCCCTGTCAGATTCATACCTCCATTCCTTTCTGGATGGATCGATGGTTTAGTTCTGAGGCTCACTTCTGTAGCTTAGTCAAGCACCACATAGAAACATGGAAACATGTCTCATACTGACTTGGGTTATTGGTCCATCTAGCTCAGTATTGTCTACACAAGATATTGGGAATTGTGCCTGCCTTTACAACTTTTCTTTAAAAGAAAAACATCATGGTCCTGAAAGTATAGGATGGGAGGTGATTCCCAGCTTAAATCTTCCTTGTGCCTTGTTTCAGCTCCTAAACCACACAAAACCAGAACAGTAGTATGGACAAATGGAAAATGGAGCAGTTGCAGACCCTGGACGCTTCATTTCTGCCTACTCTGATTGACATTGGCTCTTCAGGCTGTGGAGTCTTACAGGTTCTAAGTAAAGGCTTTTTCTAAACCATCTGGGAATACTGGGGATTGAACCTGGGATCCCTGTATATGAAGCATATGTTCTGCCACTACATGATGTGCTTTATCTCCTTGAGAGATGCATGAGTCTTATCTCTCTCTTGAAAGATTTTGAGAGGAGACTCGGGCCCTTTTCGCATGGCATTTTGGAAGCGAAAGGGCCCCTTTAGCGTCACGTAAATGTGAGGAGTGGTCTGCATGACGCAGTCACATTTACATGATGCTCAAGGGCCGGATGCAGAGTGCATACGGATTTTTACATTTTTGGCTTCAAGCCGAAAATGCCACGTGCTCATGCATCGCTCAGAGGCCTGGGGCGTATTCACCTGCCGTGCGAAGCCTCCTGAGCTGTGCCAGTCGCGCTTCCTGCCCCAGTGCAGCCTCCAACTCCCAGGCTGCACTGTGGAAGGAAGGGTCGGGGCGCAGGCGGGGCTCTCGTGCGAGCGGGACGGAGCTGCGGAGCTTAAGCAGGAGGCTTGTGAGAGCGTTCCTCTCAAGCCTTCGTGCACTAGCCGAGCAGTCCAGCAGCGTTAAAAGGTAAGGTGCGAAAAGGGCCTGGGTATGCATCCATTGAGTAGTTCAAAGAATGTATTTCATTCCCTGCTGACTGTCAAGACTGATGGCCAAATTATTAGATGGCAAGGAAATTGACAAATTAAGACTCTAATAGGAGATGGTTCTCTTACCAAATATAAGCAACAGTGGGAAAGGATCCTAATGGATTTAAAATCAACTGAAGGAGAACAAGCTGTAAGAGGCTTTGATTAATGATAAAGGTAAGGAATGTGGCTGCCTTGGTAGAATAGGCTTAGTGTTTAATATTAGATATTAAGTAATAGAAATGTGATAGTTTTTAAGTTTTTAAATTTAATATCAAGATTATATGATGTTATATCATGATGGCTTTTGGAGGAAGTATATTATAATAATGACACCAACCGTTTAATGAGGAGCTGGAAGTCAGATGGTCGTAGTTGTAGTAGCTAATGGTTGTAGTTGTTTAGTTTAGGTAGTTAATTTGTAGTTTGTTTGTGTAGTAAGGTAGTTTCATTTTTTAGTTAGGTTTGTCTTCTTTATGCATTATTTTATATTATTTCAATATTATGTCAATACATTTTTTTAAAAAAAACAAAGAATATACTTCACTAATTATTGCCAGTTTGAACTATTTGCAGAGGTTGTTACAAATTGTGATATGCGGTGGACTACTGAAACAACTAGTAAGCCAGCATGGTTGGATTGTTGGAGTAGGACTCTGGGAAACCAGTGTTTAAATCCCCCACTCAACTGTGGACCTTAGCAAGTGACCTTAGCAAGTCACACTCTTTCAGCTTCAGTGAAGGAGAAAGGCAACCCTGAGGTTGTTTTGCCTTGTGGTTACTCTAATTTGGAAATGACTTAAAGGCATACAACTGACAACAAACTCAGGCAATTATTTCACCATGCCTACATTTAGCATGAGCTGACAAAATGGCATGTATGGTTCTGCTTTTCCAGTTTGCCTGTTCGGAACACGGGGTGAAAGAAGGCAAGGGCCTCAGAACCAGCCAGCTGCTACCAATAAATGTAGTTCTGCCGTCAAGGAGGGACTTTGGGACAGAAGTACAGAACCCCAGTCAGCAGGATAAGTGGGAGATCTCCCCATGCAGCAGGACTGGTTTGGCATATATAGAAATAAGTGCAGTAATAGACAAGGAAAGCTCTCATAGTGCCGTTATGTCCAGAGTCTAACACTATCTATTTGCCTTGCTGGACCAACGAAATGGAGAAATTCCTGTCTGTGCAAAGACCTCTGATGTGTTATACTGGCCACAGATACTGGTTTGCAATGGGGCAGGCCCTTATAAATGTAAATCCTAAACTGAGCTTTATTTCTCAGTGACTTTGAATACACACAAACATACCTGTCCGCTGATTCAAGACCATTTCATTTACGTGCACAAAAAAATAATACTGTTTTTCAGGGAACTGAGTGTAACATCTTCCTATATTTCTTCTATGCACTCTCATTGAAAAATAAATAACAAGGCCATTAAAATTAATAAACATCAGGGGGAGTGTTGCCTAGGCAGAGGGGTAAGCACCCCCACATTGACTAGACTGCTGTGTAAGGCCCTGCTTTGGGGGTCCCCAATATCAGTATGGTTTAGATGGGCACCATACCTAATTGGCATCATATGTAATTGGCAACACATTTTATTGTCTCTGGTATCAAATTCAAGCCTGAAAGGTGACAGAGAGGTCAAACTAAGCAAGGAAAAGAATTTGACTGTAAATGTGAGAAGCATAGATCAACTCCAAATTCCTCCAGGTAAGACTGAATCATTTGTCAGGCAAATATACACCATTCCTGTGGATAATAGGCTTAAAAAGAAGCTGGACTTTTCCAAGGAATCCAACTGTGAGGAGCCCACCAGGACACTGATTGACAGATATCCATCCCTTGTACACCTGGATTACACCCACAATAGACAGCTATTACAACATTCATCATGTCTTTGTCAATCAAATCACTAAGCCCATCAACAGGCAAAAGACTCATTGTCCACAACAGGTTCCCTTTGTCTTGCGTCTGGAACCTTCACAGCCACAAGCCATTTTCAGGGTACAAATACCCCTGATTTGAGGAGGCCCAGTGCAGTCTCTTGAAGATCTACCCGTCAGTCTGTCTGGCTCCTGAATGAGAACTGCCCTTAGGTCCTACCTAAGCCAAAATACATTTCTCTTCTTCACTACTCTTCTGGACTGGTAATTATAAATCCCCCCAAATCCCTCAGCCTCTCTATAATTTTTCCTCCCTTTCTCTCCCAGCTAGCTCTTGTGTGAATGTGTGATTGTGTGTATCTGGTGTGCATGCATGAGTGAATTCCCCTCAATAAAATCATTCTATTAGACAATTTTGCTGGGTTTTTGGCTTGGCCTGACCCCATAAAAATTGGGTTTAAAGATCTCGCTAGGTTACCCTGCCTCTTGTAGTGCTACAGCTTGTGCTCTGGCTAATTCCCATTCCCCAGTATTTGGACCACATTGAGGTGTCCCCCATGGGACCCCAGAAATCAGGGTAACAGCTGTACTGTCTTATAACCTGTCTTCTATTGATGTATTAAGGAGCAGGAAAAGATAAAAATAGCCATATGATTATCCTGGTATGGACTGAAAAAAAAATTGAGGAAGTTATTTTTCTGTGTTCTAGAAAATTTCACACCTTAGACACACTGCAATCCTGTTGGTCAGAATTTTTAGAATTCTGAATTCTCTGTTGGCTGATACTTCACCTTAACACTGCAGAAGATGGTGTCTGTACAGAAGTCC